>JAVGWX010000016.1:50439632-51029632 GCA_036924085.1 Ariolimax columbianus
ATCCCTCTCCCTCAACCCCCTCTCCCCCATCCTTCTCTCTCAACCCCCTCTCCACATCTCTCTCCCTCAACCCTCTCTCCGCATCCCTCTCCCTCAACCCTCTCTCCACATCCCTCTCCCTCAACCCTCTCTCCCCATCCCTCTCCCTCAACCCCATCCCTCTCTCTCAACCCCCTCTCCACATCTCTCTCCCTCAACCCTCTCTCCCCATCCCTCTCCCTCAACCCTCTCTCCCCATCCCTCTCCCTCAACACCCTCTCCCCATCCCTCTCCCCATCCCTCTCCCCCTCTCCACATCCCTCTCCCTCAACCCTCTCTCCCCATCCCTCTCCCTCAACCCTCTCTCCCCATCCCTCTCCCTCAACACCATCCCCCTCCATCCAGCCACTCACATTCCTCCTCTATCACCGGCCTATATCTTCTCATCTCAACCCACCTTTCTCTTCCAGCCTTATCCCTCTCTCCTCATCTATCACTTCCCCTCAACCCCCTCATCCCACATCTATCTCTTTCCCTCCCTCAATACATTAATCATCCAAGCCTTTCTCTCAGCGACTCTACCCTCATACCCTCAACCCATTTGTAACCCTCCTCAACCTGTCTATCCTTTTCTACACCCCCTCCTCCCAACCCATACCAACACTTTCCTCTTCCGATATTACAAGTTATGTATAACATAAAACGAATTCGCTCAAGGTGTAACCATTCATATTTCTAACATTGATAATTAAAGTTGTGTTTTCAATTTTGCTTAAACCAAATATCTTTAAATCGGTCGTTTAAATTATTAAAGTCTACAGTATGGTGACTGTTTTATATATATATATATATATTTGTAATCACAATAGACAGACATGCATTGATCAACAAGCAGGTAATATCAAAATGAGAAAATTCCACATCAAATGAATTGAAAATGCAGCCATATTTTTTTAAATATAACAAACGAATATGCCAGGTAACACGCCACAAGCTGAATTGGAGACTAAAAATAAATTCTCTTCGCTGTGTTTCATTTGTATACACACATTATAATGGTTGGTGCTAGTTAACCATTATTTATCACGGAATATATATAGCATATCTAAATGTGCGTTTTGTTTTAAACAGGCCGATTTCCACAGACAGCAGGAATCAATACTGGCATGCAAAGGGAAAGAATGTGGCATGCAGTATTTTGGAACCAATGATTGATGACGCTTCAGTCAATCAGAATTTGATGACCGAGTTTCTTTATTCTAGGCTTGATTATGTCTTCGTTGAATTGAAACAGCAGAAAACGCTTCATAAATTTAAAGGCAACAGCTTTGTTACTTACACCAATTCAAAAAATCTATTCTCTAAACGTCAAAATGAGACCGGATGCCATTCACATCCTTCAGCTTCTTAACAGGGATGGATCAGAAAGAAGTCCTATAAACAGTAGTAATAGGTGGCTCATTTATGCTGTTAGATTTCTATCCAGGGTGCTGGTGTTAAAAGGCAACGGCCAAGAAGCCATTTGGAACAAGAGTAACGAACCGCATTGGTGGGTAAAGGAAGTTGGTCTGCCTTGGAAGAACCCAACGGAAAACCCAAAGGACACTAATGAGGAATTGCTAAGAAAGTTCTCGGCTCTGAAGATGCGTATACTGAAAGAAGGGAGGTTTCCTCAAGATCTTGATGACGAAGTCAAATTGTGGGAGGCAGGTGAGCACAAACAATTGTTTTTTCTTACATCCATGAAGAGTTGGCGTTCAAAGGCATCAAGTCTTTGCAAAGAAGTATTTGATGCTTCAGAAAAAGTCAAACATGGGAAACTGGCAAAATCTGGAGAGCAGCTCTTGAATGACATCAAACAGTTGCTGACATTGACGATAGAGCTGATTAATGACATGGGACCTAGCAATTCTGACTGTATTCAGAGTAAATCACTAGATGATCGCTCAACTTTCCCAGGAACAACAGAAATCATTCAAGCAAAAGGTCATAAAAATGACAAACCAAATTATAAATTAGAAAATGTCGAGAAAGTTCATGCTGGGTTATTTACATCTAACTGCAATCAAAACATGATCGGAATCTCTTGTGGAACAAACATGATAACGAAGATAAACAAAACAACGAACAAAAGAACGCATTATGCTCACACTACAAGTTCTGTTGAGGAGAGTAAAGGAAAATGTCAAGAAGATGATGATGTAATGTCCAAGAAGTGCGCGGAAGAGCCTCGGTGCAGGATCTTAAGCGGAGGGACTAAAACGTCATTCCATGATGGCATTGTTGCAACAAGTGTAGCAGCTACTCCAGGTAAGTCTCTCGAGAAGGAAGCTTCCAGTAGTCAATCTACACACCACCCTCGGTCTATTTCGAATAAGAGCAACCAATGGCCATGCCGGCGTCAACCACATGTCACAGCCCCAAGCGCTTGTAAAGAATTTCCACCCTCATCTAGCCATTTCCGAAATTATTCAAGCGATATGACCTACTTTAGCAGTGCACCTCAAACCAGCAACATGGCCAAATGCTGCGCCTTACCTAACCAAGTATGTCCACCCCATACTAACAAACCCACAAGATTGCAGTTAGTTGTTACGTCACTTCCGGCCTCTAACAACCTCACAAGTTTGCAGTTGGTTGATTCGTCATTACCAGCTTCAAACATCCCTAAATGTTTGCAGTTTGCTGATACGTCATTCCCGTCTCCCGACAAACCCAAACAGTTGCGGTTGGCTGAGGCGCCATTCCCGTCTCCCGACAAACCCAAACGGTTGCAGTTTGCTGATACGTCATTCACGTCTCCCGACAAACCCAAACGGTTACGTTTGGCTGAGGCGCCATTCCCGTCTCCCGACAAACCCAAACTGTTACGGTTGGCTGGGGCGCCATTCTCGTCTCCCGACAAACCCAAACGGTTACGGTTGGCTGAGGCGCCATTTCCGTCTCCCGACAAACCCAAACGGTTACGGTTGGCTGAGGCGTCATTCCTCTCGTCCGACAAACCCAAACGGTTGCGGTTGGCTGATATGTCACCCCAAGCCTCTAACAACTCCACAAGTTCGCAGTTTACTGATACTTCATGTACGTCTCCAAACAATGCAACACGTTCAATGACCCCCACAAATATCTCTTCCCACAGCCAGATAAATATTCATGGTTGCAACATCTCAACTGACGACACTGATATGGAGTTTGGGCATTTAGATATTTTTACCCATTTTGAGCAAACCCAGCTGCTGGAAGATCCTTTACGCCTTATCAATATCTCCTACATCAGCTCGTTGTTAACTGAAGATGTTCCCAGCCCTAGTGACCACTTTGGTTTGTTTGACAATGAATCACCATTAAACGATTGAACAATGAACACTGACTAGTCCCCAATAAGGCCGAAAACTTGTCTTTATATTCTTATATCTTAGCTTTTCCTCTATCAAAGTACCCATTCGACGAGGTCGTTTCGATTGATCGTTCCTTCTTCTTCTATCTCGCTTGCCATCAGACTCTCACATCAAAGAATCCAACAAAGTTGGTGTGTCAATTGGTGTCGGTGGCTGTTTTGTGAGACAGGTTACGTTGAACCATGTTTTGAGCACGGAACGCCACTGCATTCGTCATCAGCATGCATCTGTTTGCCTATAGTATTTGGCTGTTCCTAACCAACATGTAAGAGATTAGTTTCTTGTCAGGGTTGTTGCTCCAAGGAAAGCTGTCTTTCTGGATGATTCTAGCATCTTCTACTACTTTAGCCGTCTATTCTCTAAGGAATGCTTCCTTTGTGGAAGATATGCTTTTATTGAAGGTAGGCTGCTTTTATTGAAGGTAGACTTCATTTGTTGAAGGTAAACTTCTCTGTTGAAGGTAAACATCTTTTGTTGAAGGAAGGCTGCTGTTGTTGAAGGTAGGCTGCTTTTGTTGAAGGTAAACTTCTTTGTTGAAAGTAGACATCTTTTGTTGAAGGTAGACATCTTTTGTTGAAGGTAAACTTCTTTGTTGAAAGTAGACATCTTTTGTTGAAGGAAGGCTGCTTTTGTTGAAGGTAAACATCTTTTGTTGAAGGAAGGCTGCTTTTGTTGAAGGTAAACTTCTCTGTTGAAGGTAAACATCTTTTGTTGAAGGAAGGCTGCTTTTGTTGAAGGTAAACTTCTTTGTTGAAGGTAAACATCTTTTGTTGAAGGAAGGCTGCTTTTGTTGAAGGTAAACTTCTTTGTTGAAAGTAGACATCTTTTGTTGAAGGTAGGCTGCTTTACGTTGGTTTAGAAGGCTATGCAGAGTTTGTATACAACCAATTTCTTCTACTCCACTTGATCTAAAAATAACTGTGCACGTTAATTATATTTATGAATGCATTAATTGACCCTGCCTACACTATTTCCTGTGGCAATGCATTCCAAGCGTCTACCACTCTCTGACTAAAAAGAAATAGTTAAGATATTTCATTTAAAAATGTGCAGCTATGTCCTCTTGTTCTTGTAGCCGGTCGTACTTTGAAAAAAAGTAGTGAAAATTTATCGTTTCCATTTATTATCTTATAAACCTGAATTAAGTCACCTCGAATTCTTCTATTTTTTAGACACTGTAGGCCGGTTTGTCTTAACCTTTCCTCATAACTATACTCTCGGAATCCCACTATCAGCTTTGCCGCTCTTCTTTGTATTATTTCTAGCATGTCTATATCCCTTCTACAATAAGGACTCCACTCCTGAACACATTACTCCAATCTAGGTCTAACAAATGCTTTATACAGTTTGACTATCACTTTCTTGCTATGTTTAATGTTTCATTTTTATCATACCTAACATTGCATTTGCCTTTTTTTCACTGCTTCCTGGACTTACTACCCCACCTTACCTGTATGATGTATTATAACCCCTAGGTCAATGGCCTAAATGTTCTCGGATTTGTAGTTAATTGATACTGATCTACGTCAGACTCGTCAACGCCATTAAAAATAATTTTGTGTTTGTTATTTGTGGTTTTCTTATTGTTTGTTCCCTAGTGTCAAAAAGAAAAGGCCAGCATCGGAAATTGCCGCTTTTAACAGAATCTGAAATGCAAATATAAATGGAGATAATAATTGTTCCCCTTTGCAAGCGAATACTGCGACAGCAATCAGCTATCCGTGTTGCAATAATAGGTCACGTATAGCTGTAAAGACCTTTCCTTGGGCAACAGGTCTTGCCGCACGCGAGACACACGTCAATAGATTTCGTAGTTGAGCTCATGAACATTCTATGCTTTCTGTGAGTCTAAGTAAATATTTTCCAATCAACGGTATGAGCACCTTGGGTGATGGTAGCACGTCAGGTAGAGCTGTCCTGTGCAAGCGTCTCCTAGGAGGTGGCATCAATATTGAAAATGTTCAGAAACTTTCAGTACATCTTTGTAGCGCATATTATGTCTTCCTACTGACCTCCTGCGTGTTCTAAGCTAACTGTGCGAAACAGTATGCCCAGTTAATCTATTTTGGGCTCTTTATTCAAGCGCCTTGCTCTGTTGAGGGCATATGAATTGGAAACTTTACCCTGTCAGATAACCCTGGGAGTAGTGCAGAAACAGCTCCATTGCTAATGTTTGAGTAGCCTAAAATGTCTACAATAGATTTTCATGTTTTGCAAACGTGCATACGGGTGGTTAGCACCATATAACGTAGACCTTGATCATGCTGGAAACACTGATTCCTTGTCGGTCCCAAACATTTGTTAATAGTCTTCCAAAAGCAGCACCTGCCTTGGTAACCTTTTGCGAACTTCTGAGTCGATATTCGCTTCTGTTTTGAGGGTACCACGAGTAAGGAATCAAAGCTATCAACTGCTTGGAGATGTTGGCTAGGTACATGCATATTTTTTTAATTTCTTTTTTTTAAATTTTCGTTCGCTTTATTTATCTCTTCCCCGAGGGGGTATGCGTTAAACTGTGGTTTTTATTTTGCGCCTGTCGGCCCAGTGCATCGGACTTCATCATACATTTTATGTAAGGGTCTGCTTCGTTCTGCGTTGTCTAAGGGTTTGCTTCCCCGGGTTAACGGCAGGTGCTACGATGGGGATCGAACCCAGTACCTTCGGTTGTGAGCTGTGTCACTTAACCACTAGCCCACGCCGTCCCCACATATGAATATTTGATGTGTAGTAGGGCTTCCTGTGTGTAAGTATAAAGACTATCTCCGTTATCTGTGATGATAGTGCGGCCAAAATTATGCACGCAACTTAAAACGATTTCATTGCGGTCTGCATGTCCTGTTATGAGCACGTGTAAATGGCGCAGTCACCAGCAACGAAGATATGAAATGGGTTTGCTTCTTTCACCTTAGTGAGGATATGTAGGCGCCTCACATTGAATAGTTTTCCATCACTTCTTTATCTGATATCTACGCCAGTGATAAAGCCATGCTAAAAAGAGCTGGGGCCGGCACACAGCCAGGTTTAACGTCGTTTACTACTGGGAAGTCTCCAAATTGTGCTCCATAATTCAGAGCACGCTATCGTGAAATTGGTGGACTCGGTGATCTCAAGGTGATGTGTCCGCCTCGAGGCCGGAGGTCGCGGGTTCGAATCACGATTGAGACCGGAATTTATTTCACGTGGATCTTCTGGTTACAATTCACCTGATCTCAGGGTAGTGAGATCAGACTCACGTGTACAGTGTCGAGCACATTAAAAATTCCTTTACAATTGGAAATCGAAAAGAGTAGGCTTAACGGCCGCTGCCTGGACATAATTCAAGTTAAAAATAAAGCTAAGCTATTTGTACCTATCCCCGGGTGTTTTGTTAAGAGCAGCTATAGATGGCGTCTAACCGGCAGCGGGTCTACTAAGCTTTTGTGTTTGAATCTAATAAGATGGAGTCGCAAATCGGTAAACCATCCTAAAAAAAAATAGTTGTATACAGACTCTGAAGAGACGTCTAAACCCAATATAAAATTGTTCAGTTATGATACATTTATAGGCGCATCAGAATCGCGGCATTTTGCATCAGTTTACACGGTCAAATGCCTTGTCTTGATCAGTGAAAGCCACGTAGAATTTGTTATTGTTTTGTATATAAAAAAAAACAACCCTATGGATGGAAACATATGGAAAATGAATAAGAAAGATTTTGAAAATTCTGTATTAAGTAACACCTAAATTTCAAATATTCTTTCTTTTTAAAAAAGTAACGTAATGAATTAATCACACTGTACACCGAAACGCAACTATTAGTGTCTAGTTTTTAAATCTACTCACTTTTTAGTTTTTATTTAAACTATGCGACAGCAACGAAATAATGAAACAATAGTAAAATTAATGTACATGTTATTTTCGAATTAATTCAATGTTAATTTCAGAAAATTACGATGAAAATAAATTACTAAATAAAATTATTAACTTCAAACTCACTGTAAACGCTTTGCAATTGAAGAACTTTTATTGTACGTACTCAATTGTACCAAATTTGAATTGGTTTTTTATAAATATAAATTTTCTTTCTCTGCCAATGCTGGTTCCCTCCCTCCACCCCCTCCCCCTTCCAATATGCCTCTCTAGACAGTTGTCCTGCTTGTAAATCGGCGTCCTGCATCCCAAACTAAGTGAAATAGTTCTGTTAGTTTGTGGGACAGCGTGTGTCGTCCTGATTTGTAGACCTCAGCAGGAATAGCATCTGATCATGGAACTTTGTTGTCGGGCCATTAGACTGATTACCTACTAACCTCATCTGCAATGGATGGGGGTTCAAGCCTAATGCTTCTTGTGGCATGTGGTATGTCTGATATGGTGTGGTAGCTGGTGGCTTAGGAACAATTTAGAAGAGCACTGAAGTGTTCTACTGCCATCTGCGCTTGCTACAGCCACTTCGAGCCACAGGTGAGAGTTATGTGACAGGTAGGGACCAAGGGTTGGCGAACTTCTTTAATTAGACGCACGACATATTGTTCCCGCAATAGGTACTACCTTCTCCTATCATCCTCTACCCCAAAATGGAAGATATGGCCAGATAGTTATTAATCAAGCGGCCTATGGGCTTCTGTCATTTGGCCCATATGACCAGATAAACAGACAATTTGTGGACTAGAACTGGACTTTTCGTGTAATCTTTTTTAACGGTTGACTGGTTTAAATACTAATTAATTTTATTTTGGTTCCAGAATCTAGAACATTTGTAAAACGTCTAGAATAATAGATCCTAACCTTGGCACAAAGAGGACATTTAAACAAATTATTACTGGGAGCAAAGCGTCATATTTTTTTTAGCGGGAAGTAGGAGCTTGCAGACACAGTTCGAAAGATACTGGCTAGTCTGTCATCTTCATCCTCAACATGGAAGGGATAGCTGTGACATACTGGATTTAAACCACGTCTTTCACTGGAGCCCGAAACGGGAGTAAAGTAAAGAAACTAACCTGTCAGACATGTAGAAAGGGGCAGCTAAAGATGGTTGGACATAGAACCTGATTACCTGTCCTGTATGAACTTTAAACCACATGGATTCTAAACGAAGACTAATGCACCGACAGCAGAAATGGAATGATTAAGTCAAGCCAAGCCAATAGAATTGAAAGAACGTGTCAGAGACCAGAAGTTATGAAGCGTCATGGTTGATTGTTTTAGTATGCTGGTATATGTGAAAGTAAATGGCATGCACACTTCTACAGCACATGTCAGATGACATACGTAAAGCAGCCGCAAAGCCAAAATGATAAAGGTAAGTGAAACCAAATGACACATTTTTTTTGCTATTTTAGATGCTACACTAATTGAGCTTTTATTCGTTACAATATTTGTCATTTGATAACGCGGTGAAGTGGATTTTCTTATTTACCTAGGTGTACTGAAGAAGGTGGGTATGTAGTGAAATGGTAGACTTCTTAACAGGCTCACAACTGCAGGGATTACAATTTCGATCCTTACCTCGTTAACCATGTTGTTGTAACACAGCCTGTTTCTACGTGACCAGACAATGACGTCAGGTGTGGTTTTAGTCAATGTTTTTAATGACCTTGACACAAACGACTTGGTACTCAAATTACACACAACAAATGGACAGTACATGTCAAAATGATACACATTAACGCTAAAGTACATGTCCTCAAGGTTTACTGAGGTGTCTACTGAGGTGTTTACTGATGCTGTCGCCATCTTTACTTGCGATGGACAACTATTATTAGTACAGGGCATGTCAAATTACGCATATTCTTTACATTAATGTCGAAATAACACACATAAACTCTGCATTACATGTTAAAATAACACACATAAACTCTGCATTACGTGTCGAAATAACACACATAAACTCTGCATTACATGTCGAAATAACACATATAAACTCTGCATTACATGTCGAAATAACACATACAAACTATACATCACACATCACAATTAGACGTTAACTCTACAGTTCATATAATTTAACCTATACAGTATATACACACATGACACACATAAACATTACAGCTTGTTAGCAAATAAAGTATGTTTGTTAGTAACAGAGATAGCAAGGACAGGTATTTGTTGCACTCGGAAAACTTTTATAACAAACAACGAGTTTCTTCTTCTTCATTCGTTCTCAATCTCCCGCTACCAAGCCCTGAACGTTCTCAATCTCCTGCTACCAAGCCCTGAACGTTCTCAATCTCCCACTACCAAGCCCTGAACGTTCTCAATCTCCTGCTACCAATCCCTGAACGTTCTCAATCTCCCGCTACCAAGCCCTGAACGTTCTCAATCTCCTGCTACCAAGCCCTGAACGTTCTCTCAATCTCCCGCTACCAAGCCCTGAACGTTCTCAATCTCCCGCTACCAAGCCCTGAACGTTCTCAATCTGCCGCTACCAAGCCCTGAACGTTCTCAATCTGCCGCTACCGAGCCCTGAACGTTCTAAATCTCCTGCTACCAAGCCCTGAACGTTCTCTCAATCTCCTGCTACCAAGCCCTGAACGTTCTCAATCTCCCGCTACCAAGCCCTGAACGTTCTCAATCTCCCGCTACCAAGCCCTGAACGTTCTCAATCTCCTGCTACCAAGCCATGAACGTTCTCCCAATCTCCTGCTACCAAGCCCTGAACGTTCTCAATCTCCCGCTATCAAGCCCTGAACGTTCTCAATCACCCGCTACCAAGCCCTGAACGTTCTCAATCTCCCGCTACCAAGCCCTGAACGTTCTCAATCTCCTGCTACCAAGCCCTGAACGTTCTCAATCTCCTGCTACCAAGCCCTGAACGTTCTCAATCTCCTGCTACCAAGCCCTGAACGTTCTCAATCTCCTGCTACCAAGCCCTGAACGTTCTCAATCTCCTGCTACCAAGCCCTGAACGTTCTCTCACTCTCCCGCTACCAAGCCCTAAACGTTCTCAATCTCCTGCTACCAAGCCCTGAACTTTCTCAATCTCCAGCTACCAAGACCTGAACGTTCTCAATCTCCTGCTACCAAGCCCTGAACGTTCTCAATCTCCCGCTACCAAGCCCTGAACGTTCTAAATCTCCCGCTATCAAGCCCTGAACGTTCTCAATCTCCCGCTACCAAGCCCTGAACGTTCTCAATCTCCCGCTACCAAGTCCTGAACGTTCTCAATCTCCCGCTGCTAAGCCCTGAACGTTATCAATCTCCTGCTACCAAGCCCTGAACGTTCTCTCAAACTCCTGCTACCAAGCCCTGAACGTTCTCTCAATCTCCCGCTACCAAGCCCTGAACGTTCTCAATCTCCCGCTACCAAGCCCTGAACGTTCTCAATCTCCTGCTACCAAGCCCTGAACGTTCTCTCAATCTCCTGCTACCAAGCCCTGAACGTTCTCAATCTCCCGCTATCAAGCCCTGAACGTTCTCAATCTCCCGCTACCAAGCCCTGAACGTTCTCAATCTCCCGCTACCAAGCCCTGAACGTTCCCAATCTCCTGCTACCAAGCCCTGAACGTTCTCAATCTCCTGCTACCAAGCCCTGAACGTTCTCAATCTCCTGCTACCAAGCCCTGAACGTTCTCAATCTCCTGCTACCAAGCCCTGAACGTTCTCAATCTCCTGCTACCAAGCCCTGAACGTTCTCTCAATCTCCTGCTACCAAGCCCTGAACGTTCTCAACCTCCTGCTACCAAGCCCTGAACGTTCCCAATCTCCCGCTACCAAGCCTTGAACGTTCTAAATCTCCCGCTACCAAGCCCTGAACGTTCTCAATCTCCCGCTACCAAGCCCTGAACGTTCTCAATCTCCCGCTACCAAGCCCTGAACGTTCTCAATCTCCCGCTACTAAGCCCTGAACGTTCTCAATCTCCCGCTACCAAGCCCTGAACGTTCTCAATCTCCCGCTACCAAGCCCTGAACGTTCTCAATCTCCTGCTACCAAGCCATGAACGTTCTCTCAATCTCCCGCTACCAAGCCCTGAACGTTCTCAATCTTCCGCTACCAAGCCCTGAACGTTCTCAATCTCCCGCTACCAAGCCCTGAACGTTCTCAATCTCCCGCTACCAAGCCCTGAACGTTCTCAATCTCCCGCTACCAAGCCCTGAACGTTCTCAATCTCCTGCTACCAAGCCCTGGACGTTCTCTCAATCTCCCGCTACCAAGCCCTGAACGTTCTCAATCTCCTGCTACCAAGCCCTGAACGTTCTCAATCTCCTGCTACCAAGCCCTGAACGTTCTCAATCTCCCGCTACCAAGCCCTGAACGTTCTCAATCTCCCGCTACCAAGCCCTGATCGTTCTCAATCTCCCGCTACCAAGCCCTGAGCGTTCTCAATCTCCCGCTACCAAGCCCTGAACGATCTCAATCTCCCACTACCAAGCCCTGAACGTTCTCAATCTCCCGCTACCAAGCCCTGAACGTTCTCAATCTCCCGCTACCAAGCCCTGAACGTTCTCAATCTCCCGCTACTAAGCCCTGAACGTTCTCAATTTTCCGCTACCAAGCCCTGAACGTTCTCAATCTCCCGCTACCAAGCCCTGAACGTTCTCAATCTCCTGCTACCAAGCCATGAACGTTCTCTCAATCTCCCGTTACCAAGCCCTGAACGTTCTCAATCTCCCGCTACCAAGCCCTGAACGTTCTCAATCTCCCGCTACCAAGCCCTGAACGTTCTCAATCTCCCGCTACCAAGCCCTGAACGTTGTCAATCTCCCGCAACCAAGCCCTGAACGTTGTCAATCTCCCGCAACCAAGCCCTGAAATGAGTTTTGCAAGTAGTAGAATGTTGTCTGGAGAACGGAATCCGTTTTGTCGTAGTTTACAGCTTAATCTACCTTTCGGCCCGACACATCTGACATCAGCAGGCATTTTTGAGTACCGGGTTAGCCTTCCCTCTGATTCTTTCTTCTTCTTAGCCAGTATGCTCTGTTGCAACCTGTTATTCAGAATAACCGCATGCAGGAGTTGAAGGGTTTTGGCAGCTCTGGTTTGCTGTCCTTAACGTTAGCAGTCAGCTATGGATCGCTGACCACTGCAGGACCACTGCAGGACCACTGCAGGACCACTGCAGGACCACTGCAGGACATGCATTGCTCAGCATCTTGATCCAAATACGTTTTTAAACCAGGTAAAGAAAGGACCTTGCCACGCGAGAGATAGATAGATATATAGATAGAGAGAGAGAGAGAGAGATGGAGAGAGAGAGAGAGAGGTGAGTTTAGAGATTACCTTTAATGTATTCTAATAAAATGCAGGGAGGAATGAAACTGATCATCCCAATCCACAGAAATAAAGGCCTTATATGATGAGATCGCTAACACTTCATCGTTCTGCTTAATTTGATTTGATCCACCATAACTGGTCTTCAACTCTTGATGATTGTGATGCCATAATGTAAAACTACAGTTGTTAAGGGTTTCTGTAATTGGTGCTTATCAGTAGCGAAACGCAAGAATAGACAGGGTAGGCTGAACTATCCCAAAAGGTTTTAGAAGATACATCCCTTTGCATAAAACAGATGTGAAATAAATTAGAAATTGAAATTGTAATAGTCATTTTTGTCACATAGTGACATGTTAGCAAACGCGTGAAGCGGCCAAGCTGATTGCGTTCAGCCACAGTCTACTGGAGATACAGGTATTCTGACTCACAGATAAATCCCTTTGAAACGTCACACTCCACGGCTGACTATATAACGGAACTTGCGTGTGCCAACTATCAGTGCAACTATAATAGCGTGTTCGGGAAACGAAGATGGATATGCAGTTGGTTTCAGAGCAGGATTCTGTGAATGGATCACTCTCAATAGTCATTTTTTGTGTTTTGTACCGTAGATTTGTGGATTGATTATAAACCTTGCCACAATACGAGCTTCGTTATTTAGTTCGTGGTGGAATGTGCCGTTTCAAGGAATTTTCCCGGTGAGTCACACCCTATGCAAAGTAGGCCATGGTCCAGCCTAACGCAGCGTAGTAATCAGGCCAATTAGTAGCTAGGAGACGGTCATTATCGTGCTATTTGTTCTCACAGCCCAATAGCCACAAAATAGGCATGCTTTCCCTTAGATTTCTATTTTTGGAACAGGTAAGCGATTATGCCCCTTCATGTTCATGACTCAGCTTACCCTAAAATTATCATCACGCTTCGCTACTTGTGGTTATAAGGGTTAAGAGGTGATGCTCCATCGTTTCGGGTGGATGTTGGTTTTGTCTAGAGTTTGAATTATTCATCTTATTCTGTTTATATGGACACATTATATGCTATGGTATAACATTTACTGTACACTTCTAATGACAGACGATGACCAAGAAGCTATGTGAGGCTAATGCACTTCCAAATTGTGTCTTCCTGCAAAACAAATGGTATTCCCGCAGCTTCACGCGTGTGTCACGTGGCTTGAGTTGTCACGGGACTTATGACGATGTCCACATGTAATCGTAATGTCATACTTGCAATCTTAATCTGAGAAATACTTGACAAACGAAGTGTTATTTAATCAAACGGAATTTGCTGGGATGTTATTCAATTGTATTATTGCTTATCTAATTAACCCTTGAAGGAATTATGAGTGAGGCACTTGGAGGTCACGTTGGTACTGTCAAGATAGGGGGCCGAACGATTACCAACCTTCGCTTTGTAGATGATATCGACGGGTTGGCGGGTTCAGAAGCAGAACTCCATGAATGGGTCGGAAGGCTCGATGAAACAGCTCTTGACTATGGTATGGAGATAAACGCTGGAAAGACAAAATTAATGACCAACAACGCTACGGGCTTCAACAGCAAGATAAAAGCTAACGGTCAAGAACTCGAAGTGGTTGACCGTTTTAAATATCTTGGGTCGATTGTCAGTGATGAAGGACCAAAATGTGAAGTGTTGACCAGAATAGCACAGACAATAGCGGCGCTTGCACGGCTTAACAAAATCTGGCAAGATAAACGGTTAGCACTAAGCACGAAAATCAGATTAATACGTACACTGGTCCTGTCAATATTCCCTTATGCGTGTGAGACATGGACAGGTACAGCTGACCTTGAACGAAGGATACAGGCCTTGGAGATGAGATGTTTCCGAAAACTTTTAAACGTCACGTACAAAGATCGAGTTACAAACGAGGAAATACGAGATAGAATTACAACAGCAATAGGGCCTTTCGAAGATCTCTTGGCAACTGTCAAAAGAAGGAAACTCACTTGGTACGGTCACATATCGAGATCAAACACAATCCTCCACAGGAAGGTGGATGGCAGACGACGAAGAGGCCGGCCCAAAATGAGATGGGAAGACAACATAAAAGAATGGACCAGTCTCCGACCAGAAGAGTCACAGGCAGCGGCATCTGACAGAGAGGGGTGGCGTGAGGTTGTGAGAATGTCTTCATGTGTGCCCCAACGACCTCACCTGTTACGGGATGACCTGACCTGAATTAATCCTAGTGGTACTCTGATTAAAAATAATAAACCCACGGAATATTTCTAACAATGTCATAAATTGCAACTAAAGAAAGTTGTGCATGGGGCTAACAATCTCATCGTGTAAAGGCATTGCTATTGAAACTGCAACATCAAATGTAGTGGTGATCCAAAGTGTCACTTGTTGTGGTAAGTCAAATCATCAGCCGTTATCCACAACTGCTTTTTAAATAATCCATATCCATTTTCACAAAACATATCAACCAGATCCCTTGTGGCTCCTTTACTGTGGGGGAAATAATAGGCCTATTGCCCCATACTGAGTTTATTGTAAAACACAACAAAATAATGTTGTACATCGCATTGGACACATCACTCTGCAAAACAAAAAGGGTGAAAAAAAAATGGATGTATTAATTGGCTCAGATATTATACAAGTAGGCCAACTGCAGTATTTGACCCATGTTCCTAATGGATTTTTAACATAAATACGATAATATCAGATGGAACAGTGGGGCTAAGCAACACATGTATGTAATTAGCTAACAAAACTGAACTGCTTTCTACTCACGAGGGTAAGTAACAAAATAACTTTTTTATGATATATTCTAACCAGAGAAAAGAAATATTAAAGTTGCTTCCCCTTTGTTTCTTTTGCGTGTGGGGAGTAAAAATTAGCCTTTATATTATATTTATAATGACAGAATATGTACCCAAAAAGGTTAACATCTTCACCCTCACCCCCCCCCCCCCCCCCCCTGGTATTTTTTGGTAAATAAAATTACAAATAAATGTCAAAAACACATACATCATTGAAATCAAGTCCTGGAGTGAATCTCTGTGTCTCTTAACGAGGGAGGAAAGAAAATGGCCCCTACACCTCTATTAATGTTGCAAAAGAGGACTAAAGAGAGTTGTGCAGGGCGCTAGCAACACCATCGTGTAAAACAAGTTTATACAGACACCAAAACTACAGCAATCCGCAAAATGCAATCCTTAATTTTCATAAAAGTGAGCAGCTGTAGTGGTGGCCCTATATTCTGGCTGGAATGAAAAAAGGACAAGAGTAAGACGTCTGTCATGTGAGTAAATAATGTTGCTTAAGCTATTATGTTTTGACTTGTTTCAGTTATTATGTTTTGTTGTTTCGACTATTATATTTTATGAGCTGATAATTTAAGATTACAAAGACTCCAGGACGCTGAATTGTACACAGGAAAGTAAGAGTATTAAACCTGTAGTAAAAGACTGCTAAAAATGGTTGTGGAAAGGAAAAGCAGTTTCATCATGTAAAATTAATTGCTGGAGAAACTGTCACCGAAATACAAGCATAAGTGTTTTGATACAGGCTTTCTGTTAGAGAAACAAGCAGCAGTAGTCGACCATGCGATGTAGGAATCACATTTGCAAGAGCACGTGCACGATTTGAAACTGGCTTCCTGCAAGGAACTGTACTAGTGGCTACACGTGCTTCTAATTTTTAATTAAATGCAAGGAGGAATCAAATAGTATTTATAGTTCAATTTAATCTTATAGTACACTATTTATAGTTGGGATGAGTCTATTTGACATGTGATTTATAGTTGGGCTTTGGCATTGTTTTCTTGTTTTCTTGTTTATTTCTGTTGTAAATTTTGAATTGCACATAATAATGAAAATAATTTTCAATTTGTACATTAAAATTATAACATATTTAAAACAAAACTTTGTTGAAGGTAAAGTGAAATGAAGTGGAAAGTTCTCAAGAAATGAAACATGAGATTGTTGGCTTTAGCTATATTAGGTGAGATGAATGGGTATATAAATTTGACTTTGGCTGATGTATTCCCAAGTCGTGTGTTACAGAAGTATTTGATATGTTTCTCTAACTCTTTTACACTAGCAACACTTGGGGTGTTAGGAGTTGGATCATGAAACATCTAGGACGCAAATAATGTTCTGACAAAGACGTATTCATTTGACTCATGTCCAGTGAGTTTCCTTGGCATTTATTACAAACACCTTACACCTTATGCTGAAAGGGTTTATCTGTTGTTACAGAATATTTAAAGTTGAATGTAATTCTTGCAGTACAATATATATAGTTGCAGTTAATTCTTGTAGAAAAATAGTTATAATTTCAGTTAAAATAGTTTGTAGTACGTTATTTATAGTTTAGTTTAGTCATGTAGTACAATATCTATAGTTATGTCTAGTCCTCGTATCACGGAATTTATTGTTGAGTCTAGTCCCTTCTTATAAAACACTATGTATAGCAAAGTTTAGTCATTTCTTATACTTGCATCTTATAGATAATCTCATCTTTTATACTATAATTTACAGTTGAATTTAGTCTCCAGTTGCAGAAAGATATTAATAATTTTATGTAGTCCCCCATTTATAGTAAACTATTTAAAACTGACTTTGATTCATTTTTATATTACACTATTTATAGCTGAATTAAGTCCCGTCTTAGAGCAGTATTTATTACCGAATTTAGTCCCCACTAATTTAACACTAATTAAAGCTGAATATAGTTCACAATTAACTGCTTAACTTAACTAAACTTAACTTAGCTTCATTATACTGGTTTTAAAGGCCATACAGAGTATATATTCAACCAGTTTATTTCACTTCATCTAAACTAAAAATAACTGCGTATTCAATCTATTTTTGAATGGACTGAATGTAGAAAACTTTTCATAGCTGAATTTAGTCGCTATTTATAGTATATTATTTGTAATTATGTTTAGTCACTTTATGTAGAACACTATTTATAGCCAATTTTGTCCCCACTTATAGAACACTATATAGCTTAATTTAGTTCCCCGCTAGTTAGTCTCCTTTAAAAGAACACTATTTATAACTGAATTTACTTTCTACTTATAGTGTACTGTTTATAGCCGACTAGTAAATTTTTATAAAACACTGTTTGTAGCAGAATTAAATTCCTAATTATAACATATTATTTATAGCATAATTTAGACCCTACTTATATAACACTATTTGTTCCGTGTGTCCTATCACTTGTAATGTTATTTATAAGGTTTCATTCTAGAATGATATTAAATCAGTTCTAACTTTATATTTCTGCGTTTCTATCTATACATAATTATAAATGCATCGTTATTTGAAAATACGCCTGTTATAAGTATGTAACTCTATATAATGTTATCTTTGAAATGCACGTGCTTGTGCAAAATATCATTCTAACAGAAACATTAATAAATAAAGCATTGTTAGAGTGAACAAATTTTTATTTAAATGTATGAATTACAAATTATTTGACAGATAATGGCAATATTTTCAAGTGGTTTGGTTCTTTATTTTGTGGTTGTATTTTGTTGCCTCTTTCAGTATTCAGCTTTTCAGCTTTATAAAGTTGCTGTCTTTTTTATACTTTGTATATTTATCTGGTTTATATTTTGGATGATTTAAAAAAAAAAATAAAAAAAAAAACAAAGCAGTTGTTAGTTCTGACTTTTATTAGTTGCATTTTTTATTTGTCAGCTCTTGTTGGTTTTATTATTTATTTTGCAGCAATTTTGTGATTTAGTTTAAAGCTTTTGTTGCCTCAGTAAATGTGTTTATAGCTTATGTTGGTTGGAGTATTTATTTCGCAACATTTTTTGTTTGAGGTGGCTTATTCTGTTAGTTAAGATGGTTTATTCTTTAGGTTTTTGGTATGCATGATGTATAATAAAGCTTATTTGTTTGAGTGATTTATAATATAGCTGATTTATTTGAGTGATTTATTTCAAACTTTTCTTTACAAGGTTTTTTTCAGCGTTTTTAAAATTGTGATTTATCTTTCAGCTTTTTATGGATTGTGTATCAAAATAAATTCATTGTTTTTATTTCAGCTTTTAGATATATTTTTTATTTAACTTTTGTAAGATTTTATATTCCAGCTTTTGGAGATTTCATTTTCCAGCTTCTGGAGATTTCATATTCCAGCTTTTGGAGATTTTGTATTCACGCATTTGGAGATTTCATATTCCAGCTTTTGGAGATTTTGTATTCACGCATTTAGAGATTTCATATTCCAGCTTTTGAAGATTTCATATTTCAGCGTAAATAAATTTTATATTTCAGCTTTTGGTGATTTCACATTCCAGACTAAGGATATATATATGCACTGATTGTTATTGTGTCTATCATATTTCTAATCTCGTATAGCAACTTTAATTATGTTATTTGTTCAAAAATGAATCATTCTATTTGCTCAAATATGAATGATGTTATTTGTTCAAATATGAATCATGATTTTGCTCAAATATGAGTGATGTTATTTCTTTAAATATGAATTATGTTTTTGCTTAAATATGAATTATGTTATTTGTTCAAATATGAATCATGTTTTTTTTGTTCAAATACGAAGCATGTTATTGGCTCAAACATAAATCATGTTATTTATTCACAGAGAAAAACAATTTGCATTGTCAAATTGCCAATACAAATTAACTATGTGATTAATGAACTTTTTTTTTACTGCAAACTGGTCATCACTCCTCACCAAAATCTGCAATTTACTAATCTTGTCATTCCTAACAGCAACATTTGCTATGGGGCCACATTTCCAATTTATCACATGTGCCATTCACTATCTATTGGATTTGAACTATGGGGAGCTAAAACACACAATCTTCGATTTATCCATTCGTCACTGGAAGACTGATAGTTTTCAGTCATTCATTAGTTCTTTGTTTTATGGATAAATATTAAATCAAAGATAGTATTTACATTTACCTTGCATAAAAAAGTGGATTTACCTTTACCTTACAGTAAAGATAGTGGACTTATTTTTACCTTGCATCAAATAAAGGGGATTTACCTTACATTAAAAAGTGGATTTACTTTACCTTACATCAAAGATAGTGGATTTACCTTTACCCTAAATCAAAGATAGTGGATTTACCTTCAATTTAAATCAGAGACAGTGTCTTTGCCTTTACCTTATATCAAATATAATGGATTTACCTTGCATCAAATATAGTGAATTTACCTTTACTTACATACAAATAGTGACTTTACCTAACAACAAATATAGTATCTTTGCCTTTACCTTATATCAAATATAGTAGATATGACTTGCATCAAATATAAGGGATTTACATATACCTTACATCAAACATATTGACTTTATGCCAACTTTACATCAAATGTAATGTCTTTACATGTATGTTACATCATATATAGTGACTTTACATCAACCCTACATCAAATATAGTGACATAACGTTTACCTTACATCAACTAAAGTGACTTAACATTTACCTTACATCAAATATAGTGACTTTACATTTACAGTACATCATATATAGTGACTTTGGTTTTTACGTTACATCATTTTAATGACTTTACGTTTACCTTACATCAATTATAGTGACTACCCCTTTATTTTAATATCAAATATAATGGCTTTACCTTACATTAAAGATAGTGGGTATACCTTACATCAAATAAAGTGGCTATACCTAACATCAAATATAGTGGCTTTATCTTACATCAGATATATTGGCTGTACCTTTATTTTACATCAAATATAATGACTTTCTATTTATTTGATATAAATAATATTGGGACTCACCTTTATATTACATCGAATATTGGGACTCACCTTTATATTACATCGAATATTGGAGTTCACCTTTATCTTACATCGAATATTGGAGGTTTAACTTTAGTTTACATTTGTTTTAAATAGTCTGTTTACCTCTATTTTACATCAAATACAGCGGCCATCACAAAATGTATGTAAAGGAATTTTCAGAACGTAAAAATAATAAGAATATTGTAGAAAATCCACACTACCAATACTTTTGTTTAATAAGCTGATGAAGCACGACGAGCTCGCTGGCCCGTAAATTTTCCCCAGGTAAACCGTATGATCCATCTCCAAAACTAGCTGCCGATCACTAGGAAACTGACATTCAAGCTTGTTTTATTCTTACTAGCACAAGGATGTCCATCGTTCTCTGTCAAAACGAATCCATTGTGTTTATACATCTGTATTATCGCTTTAAAATATGTTTATTAGAAATAAAAGCTTTTGAATAATCGTATTGTTTAAAAAAATTTTTTGTTGTTGTTGCTTCTGTTAAAAATATAGTCTAGTAAGGAAACCAGAAAAACAACTGAGTCATGGTGGGGATTTAGAGTAGGTTTGCTGATATTTTCTACAACAAATACAATGTATGGATTTGGTGTGTGTTTTCGGGGACAATAGTAGTGGACGCCAGGGGTGAAACATCTGTTTCTGGTACTGCAGATTGGTGTGGCTGGGTGCGTTGTTAGAAGCAGCGACGAAGCGTTGGAATTGATAAGATAGGCTGAGGTATTCCAAACGGTTTTGGAGAATTAAAAAAGACATCCCTTTGCATAAAACAGATGTGAAATAAATTAGAAATTCAAATTGTAATCACACTTTTGTTTAAGCATAGTGACATGTTAGCAAACGCGCGACGCGTCAGTGTAATTTCTTCAGTTACTATTGGAAAGGTAAGCTGATTGCGTCCAGCCTTACACAGTGTAAAAAATCAGATCAATTGATAGGAGGCGGTCATTAGGGCGATATTTTTCGCACAGCTAACTAGCCACAAATGAGGCAGACCTTCTTTGATTTAGAGTGTTACATTTTTATATTTTTTTGTTGCTTAGATGTTTGCCTCACTAGTTTCTACTGGCGGAGGCGCGCCATTAACCACCCCAGACCGTAGTCCATTGGGCGATATCAGGACGCATAAACCAGTGCTTGGATGCATGTGTGCGTCTGTATGTACCTATGCTAGGTTTGTGCGCCCTCAGAAGCTAGCCCAACCAAAGTGCAATGGAAGGGCCTCACCATGAGGGCGCGTGTGAAAGTTGTGCAAGAGTGTGACTGTAGGACAGAGTCAAATGAAACAGAGTGAGGTAAGAGGAGAGAGAAGGGGAAAGAGTTGCCCCCAGGGTGAGCCGGGCGCGGGTTGAGTGTTAAATTCCAAGCTCTCAAAGTGTGTTTCAAATTTTATTTCAGTGCAGTTTTGTTTAGCTTTGTGATTGCGATTTGAGTTTTATTATTTTATTGAGTTACGTGGTTGTGTCAAATTTCGTGTTCCAATATCAATAATGTTTTAGGATTCCGTGAAAATATCTTTAAAAAAATAGGATACACTGTAGACATCAACAATGGTTCTTTCCATTTAATTGATTTTTTGTATGATGCGCATGGTGACGTCCCTTTTGATGTAAACAGCACATACCAACCGTCAAGTTTGCAAAATTGTATTATCCTTCAACTCATAGTTTCTTTAGCAGACCGTTGAAAACATGGCGGGTGTGATACGGAATCTGTCCAGAGTTGATCAGCGAACGGTGTTTCGATTTCTAACACCTGCAGGATGTCGACTAATTGACATTCACCGCAGAATGCAGGCAGTGTATGGTGGCAAAAGTGTGGCGAACGTAAGATCTGGCAACGGTCCACCCGAATTGCTGCATCAATTTTGCCGATGGCATCTTCTGACGCAATAATATGCGCCTGACCTGGTCTCAGTAGATATTTCGTTAACTCACATCATTCTTTAAACATCGTTGTTCAGTTCTTCACTATTGTCTTCAACACACTTTTGTCACCATACACTATATTTAGTAAACTTGACGGCTGATAAGTGCTGTATACATCAGAAGTGACGTGATCATGCGCATCGTACGTATGTTCACTTGGTGCAGCTAGATCAGGTTTCATATGCCAACGCCTCCTAGTTAGGCCGTCATGAAAACAGCCCGTTTCAAGGGAGAACTGCGTGGAAGTGAAGTGGGGGTCTTGGTCAGTAAATCTTACCTGACCCTGACTAACGTTGTCTGATCATTATGGTATACATGATCAGGCGTTAGTCTGCCCCCCCCCCACCTTCTCCCCCACCTTCTCCCCCAACTGCAGCTTGATGGTTATATACACCTGCCTCGTCCTCTTGTACGCCCCAGTCTGTTCGGATCTCGTTTGATGCCAAAGCTCTGCAGTGTGACATCTGAGGTCTGAGATATGCGGTCTGTAATCTGCAGTCTGAGATCTACGGTCTGTAATATGCAGTCTGATATCTGCAGTCTGATAATTGCTGACACTTCTATCATTTTCGGTATCATCTTATAACAGGCGGTCATTGATAGATTTCAAAATGTCGTCGTGCTGTCTCATTGGCTATTTAATGATTTAACAGAGCACATATTTTTAACATATAGAGCAAATTTCCGGACTTATTAACAGTGCAGTGTCAATAAATAATCGCATTTCTGTGGATAACACATTGTTACAAGCTTAAAGCGAAAACATTTTCTGGAATTGGTTTTTCCAAGTGAAGAACGATAGACAGTTATATGGATTTGACGGGATCAAGATGCTGAGAAGTGCATGAGCTGCAGCGGTCAGCGACCCTAGCTAACTTCTAGCGTTCAGAGCTGCCAAGATCCTTCTACACCTCCACGCAGTAATCCTGGATAACATGCTGCAACAGAGCATACTGGCTAAGGAGAAGGGATCGAAGAGGGAAGACTAACCCGGTACTCAAAAATACATGCTGAAATATAATGTGTCGTACAGAATGGTGTACATATCGCAGTCAAGCTGTAAACTACGGCTCAACGCATTGCGTTCTCTGGACAACACCTGTTACTCGCAAAGCCCTTTTCAGGGCTTGGGAACGGGAGATCGAGAACGAATGACGAAGAAGAAGAAGAATATGGATTTGACAGTAACACTGAGAAATGTACTATACAGATCTTCTTCTTTTTATTTCTTTCTTTCTTTCTTTTTTTCTTTCTTTCTTTCTTTCTTTCTTTTTTTCTTTCTTTCTTTCTTTCTTTCTTTCTTTCTTCTTCTTCTTCTTCTTCCTCTTCTTCTTCTTCTTCTTCTTACGCTATCAAACGTCGACTTGAATTTGTAAACAGAAAGCAGCGGTCATGCAGATACTGCCGAGAGGCTGTCATATATCTTGTCTAGCGCTATCATTGGTGATGATCACGTGTGCTTTCTCTGGTTCTCGTATATCGGGCAATTTTGCAGCAGATGTTCAGGAGTCATTTTCCCAATACCACAGATACATTCGTCAGTAGCACATATCTTCAGTTTATTGAATAAATAAGTCTGGTATGACATTTCGGAGTCTGAAGACCGCCACCTGCTCTCTGCTGTTCTACTTTGCAGATAAAAACGGAAGATCAAACATTAAACAAGAACATGAGCTTCTCCTAACTTGAAAATAACAGGAACAGAGAATGGTATGGAGTATAAGCAAAGGAAAGGGGGGGGGGGGGTGGTGCAAGATTCACATTAACAGGCCTTCAGATACATTTAAGCACGATCGTTTACTGAAATGAAGAGGGTTGCAGAGGATAGAGTCAAATGCAGAGACGTGCTCATACAACTTTACAACCAGTTTCAGGGCTGATCAACCAGATGATAAGGTCAAATGCAGAGACGTGCTCATATAACCTTACAGCCAGTCTCAGGACTGATCAATCAGAGGATACGATCAAATGGAGAGACAGGAAATAGAATAAAATAATCTTACAACAAGTCTTAGGACCGATCAACCAGATGATGATGAAAATGATGATACATTATTGATTATTTGCCATGAGATGCTGATGACAACAGAGCTCTTCAAGTAGTAAGATAATTGTTAGTCGTACATTTGCCAACATGGCGGTTTTCGACTACCTGAAACTGTAAGTGGGCGTCAAATATCTTGCTACAAAACGCTGCATACATTTTTGGTTTAATAACGTTTGATTTCTCGACCTAGGATACGTATATATATATATATATTTACCACTCCCATATTAATAGTTAGTCTCAGAAGTCTGACTCAGAGAAAGTTAATTTTCGATCATAATTCATCATCATGACTGTCACTTACTCACTACTCACTGTCAGTACTGTCACTATTAAATATTATAATTAATATTAGACTATAATATTAAATATACTATACTATTAATTCATTATTCTCATTGACTAGTTATACTAATACTAGTATTGCAGTAATAGACTAGATGCTTTGATGTTATTTCCTAATGATTAGTTTTAGACACTAGACAGAATTAGTATTACAAATTACTACCCAGTAGCAGTACGGCAGTAGTAAATTAGTAATGAAAATGACTAAATTAGCTACTTGGGACTTTAACTTTAATTTACTGTACTAGTACAGTAGAAGAGTAGTACTGACTACTAACTGTCTACTTACTACTAGTAATACTAATAGTATTAGTAATACTAGTATTAGTATAAAAAATAAATACCATCTGGCATCTATCAAACTGAAACTCTTTGTGACTATGTGGTTCTTGACAGTGACGGTAGGCTGGTCTATTTTCCTGTCCTTTGTTGCCAAGCTGGGGTAGAGCACTTGGTTTTAACGGCAAAGATATTGAGTTTAACTTCTATTACTAGCACACAACATTGACTAGCAAATGGAGTTTAATTTAGTACTAGTAGACATCCACTTGGGTAGATTCAATATGGAACATAATTACAGAATGGGTAGGAATAATATTAGAATGATAGAAAAGTAAAGGGACCTAGGAGTTATAACAGATAGGCCTAATACAGGTAAAATGAGTGAGCAAGTCCGGGTAGCAGTAAAAAAGACAAGTGAAATGTTAGGTACGATAAAAAGAAATATTAAATATAGGAGCAAGGAAGTGATTGTCAAACTGTATAACACATTAGTTAGACCTAGATTGGAGTACTGTGTACACTACAGATGTGGAGTCCTTATTGTATAGGAGATATAAACATACTGGAAAAGATACAAAGAAAAGGGACAAAGCTGATAGTTGGATTCCAGAACTACAGTTATGAGGAAAGACGCAGAAAAACCCGCGTACAGTGCCTAGAAAAGAGAAGAATTTGAGGTAACTAAATACAGGTTTAAAAGATATTCAACAGAAAGAATTACATTAGACTATAACAATTTTTTCAAAATACAACCACTTACAAAAACAAGAGGACACAGCTACAAATTAACTAAAGGAAGGTCCGGATTAGATATTCTTCTTCTTCTTTGTACGCTGTCAGACGTCAAACTTTATTTTTTCGAAAAAAGCAGCGGTCATCCTGAGGCTGTTGACACTGCCATAGAGCGTGTCTAGTATTGCCACTGGTGATGGCCACATTTGCTTTCTCTGATCCTCGTATGTCAAGCAGTTTTGCAGCAAATGTTAAGCGGTCATTTTCCCGGTACCGCACGTGCATTCGTCAGTGCCACCTATCTTCAATTTATTGAATAGGTGTTACCTTAGTCTATTGTGGCCTGTGCGAAGTCTGAAGACCACAACCTGCTCTCTTCTGTTCAACTGGTAATAGGCATCGTTTTTTGTGTAGCCAGTATGTTCTGTTTCCCATTTGGTCATGTATCTAGCTCTAATAAGCCTTTTGGACTCTTCGTATGTCACACTAGGATCTGGTTGTGGTAGTCTTGCACCTTCTTTTGCCAGTCTGTCTGCCTCCTCGTTGCCTTGGATATTACAGTGGGATGGAACCCACTGTACCACTACTCTTTTTGGTGCGGACTGCTGGCATAGTTGACAGAGTACTGCTCTTAAGTCATTAAGTTCAGTATTTTTCTGGCTTTTTAGTGCTGTGATTACGGCCAGGGCATCTGTAAACAGGACTATATGGCTTTCATTTCTTTTGCATGTCAGCAATGCTTCTACTGCAGCCCTCAGTACTTCTGCCTCTGCTCTGAAATTGCTTGAGTATTTTCTAGTTACCACTGACAGTGTTATTTTCTACCATTTGGTAGGCCCAGGAATACCCCTGCCCCTCTGTTCTGTGTTGTGTTTGTTACAAAACCGTCGGTGTATGCATGGGTCCAGTCCATGCTAGGGTAGTTTTTCATTATGTACCTCAGGGTTATGTCTCTTCTTTCTTTTTCAGTCTGGCTGTTCTTGTTTCCAATACCTGGTATAATTTCTACCACCTCTGGAAATATATGCTGCCTCCAGGTAGGTTTTCGTACAGTAGGGATGGGCTTTGGTGTTGTTAATGCGTTCATAGGGTCTTCGTTCATCTTTGCTTTGGCTATTTCTGCAAAGTTTCTCCACTTTAGTTTTCCATTTCCAAAATTATTTAGTCTCTTATGCATTGGATGATATGTCAGTCTTCTGAGTTTCTCTGCTTGCTGCTGGGCTCTGCAGTCTCTTCTGTCGGTCATGGATTGCAGATTTGTAATCTTTTCAAGTTCTACAATTGGCGTTGACTTCATGCCTCCTGTTATAACTCTCATGGCTTGGTTTTGGAGTTTGCTAATTTGATCAAAGTTTGCTTGTGCTGCTGTTGTCCATGCCGCAATGCCATACTCGAGAACTGGTCTCACTCTTCCAGTTTACAGTTTCTTTAGTATACTTTTGTCTGCTCCCCAGCTTGTGCCAGCAAGTTTCCTCATGATTGCCATTCTTTCTCTGGCTCTCATTCGGTTTCTCTCGATTTGACTTTTCCATGTCATGCGCCGATCAAATGTGACTCCCAAGTAGTTTGGGTTGCTCATCTGCCCTTGTACTTGAACTCTGGCTGTTCTGTTTTTGAGGTAGTGGCTGATCCATCTGTACATTTTCCCACAAACTTCACTTCTTCGTAGTTTGACTTTAAGTCCCTCTTTCCAGACCTTGTCAAATGCCTTTTCTAAATTCACCCAAACCGCTACTGTGTGTTTTTTCTCCTGGTAAGCATCCTCTATTTTTTGGGCTATGAGTGTGATCTGATCCTCAGTGGATCTGTGCTGTCTAAAGCCTGCTTGCTGTGGAATTAGTATGTGTTTTTCTTCCAGGTGCCACATCAGTCTGGTGTTTATCATTCGTTCCATCAGTTTTCCTACACAGCTCACTAGACTGATAGGCCTGTATCCATTTGGATCTGTTCTATCTTTTTATTTCTTTGGTACTGGTATAAGTACAGCATCTTTCCATGCCTGAGGTACAATTCCCCTTTTCCAGCTTTGGTTCAGGACTGATAGTAACTTTCTCTTTGCTGTCTGGTCCAACCCTATCAGCATTTCGTTTGTTATGCCATCTTTTCCGGGCGATTTCTTTTTCTTTAAAGTTCTCATGGCCTCTTCCATTTCATTCATTGTTAGTTTTGCCATCATGTGCTCCTCTGGTGCCATATTGATGTTGTCGTGCCTCTTTTGTTCTTCACTAATGTCTGTATGCCTATTTGTATGGACATCAATGTGGTTTCCTCTGGCATAATGTTCTATAAAGGCATTTGCTGCCTTTTTTCCAATGAGCATGTTGTTGCCCTGCTTGATGGTAATTTGTTTGTTTGATGGAGTTTCGTCATTCATGGCTCTGACTAACTTCCATAGTTTGTTCCCTTCCTAATCTAAATTGAGGCTTTCTGTTTTGTTTTTCCAACTTTCTCTTGTTATTTGGTTTAGAGTGTATTTGTATTTCGCCGTGGTGGCTTTGAGGGCGATATTTGCCTCCATAGATTGTTCTCTCTCTGCCATGTTCCTAGCATTTGAGACTTCGTCTTCCGCTTTCTGCAATTTATCATTCCAATAAGGTTTGTAGTTTTGCCTTGCCCCTCTTGGGATGGTTTCAGCTGCTGCTCACATTATTGCTTTGCTTAGGCTTTCCACCATGTGTTTCATATTGTTATTCTGTGTGTTGATGGTTTCACACAGCCCATCTTGTCAGGATTGCAAATCTGTCCCAGTTGGCTCGTTTATAATTCCAACGTGGGAGTGGTTTTATTTCCTGTCGGCCTACTTCCATATCAACTTCTAGCCTAATTGGCCTGTGGTCGCTACCTGCCAATTGGTTTAGCACCTGGCTGTCTATTTTGTGGTGAATATCCATCGTGGAAAAAGCCACGTCTGGAGTAGAGGTGGTATGCCATGTTCTAGAAGATTAGATATTCAAAATATTTTTAAAAATCAGAGAGTTGTGAATGTTTTGAATTCATTGTCGCAGGAAGTAGTTGAGGCAGGGACAATTAATGCATTCAAGAATAGATTGGAGCGCATAACTTTTGGAGCAAGGAAATGTTAATGAAACTGGTTATTTACAGACTCTGTGTCAGTGACCCACAGCTGTCAAGACCCTTCTCCACCTCCACGTGGTGATCCTGGATAACAGACTGCAACAGGGCAGACTGGAAAGGATCAAAGAGGGAATGCTAACCCGATACCCCAAAAATTCCATGCTCAAGTCGGAAGTGCCAGATCGAAAGGTGCAGATATCGCAGTCATGTTGTAAACTGCAACACAATGCATTCCGTTCTCAGGAATACATCCTGCTACTTCCAAAACCCTTTATAAGGCTTGACAGTGTGAGTTTGAGATCAAACGACGAAGAAGAAAAAGCAGAAGTTGACATGCAGAGGTGAAAGATTTATGGTCTGAAGATTCAGAGTGGAAAGAAGTGACATTCCCCACCATCCAGGGGGGCGCTTCAAATATAAAGGGCTCAATCAGTTTGCTATGGTTCTAAGCTATCCTAGGGAATCGTCACATCCTGCACACACCCAGTTCCTAGCTCTGCTCTTGAGCCATCTAATCATTACTTGGTTTTCCATCATGCTTTCTTTCAGGCAGATGTATGAGCTAAGTTCAGAACCAAGATTGCTCATCCAGGCAAGTGCAATTCCGGGTACTCAATATGCCACACCACAAGGGGAATCATCCATTTGTTCTTGTTAACCTACCTGACAAGCGGCAGGTGGTTATGAATTGCCACCTATGGCTTATGTGCTTCATCGACCCGGAGCAGTCTGGTTTTAGGGTGCCAGAGACTCACACTTCACCTCTTTTCCTGTTAATAAGAACAATGTCTCGCCATGTGAAGTCCAGGAATTTGGCTTTTGCTATCAGAGGCTATGTGTTACGTATGCCGTGGGAGCATTTGAACAGAATTAAGAACTCATCCGTAACTCCACTTTCGGCTACAGCAGCATTTTGAACCCATTTACACATTTGTAAAGGGGTACCTCGATTAATTACTTTTAGAAAGGGAAAGACAGTGAGGAAGGGAGCTGGTCACCCCATCTAAAAAATAAACTGGCCTTACACAATGAAGTCTCTAACACTTCATTCCTAACAGCAGTGTTTGCTATAGGACTACTTTACATTTAAAGTAAAGATCCGATTAACACACCAGTGTGGCATATTGGGAACATTGTGTTAGGCCCATATTTTTCTTGACCAATAGCACACATGGGATGATGGGGTCGCCTGTACTTTCCAAGATTATTCTGGTACCGAATTTGTGAGACTGGGTTGACCCCATAAGCCGTTTTGCGATTGGAAATATCCCGTACCAACTAGGTACCTATCCCAATTGCTTGGCTGGGAAGCCAATACACTAACCACTGCCCTACCTTGGCTCCATTTACATATATGACAACATAACTTATGATATGCCTCCTGGCAGTGACAAGGTAGACAGACTGGCTAAGAAGGGAGCAAGTCAACAACAACAATACACACCTACAGCCCTACACACAGTCAAACAACTACTGAAGACTGAACAAAGAGGCCTGGCAGAACAGATGGGCAATGGAAAATACTGGGAGAGAAATCTACAAACATATGGCCATCCCAAAGACATCATCAACCTCCTGAAAAGGAGAGACCAAAGCACCATTTTCCCGACTTTGCACTCAACACATACAATTTAACAACCACTTGAACAGAATCCAACCAGAACATACTCCAGAGTGCCGGCTATGCACACATCTCTATGAAACTGTTGAACATCATCTATTTGAATGTCCGGCCATTGCAGGAAAGAGCTTCTTTCTCCGAGGTCAGACAAATGGAACACTTTGTACGGAACTAAACAACAGCTTACAAACACTTGCAGATACCACTAAATGGCATTGGGCCAAAGGACAGGAACCCATACGCAGCTGGATCAATAACCAGCCAACCAACATCTCCCCTGTCTCTCTCTCTCTTCTCTCTCTCTCTCTTCTGTTCTTGGTAACAATGTTAGTCAGTGTTATTTACAGTTAGACTGAGAATGGCATCAATTTTCTTTTGAGAGTAAGGTTAACATGCTTGAGGGTTGCTGACTGAAACACATTCCACTTTCCAGGGGATGGCGTGGGCTAGTGGTTAAGTGACACGACTCTCAACCAAAGGTGCTGGGTTCGATCCCCATCACAGCACCGGCCGTTACCCCGGGGAAGCAAACCCTTAGAAAATGCAGGAGAAAGCAGACCCTTACATAAAATGCATGCTGAAGTCGGATGCACTGGGCTGACAGGCGCAAAATAAAAACCACAGTGCAACGTACACCACCTTGGGAAATAGATAAATAGGCAAACACAAAAAAAAATTAAAAAATTCCACTTTCTATCAACAGTTAAATTAACTCTTTCAGGACTTGATTCTTTTTAGGTTTGAACCAAATTAATTTTCAGCTGTAGCAAAATTTCACTGCATCCCTTTTACAACTGACTATTACACAACATAGCATAGACAAATATAGTACTCATTATATATCATTGTAAAGAAAAATGGATACAGAAAATGAAAATATCAGTAAATTGCTGATATTTCATTATTTGAAAAAATAATTATGTTGTACAAAAAAAATAATTTAAATGGTAGATAATTTATAAGTCAAAATATTGTAACTCACCATCATTTTTCATTGGCCTGAATTGTTGATTTCAATTTGTCTGGTAATTTTGCAGAATAGTATCCAAAGTCCCTCAAAACACTGTTTATTTGATGCATTAACTCCAAAAATGTTGAAATTATGTGCAATTTTCCTCAATGACCAAAATCAATAAAAATATAAACAAATTCACAACTTCCATAATTTGTTCCATTATTTCCATAAGTTTTTTGTTTTGTTCAGCACAGCTGTGCTTATCTTGTGTGGTATTCTCTAAAGCATGTTTTAGCACACAGATGCGGCTTGTGCGAACAACCTGTGCAGTAATAGCTGCTTCGTTTTCTTTTTTTCTGAGCAGCACAATGTACGCATGGTAAGTCTTTTCCATCATAGTCAATGAGATGGGCTGCACCCTGGTATCTCTCAAGCTCCATGTTCATTAGTTTTCTCCCTGGCTAGGACAATAGAACAGCCTGAAGGCTGCTAGGTGTCTCTGCTCCGACTGACTGACAGTTCTCCCATCAGGATATCTTTAAAGTCTGCAAATGGGAAAGGCTTCTCGGTGTGAGGGCGGCTCAGGGTGTACAAAATGTGGGCATTGAGTTGAGTAATTTCCATCACCCACATAAACACTTTCTTCCACCACTTGACTGTTTTTCTTGTGTGGTTTCCATAATATGATATCATCTGGTCCACTCTGTCACATCCATTCATTGAAAGGTTGTAGCTGTGAATGGGTGATGGTTTCATAACTTGACTCCTACCCTCCATCCTTTGCTCATATGTGGCACTTCCACGTGTTGTCACCAGCTGGCAAGGCTTCTTAGATTTCTTATCTCTCCAGCTGACACACATAACCTGTTCCTCATCGTTGATAAACCACTTTGCTTGATTCAGGGATATCTTCTTGTTCTTTATTTCTGATGGAAAACCTCGTCTGTTTACATTCAGAGTTCCAGTGTAGTGGTGGTTTCTCTGTCGCAAAAACTGAAGAAGAGGCAGGGAAGAATAGTACCTGTCAGCAAACAAATGGTGATGTCCTGTGATGCCTTCCAGTAGTCTGTCAAAAACTTTAACAGCATGGGAAGAATTTGGGGCCGTTTCAGGTTTGTAAGCTGTATCAGCTCCAAAATACACCAAGAGATTGAAAACATATCCGGTGATGGAGTCGCAGAGTCCGTAGGATTTGATGTGGTATTTTTTGGGTTTGCTAGGATTGTACTGTTTGTACTTAAATCGCCCCTTGTGACCTGTGACCATCTCATCGATACATATGTTTTCAAATGGGTAGAAGGCTTCTTGGAAACTGGCAACGAGTGCATTTACAAACGGCTCAATTTTGCATTTCCCTAGAGCATTTGGAACAGCTGCATGAAGCATTGATTGATAAATCAAAAAAAATTTGGTTCTGCTGAATATTGACCTAAACCAGGGACTACTTCTGTGGGGTTTGGTGGACCAATAATCTTTTATTGAGTGCTTTGTATTCAACCCCATAGCAATCAGGATGGCCAGAAACTGTAAAAAAACATTCCTATCAAGTGGTGTCCATTTGCTCAACGTTGAATGTTTTCGTGCTGGTGTATTCATGTCAAGTTTCTGCTGGGCATACTCATTGACATTTCTTATGAGGTTGTCAACAATTGGTTCTTTCAGCAAGGAGAGAAAGCATTGAAGAGGTGTGCAATTTTCATCCAGATTTAGTCTGCTGCCAGAATTTATTTGCTGAAATTCGATGCTCCAATGGCCTCTCCATCTAAGGCATCATGCCACCCATCACCAGGCCTAGTAGTCCTCTGTGGTAAGGAATTTGCCTTTCTCCTTGCAGAATTGCCATTATCACCATCAACTCTAGACGTACCTGGTATATCCTCTAAATCAGTCTCATTGCTGCTGCTTGATGATTCAGGAGCACTGATAGTCCCGGACTGGAAGCAACCACCAACTAACCCTAAGCCAAACCGTTTTGATTTCTTGGCACTAGGTCTACTAGTAGTAGTACCATCACTTTCGCTGTAATCGCTATCCTCTGAATCGTCTAATTCTGTATCAGAATCACTAACTAATAAGCTTTGAAACACAGCTATAGCTTGTTCTGCACTATATCGTTTTGGTCTAGTAGAAGTAGTGGGCGTTGCCATTATTTTTTAGGAATCAACAACACAGTTTAGCTACTTTAAAACATAAATATATCACTTATTCAGTACCTAAACACGCTTGTTTCAACTCAAATGTTACGAACAGAAGCTGTTCTAGTTCTGGTTGTAATTTTTAAGTAGTTTGGTTAACACAAAACCCGAATTACGACTCTACAAAACAAAAACCGAATTATCGGTTAATGGTCCTCTAGGGTTTAAATAACAGTCCGTTATATCGGTCATTGGTCCGGAATGAGTTAAGCATGGCAATGTCAGAAAATGCATTTAACTTAAGAAAAATGCAACAAAAAGTAAAAATGACATTCATTGTGGGAGCCAAAAAGATCTTTAGTAAATGATAATTCCATATCTTCTTGTTGGCTAAATTTTGACCTAAGAGAGGTTAAACATTTCATTTCCACTTTCTGTCAATCCATTTTATGAAGTAAAGTAAGTAGCATGTCCATTGCAGAATGTCGCTTTTTACAACTGCCAGCCTACTTGACTTTGTTATAAGTTACTTGGCAGGTGTGCCGTGCCGTATGGTAGGTTGCCATTACTTTCAGTACGTGGAGGAGCGATCACACCGAGAAATAATATAATGTCTCCTAAACTGGACATGGTGGGATATGAACCAGGTGCATTGCGATTGTGGAACAGACATTTCATCACTAGACCACTCTGCCTCACCAATTTAATAAACAAATTTCAATCCATTTGCTATAATCGTTTGTTAAGCAAATGCTCTATACAGTGTTGTTGATATATATTTTCATACCCCTCGTGTTTTCTAAGATAACTTAGTAGATGCATAATAGGCCTGATGGAAAAATATCAAAATGATCATTACTGCATTATTGATAAATATGTTAATATGTCAAACTAATTAACTACAATCAGATTAACTATCCGATTTATCAGTCCATACACTGCAATCATCATCATGTATTCTATTTTCACTGCAGCAACTGCATAGGGTAGTCTATCTATCTTCAGTCCACTTGTGTTGTTAGACGTCATGGGGAGGTATGACCTCCTATGCTTCATATTTTTTTTGGCAGTTGAAAATCCACTGTTGACTTGCCAGGTCAATCCAAGCATCTGTTAGCTCCTGGAATATATGATCGCCTATTTTATTTTAGAGACTCGTGGAGGTGGAAGCATAAATTAAAGCAAGTAGACCTGTCAGGCGCCATCTAAACCATATAACCAAGACCTGTTGTTATGGTCTGTTGTTGGTAGATTTTTAACTTGAATTTTGCCCGAGCACCGGCCGTTAGGCCTACTCTTTTCAATTTCCAACTTCTAAGGCATTTTTAACATGCACGCCACTGTATAGGGAAAATATTTACCGGATGATCCATGTGAAAAAATCCCGGTGTGTCTCCTCCGAAATTTGAACCCGTGACCTTCAGCACCTGAGGCGAACACCTTACCTCGAGACCACTGGGTCCCCCGCATAAGATAGTACCCGGGATGAAAAGAAAAAGACCCTTGTCGTCTTTTAAGCATGTCGTAAAAGATGACTGAAAAGTTTTCTGCATCCAACTGGCAAACTCGTCATGTTAAGAAACATTGCCATTATAATCAGCCGCTGCTAAAGTTTCCTGTAAAGGGACTAGTTGGGGTTTAAACTTAAGCTTGACAGAGCAAAAATTTGAATGATTACAAATGCTTGGGAACATGCTTATTTTAAATGGGACAAGCTGCAGTGCTTTACATTTGAGAGAAAAGGTGAATAAAGAGCATAGCATCAAATCATTTATGTACTCTTTTGAAGGTGGTTTCTGTTGCAGTTTGTCTGGCAAATGAGGTTGCCAGTCACAAGAATTGCCCTAACTAGTTAGTCATCTCTTATGAGATGTTTGGTAGGATGAAGGGGTCCTATTCTTTCCTTGCCAGTAAATGGTAACATTATCTACACGTGTATAGGCATTACAAACAGTTACATGAAATATGAAAATTCCTGTAATCATATGTTCATGTAGTGGGTAAAGCTCATAGAACTTGTTGATATACTAAGTAAAACACATAGAGAATCATAACCCAAGCAATAGCTGACCCATGTATATACAGATGGTTCGACATCAAATGCAACAGAGAATGGAGGTTGAGGGCTCTTTCTGAATCTTAAAAACAGCACACAAAGACAGCTGCCAGTGGTGACTAGAACATGTTCAGAGGCCTACTGCAGCAGAAATTCTAATGACAGATGTCCGTAGTGACTGGAATATGTTCAGAGGCCTACTGCAGCAGAAATTCTAATGACAGATGTCCGTAGTGACTGGAATATGTTCAGAGGCCTACTGCAGCAGAAATTCTAATGACAGATGTCCGTAGTGACTGGAACATTTTCAGAGGCCTACTGCAGCAGAAATTCTAATGACAGATAGATGTCCGTAGTGACTGGAACATTTTCAGAGGCCTACTGCAGCAGAAATTCTAATGACAGATGTCCGTAGTGACTGGAACATTTTCAGAGGCCTACTGCAGCAGAAATTCAAATGACAGATGTCAGTGGTGACTGGAACATTTTCAGAGGCCTACTGCAGCATAAATTTTAATGACAGATAAAAACACAGAAAGTTGCACTCTTCACATTAGCACTGTCAGTGGTCGTGGCATTGGGTAGCCAGAAAAATGCATGCCTAAAGGAACAAACAGTGATGCTCTGTAAACTGTCTCAAGGGTTCAAGAGAGAGTTGTCAAACAGTGGAACCTATCTCATTGCAATATTTTTGATAATGAAGAAGCTGACAGACTGTCAAGATAAGATGGAAAGCTACTTCAACATGATATAGGTATAACATGAAGAGGCCAAGAAGTTTATCAGGTATAGATACATGAGCAAGTGGTAAGCAGAGCACACAGGTCAACAAGGAAATGATGCATATTACCAGCTCAATAGGGGAACTGAGACGCTAGTCCGGTCAGGCAAAACATACACACCAGGACGTCGGGGTCAGGCACAATATACTGACCAAGACCACTATCTCTCTTCCATGTAACATTCCCTGTAAACAGCTGCTTTCAAGGCATTCTGGCTGACAAGATGTGGATCGACGGGATCCCTGTAGTAGTGAGCGTCACGCAGATGAAGCCACGCATAACACAACCGCCTGGAGGACCAAGCTCCGCCTTCATCAGCATGCTCAGGATGTAAGGAAAGCCACTACAACCTGCCACTTAACACCCTTTTCAGTATGCACAAAAAAGTAAACTTATTCATTGTGGACATTAAACAACAATAACAATAACCAGCTCAACAGAGGGGAACAGCTAGTAATATCTGCACAAACTACAACAAACTGAGATACAATCTGTTGAACAAACTAAGAATAGAACATGCAGATAAATGTTTCTGCAGCACTGACAAACTGACTACTGAGCATCTACTACAAGGTCCAACACATGAGGAGTAAAGAAAGCATGTGTGGCCGTTATCAATATCATTCTTGGACAAGATCTATGGAGACCAAAAGCCGACTAACCACTGCTTTTTTTAAAGATATATTCAAGTTGACGTCTGAAAGTGTTCAATGAAGAAGTAATATGTCAGTATGTTGATTCAGACATAATACCATCACTTTTGATCAACTTTCTCTTCCTGTCAGTCATATAACATCGGACAAGTTCATTATTGAGCCAGTTATCGGAACACCTACTAAAGAGGAGCTTCTAGTCATTGACCGAGTAACCCATGACATCAGTTTGCAAAGTAAGAAAATGTTTTGTAAATTAAATGCTTTATGTGCTCATGAATATGCCCTCATCTTTGTACGTCCTTGTTTTTCGTTCATGCAAGATTCACTCTCGTCTGTCACGTAAACTATGTGGTCATAGTGGCATCACATCTCAGTATACCCTAAACTGTCTTTCCACTCTCCGTTGGCATCGCACTCTATTCAATGTGTGCATTTCGTTTTCATCTAATGTTGTGCCCGTCCACTTGCGAATATCATCTCTCCAGCGCATCTTAGGGCAACCTGTCCTTCTCTTGCCAGGAACTACTCCTCTGGTTATCACATTGTATCACATGGCCGTACCAACAGACCTTTTGTGATTTTACAATTTAAAGGAAGTCCGGATACGGTCCAAAACTGTCAGACAATGTTGTGTACACTGACATTTGTGATGTGATCTCTAATGATGCCACGATATTTCTGAAACACCCCATCTCCATGGCCTGAACTTTCCGCTTCAGTGCAGCATTTAATATCCATATTTTACAAGCGAACAGGTACACTGAGAGGATCAATATATGCATTAAATAAATTTTAGTGAACAAAGATATGTTGTAATCTCCAAATCCGTTTCTTGTCATAGCTTGAGCAGTCGTTGTTTATAGTTCCGCTCTGGCACCCTCACTACCAATGACAAACCCCCAAATATTTGAATTGAGTAACTGTTTCAAGCGCTTGGTCATTGATAGTGATACCATCACACTGAACAACTTCCCTCCTCCCGTCGTTCGTCATCAGTTTGGGGATGCCAGTGTTGATTGCCATGCCATAAATGTAAGATTGCCTTCTGAAAATGTGAATGCATTTGACAGATCACATCTCCGGACTATATTTATACAATTTGTTTCTCTATATTACCATAATGATCTCCGGTGATAAAATGCCATTTAAAAAGCAGATAATTACCGTATATTCTCAGCAAATTTAGTAAGTAAAAGTATAGGATGGGGAATATCTGGAAGTTATCCGGTGATAGTTGTCATCTGTGGATTATTTGGATGGTTGACATTTTCTCCAGTAAGCTGTCCCTCTGTCTGCACTCCAAAGGACCAGGTTCACTCCCAGGTTGCAGCATAATACACTCTTTCCATCATTTTCTCTCTCCATACGAAGTATAATGCAACCACTGAAAACTGGCCCACTTTCATGAAGTCTATTGAAAGTACGTCTGTGTACTCTAAAGGGAGTGATTTCTGCAGCTTATTTTACATAAGGTTGCTAGTTCCATACACAGCCATCTTTAGTCGCATTTTACTTTGGTTACAGTGGACATATTCTTTACTCCCCGGGATCCCATAGGTGATGCTCCAATCTACCCAGCTGATAATGGGTACCTGTTTACAGTTAAAGAAAGTGAATAAGGGCATTGGTCACCCCTCCTCACCATGACATTGTACAATAAACCTCTTGACACTTCATCCTCGACAGCGGGGTCAATTAATGAACTACCGTAACGGTTTTTATATAACTGGAAGTATACTGGTGGTATAAGAATATTCCTTGTACATGACCTTCTTCTTCTCGTTTATCTTGTACTTGATGATTTTGAATTATCCTTGTTTCTTTCAGAAAATGATGACCAAATTCCAGCGTCAGCCATCACTAAAGTAATTTATGGCATTGTGGGTATCATTAAACTTGTTGCCGGTAAGTACCAGTACTATTTTTCTTTTTCGTTGTTACATAGTTAATTAGTGAGGCTGTGATCCCGCCAAAGACGGATGTGTCGGACCGAAAGGTGCAAATATCGCAGTCAAGCTGTAAACTAGCGACTCAACGCATTTCATTCTCTGGACTACATCCTGTTACTTGCAAAACCCTGTTCAGGGCTTGGTAGCGGGAGATTGAGAACGAACGCAGAAGAAGAAGAAGTGAGGCTGTGATATCTGCACTTTTCGACTCGGAACATCCGACTTCAGCACGACCCATTTTTGTGGCTGCATTTGTCTTCTCTCTTTGATCATTATTCTCTCAGCTGCCTGTTTTAAATACCAGGATTTTTAGGGGACGGCGTGGCCTAGTGGTTAAGTGGCACGGCTCACAACCAGAAGGTGCTGGGTTCGATCCCCATCACAGCACCGGCCGTTACCCCGGGGAAGCAAACCCTTAGAAAATGCAGGAGGAAGCAGACCCTTACATAAAATGCATGCTGAAGTCGGATGCACTGGGCCGACAGGCGCAAAATAAAAACTACAGTGTAACGCACACACGCCTTGGGGAATAGATAAATAAGGCGAACGCAAAAAAAAAATAAAAAAATACCAGGATTTAAAATATTCAAAGTATACTATCTACAAATGAGGAAATACAAGAAAGAATTACAACAGAAATAGGGCCTTCTGAAGATGCCTTAGCAACGGCCAAAAGATGGAAACTTCCACATATCGAGATCAAACGTTCTTGCAAATACGATCCTGTACAGATAGGCGCAAGGCAGACAACGAAGAGGTCATCCCAAAAAGCAGTGGGAGGACATCATAAAAGAATAGACTAATCTCCGACCAGAGGAGGCACAGGCAGCATCCGCTGACAGAGTGGAGTTGTGGGGGTGTCGTTATCAAAGAGGGAAGACAAACGCAGTCACAAAAATCTGTCCTGCTGAAATTGGATGTGTCGGGTCGAAAAGTGCAGGTAATCCAGTAACCGGTGAGGTTGTTGGGGCACACATGAAGACACCTTATTTTCTCAGCTGCCTGTTTAAATACAAGGATTCAGAATATTCCAAGTAAGAAATACTAAATAAAGTCTAATAATTCCTGATAATGTTAGCTGATGTAAAAGCAACTTATTGGTGTACATTTCTTTCCTGACCTATTTTTTTCCAGGACCTTACTTGATCGTAATTACTGAACGAAACAAAGTGGGAGAAATCGCCGGACATATAATATGGAATGTTGTAAAAACAGAAGTGCTCAGTTACAAGCGGTCACTCACACACCTGACAGAGAGACAGGTGAGAATGACCATGTGGTAGTTCTTTACAGGTATCCTAGGTGTTGAAATATTGTAGAGTTCGATATGTGCAGGCAGTGACTCCTCAATAGGTATGTCCACTCAGTGACTCCTCATTAAGTATATCCACTTAGTGACTCCTCATTAGGTATGTCCACTCAGTGACTCCTCATAGGTATGTCCACTCAGTGACTCCTCATTAGGTATGTCCACTCAGTGACTCCTCATTAAGTATATCCACTTAGTGACTCCTCATTAAGTATATCCACTTAGTGACTCCTCATTAGGTATGTCCACTCAGTGACTCCTCATTAGGTATGTCCACTCAGTGACTCCTCATTAAGTATGTCCACTCAGTGACTCCTCATTAGGTATGTCCACTCAGTGACTCCTCATAGGTATGTCCACTCAGTGACTCCCCATTAAGTATATCCACTCAGTGACTCCTCATTAGGTATGTCCACTCAGTGACTCCTCATTAGGTATGTCCACTCAGTGACTCCTCATTAAGTATATCCACTTAGTGACTCCTCATTAAGTATATCCACTTAGTGACTCCTCATTAGGTATGTCCACTCAGTGACTCCTCATTAGGTATGTCCACTCAGTGACTCCTCATTAAGTATGTCCACTCAGTGACTCCTCATTAGGTATGTCCACTCAGTGACTCCTCATTAAGTATATCCACTTAGTGACTCCTCATTAGGTATGTCCACTCAGTGACTCCTCATTAAGTATATTCACTTAGTGACTCCTCATTAGGTATGTCCACTCAGTGACTCCTCATTAAGTATATCCACTTAGTGACTCCTCATTAGGTATGTCCACTCAGTGACTCCTTATTAAGTATATCCACTTAGTGACTCCTCATTAGGTATGTCCACTCAGTGACTCCTCATTAAGTATATTCACTTAGTGACTCCTCATTAGGTCTGTCCACTCAGTGACTCCTCATTAAGTATATCCACTTAGTGACTCCTCATTAAGTATGTCCACTCAGTGACTCCTCATTAAGTATATCCACTTAGTGACTCCTCATTAAGTATGTCCACTCAGTGACTCCTCATTAAGTATATCCACTTAGTGACTCCTCATTAAGTATGTCCACTTAGTGACTCCTCATTAAGTATATCCACTTAGTGACTCCTCATTAAGTATATCCACTTAGTGACTCCTCATTAAGTATATCCACTCAGTGACTCCTCATTATTAAATATAGGCAAGCTGCAATTATCTCTATCTCTCAATCCTTGCTTTGGAAGTTATAAAAGGCTCGGCTGTGAAATGAGTGTAAATCGGACATAGACACATTGAACCTTCGGGATCTTGTGTAGATCTGCTGTCCTAGCCATGCTGGGGTTTGCAGTAATGAAAATCCTGATCCCAGGGACACCCACTATCCAATGCGTCTTTTTGTGGCTCTTCAACCATCTATGTCTTTATGTGGCTCATTGACCATCTAATAAATCTTTATGTGACTCAATTGACCATCTAATAAATCTTTATGTGACTCAATTGACCATCTAATAAATCTTTATGTGACTCAATTGACCATCTAATAAATCTTTATGTGCTTCATTGACCATCTAATAAATCTTTATGTGACTCATTGACCACCTTCTTCTTCTTCGTACACTGTCAGACGTCAACTTGTATTTGTTCGAAGAAAGGAAGAAAGCAGCTGTCATCCTGAAGATGTCGACACTGCCATAGAGCTTGTCTAGTGTTGCCACTGGTGATGGCCACATGTGCTTTCTCTGGTCCTCGTATGTCGGGCAGTTTTGCAGCAGATGTTCAGTGGTCATTTTCCCTGTACCACAAGTGCATTCGTCAGTGCCACCTATCTTCAGTTTATTGAATAGGTGGTACCTCAGTCTGTTGTGGCCTGTGCAGAGTCTGAAGACCACGACCTGCTCTCTTCTGTTCAACTGGTAATAGGCATCATTTTTTGTGTAGCCAGTATGTTCTGTTAACCCATTTGGCCATGTATCTGGCCCTAATAAGCCTTTTGGACTCTTCGTAGGTCACACTAAAATCGGGTTGTGGTAGTCTTGCACCTTCTTTTGCCAGTCTGTCTGCCTCCTTGTTGCCTTGGATGTTACAGTGGGATGGTACCCACTGTACCACTACTCTTTTTAGTGCAGACTGCTGGCATAGTTGACAGAGTACTGCTCTTAAATCATCAAGTTCAGTATTTTTCTGGCTTTTTAGTGCTGTAACTACGGCCAGGGCATCTGTAAACAGGACTATCTGGCTTTCATTGCTTTCGCCTGTCAGCATTGCTTTTACTGCAGCCTTCAGTGCCTCTGCCTCCGCTCTGAAATTGCTTGAGTATTTTCCAGTTGCCACTGACAGTGTTATTTTTCTACCATTTGTTAGGCTCAGGAATACCCCTGCCCCTCCGTTATGTGTTGTGTTTGTTACAAAACTGTCGGTGTATGCATGGGTCTAGTCCATGCATGCTTGGGTAGTTTTCTGCTATGTACCTCAGGGTTATGTCTCTTCTTTCTTTTTCAGTCTGGCTATTCTTGTTTCTAATACTTGGTATATTTTCTACCACCTCCGGACTGTAATGCTGCTTCTATGTGGGTTTCGTACAGTAGGGATGGGCTTTGGTGTTGTTACAGTGTTCATAGGGTCTTCGCGCATCTTTGCTTTGGCTATTTCTGCAAAGTTTCTCTGCTTTAGTTTCCCATTTCCAAATCTATTTAGTCTCTAATGCATTGGATGGTCTGTCAGTCTTCTGAGTTTCTCTACTTGCTGCTGGGCTCTGGAGTCTCTTCTGTCGGTCATGGATTGCAGATTTGTAATCTTTTCAAGTTGTACAATTGGCGTTGACTTCATGCCTCCTGTTATAACTGTCATGGCTTGATTTTGAAGTTTGCTAATTTTATCAAAGTTCGCCTTTGCTGCTGTTGTCTATGCCGCAATGCCATACTCGAGAACTGGTCTCACTCTTCCAGTGTACAGTTTCTCATTGACAATCTAATAAATCTTTATGTGGCTCTTTGACCAACTAATATATCTTTATGGGGCTCTTTGACCATCTAATATATCTTTATGGGTTTCTTTGACCATCTAATATATTATTATGGGGCTCTTTGAACATCTAATATATCTTTATGGGGCTCTTTGACCATCTAATATATCTTTATGGATTTCTTTGACCATCTAATATATCTTTATCTATTTCTTTGACCATCTAATAAATCTTTATGAGGCTCCTTGACCATCTAATATATCTTTATGGGGCTCTTTGACCATCTAATATATCTTTATGGGTTTCTTTGACCATCTAATATATCTTTATGGGGCTCTTTGAACATCTAATATATCTTTATGGGGCTCTTTGACCATCTAATATATCTTTATGGGGCTCTTTGAACATCTAATATATCTTTATGTGGCTCTTTGACCATCTAATATATCTTTATGGGGCTCTTTGAACATATAATATATCTTTATGGGGCTCTTTGACCATCTAATATATCTTTATGGATTTCTTTGACCATCTAATATATCTTTATGGGGCTCCTTGACATCTAATATATCTTTATGGGGCTCTTTGACCATCTAATATATCTTTATGGGTTTCTTTGACCATCTAATATATCTTTATGGGGCTCTTTGAACATCTAATATATCTTTATGTGGCTCTTTGACCATCTAATATATCTTTATGGGGCTCTTTGAACATATAATATATCTTTATGGGGCTCTTTGACCATCTAATATATCTTTATGTGGCTCTTCGACCAACTAATACACCACCTTGCCTTCTTAATTTTATGTTGGGTACCCATTTACAGATAGTTTCCAACATATTAGAACAGGAGATTGAACCCAGTCCTTTTGTCCTCATAGACAGATGCTCTAACCACTCAGAAGCTTCTAAGACATATCATTACACTATAAAATATAAAATATTGCTGGTGTTGTACTTGAGCCACAAACATTGTTTTCGCGCGACTCATAGGCCATTGAGTTTTTTCTTCATCAGGTCCCTAGTGCAGTTTGTGTTTGTTATATATGTGAGTATTAAAGAAAATTCCAATCAGCAACGCATGCATAAAAAAAATGTATATGCTTTTATATATATATTTATATTTCATGATAATAATATGTTACATGTTGCGCTGTTACAGACTGCAGTCAACAAGAGTTATCTTGCATTAGTTGAGATGATGTTGAATACAGAGTACTTCTACTACTCGCCAACCTATGACCTTACACATACACTCCAGCGGCTTTTCAACACAAGCCCAGACTTTCATTCCATGCCGCTGAACGAAAGGGTTAGTCAGAACAAGTTATGGACACCTGTATTTTGTTAGAGTTTGTTAACCTTTTCCAGTCCTGATCTTTCAGCCTGCCTAAAAGCTGCAGTTTCTTATTTAAACAATTAATATTGAACAAATTTAGCTACAATTGCGATTTAAATATCGTAAGACACAAAATTAAACTCTCTATGACATAAAGTATTCATAAAAAAGGATTATTTATTAGTATTAAGCGTTAAATGGCATTAATGAGGAAATTTGAGGGGATGATGAATTCCCCGAAGTCGGAAGTGTTGGACTGAAAGGTGCAAATATTGCAGTCAAGCTGTAATCTACGAGACACAACGCATTCCATTCTCCGGACTACATCCTGCTACTTGAAAAGCCCATTTCAGGGCTTGGTAGCTGGAGTTTGAGAATGAACGATAAAGAAGGATGTTTGAAGTTATGCGTAAGATGTGTTCCTTGAAGTCTCACAACTGACCACAGACATTAAAGAAACATGGCTATGGGAACAGGAAATGAGCTAGCACAGGATATACATGCATGCCCTTGTTTTCTGCTAACATAAGGCCGTAAATGTAGACAGATTATGTGCACAAATATTATGAGTAAAAGAAACATTCTGTTATATAGTGCGTGAATTTTATACGTTTTGAATAATTTCCACATAAAAAAATTGTGGGGCATTACTTGCTGAGGGACCCATGGTAAACGCAGTGGTTAGTACACTGGCATCCCAGTCAGGCGGTCAGGTTTCAATCCCCAGTTGGTGCAAGATTTTTTTTCTGATCGCAAACTGGCCCCTGTGGTCGACCAAGCCATAGAAATTGGTACCAGAAATATCTGGGAAGTAAAGGTGGCCGGTGTGGTGCTGACCACATCATCCCTATGTACTGTGGGTTACAAAACAATATGGCCCTAACAGCGTATTTCCTATGCGCCGCATGGCGTGACAGGATCTTTCCTTTTTTTAAAAAATACTTTCTGAGCAACCCTTGTATTTGTAGTCGAGATTGACATGACATACATGCAGATATCTGCAGCCAAGAGAGTGACATTACAAGCCTGTAAATATTGGAGCTAAGAGAGTGACAAAATATGTTTATATATATATATATATATATATATATATATATATATATATATATATATTTGTAGCCAAAAGGGTGACGTGACAAGTCTGCAGATATTTGTGGCAATGAAAGTGGCTGGAACAATTTTGCAGATATTTGTAGCAAAATGTAAGTGACTTTGAATAGGTCATCAAGGCACAAGGTGATGGGGCAAAAACTATTGACCAAAAACACAAGTCCCTCAGAATACTACAGTGGAATGCGGATGGAGTCATTAACAAAAAGCTTTCCCTAACACATTACTTGCATGAAGGTAAGATTGATGTGGCATGTATCCAAGAAACGTACCTCAACAACCATAAATTCTCAATCAGATGATACCAGACCTTCCGTCTGGATAGAGAAGGTCACAAAGGAGGGGTTCTGATATTGATACGTAACTGCATACCGAGTAGCGCGGTAGCTGACAATCACACCGGACAAGCAGAAATTGTAGGAGTTGACATAATGGCACAAGAGACGAAGATCCGCATCTTCAACCTGTACGGACCACCAAACAAAGACCTGTCGCTTTCGAGTATGAAAGTCAAAGACTCCAACTGCATAGTAGCTGGAGACTTCAACAGCCACTCGGAGAGATGGGGATACTCGGACACAGACACCAGAGGTGACGAAGTGGAAGATTTGGAGATAGACACAAATCTCCATCTAATCAATAGGCCGAAGGATAGCCCTAGCTTCTATTCTAGAACATGGCACACCACCTCTACTCCAGACTTGGCCTTTTCCACGGTGGACATTCACCACAAAATAGACTGTCTGGTACTAAACCAATTGGCAGGTAGCAACCACAGGCCAATTAGGCTAGAAGTTGATATGGAAGTAGGCCCACAGGAAATAAAACCGCTCCCACATTGGAATTACAAACGAGCCGACTGGGACAGATTTGCAATCCTGACAGTTGGGCTGTGTGGAACCATCAACACACGGAATAACAATATGAATTCCATGGTGGAATGCCTAAGCAAAGCAATAATGCAAGCTGCCACTGAAACCATTTCAAGAGGGGCAAGGAAAAATTATAAGCCCTATTGGAATGATGAATTGCAGAAAGCGGAAGACAAGGTCTCAAATGCTAGGAATATGGCAGACAGAGAACAATCTATGGAGGCAAATATCGCCCTCAAAGCCACCACGGCGAAATACAAATACACTCTAAACCAAATAACAAGAGAAAGCTGGAAAAACAAAACAGAAAGCCTCAATTTAGATAAAGATGGGAACAAACTATGGAAGTTAGTCAGAGCCATGAATGACGAAACTCCATCAAATAAACAAATTACCATCAAGCAGGGCGACAACATGCTCACTGGAAAAAAAACAGCAAACGCCTTTATTGAACATTATGCCAGAGCAAACCACATTGATGTACCAGCAGATAGGCATACAGACATTAGTGAAGAGCAAAAGGGGCATGACAACATCAATATGGCACCAGAAGAGCACATGATGGCAAAGCTAACAATGAATGAAATGGAAGAGGCCATAAGAACTTTAAAGAAAAGGAAATCTCTCGGAAAAGATGGGGTAACAAACGAAATGCTGATGGGGCTGTGTCAAACAGCAAAGAGAAAGTTACTATCAGTCCTGAACCAAAGCTGGAAAAGGGGAATTGTACCCCAGGCATGGAAAGACGCAGTACTTGTACCAGTACCAAAGAAAGGAAAAGATAAAACAAATCCAAATAGATACAGGCCTATCAGCCTACTGAGCTGTGTAGGCAAACTGATGGAACGTATGATAAACACCAGACTGATGTGGCACCTGGAAGAAAAACACATACTAATTCCACAGCAAGCAGGCTTTAGACAGCACAGATCCACTGAGGATCAGGTCACCTTCATAGCCCAGGAAATAGAAGATGCCTACCAGGAGCAAAAACACACAGTAGCGGTTTGGGTGGACCTAGAAAAGGCATTTGACAAAGTCTGGAAAGAGAGACTTAAAGTCAAGCTACGAAGAAGTGAAGTTTGTGGGAAAATGTACAAATGGATCAGCCACTACCTCAAAAACAGCCAGAGTTAAAGTACAAGGGCAGATGAGCAAAAAGGTGACACTTGAGCAGGGAGTACCCCAAGGGGGAGTACTGTCACCCACACTCTTCCTGTTGTATATAAACGACATTACAGAGAATATACCAAGGAGAGTCCATAGCTCAATGTTTGCAGACGATCTGGCTATGTGGACCTCTGAAAAGAATCTCACCATAGCAAGTAATCAGATGCAGCAGGCCCTAACATCGCTGGAAGAGTGGGCGAACTCATGGCTGGTCAAAATAAAGGAGGAAAAAACAAGATGTACGATATTCTCGCTTTCAAACAAACCCCAAAACACCAAAATAAATCTTAACGGCAAATACCTGCGGCCAAACGACAACATAAACTACCTGGGAGTCACATTTGATCGGCGCATGACATAGAAAAGTCAGATCGAGAGAAACCGAATGAGAGCCAGAGAAAGAATGGCAATCATGAGGAAACTTGCTGGCACAAGCTGGGGAGCAGACGAAAGCATACTAAAGAAACTGTACACTGGAAGAGTGAGACCAGTTCTCGAGTACGGCATTTCGGCATGGACAACAGCAGCAAAGGCGACCTTCGATAACATTAGCAAACTCCACAACCAAGCCATGAGAGTTATAACAGGAGGCATGAAGTCAACACCAATTGTAGAACTTGAAAAGGTGACAAAACTGCAATCTATGACCGACAGAAGAGACTGCAGAACCCAGCAGCAAGCAGAGAAACACAGAAGACTGACTAACCATCCAATGCACCAGAGACTAAACAATTTTGGAAATGGGAAATTAAAGCAGAGAAACTTTGCAGAAATAGCCAAAGCAAAGATGCACGAAGACCCTATGAACGCACTAACACCAAAGCCCATCCCTACTGTACGAAAACCTACCTGGAGGAAGCATATATTTCCAGAGGTGATAGAAAATATACCAGGTATTGGAAACAAAAACAGCCAGACTGAAAAAGAAAGAAGAGATACAACCCTGAGGTACATAACGAAAAACTACCCAAGCATGGACTGGACCCATGCATACACCGACAGTTTTGTAACAAACACAACACAGAACGGAGGGGCAGGACCATTCCTGAACCTACCAAATGGCAGAAAAATAACACTGTCATTGGCAACTGGAAAATACACAAGCAATTTCAGAGCGGAGACAGAGGCACTGAGGGCGGCAGCAAAAGAAATGGTGACACGTAAAAGGAATGAAAGCCATATAGTCCTGCTTACAGGTGCCCTGGCCGTAGTCACAGCACTAAAAAGCCAGAAAAATACTGAACTTAATGATTTAAGAGCAGTACTCTGTCAACTATGCCAACAGGCCGCACCAAAAAGTGTAGTGGTACAGTGGGTTCCATCCCACTGTAACATCCAAGGCAACAAGGAGGCTGACAGACTGGCAAAAGAAGGTGCAAGACTACCACAACCAGATACTAGTGTGACATACGAAGAGTCCAAAAGGCTTATTAGAGCTAGATACATGACCAAATGGGAAACAGAACATACTGGCTACACAAAAAACGATGCCTATTACCAGTTGAACAGAAGAGAGCAGGTCGTGGTCTTCAGACTTCGCACTGGTCACAATAAACTGAAGTACCACCTATTCAACAAATTGAAGATAGGTGGTACTGACGAATGCTCGTGTGGCACCGGGAAAATGACCGCTGAACATTTGCTGCAAAACTGCCCGACATACGAGGATCAGAGAAAGCAGACGTGGCCATCACCAGTGGCAACACTAGACAAGCTCTATGGCAGTGTCGACAGCCTCAGGATGACCGCTGCTTTTTAAAAAAAATGCAGGTTGACGTCTGACAGCGTACGAAGAAGAAGAAGAAGAATAGGTCATCAGATATTTGTAGCAATGTATGTGATGTGAATATGTATGTAGATATTTGTACCTGTGAATGTGACTTGAATAGGTCTGTAGATATTTGTAGCCATGAGAGTGAAATGGATTATGACCTTGTATTTGTTCCAGGCCGACCAAAGATTTGTGTGGAACTCTCATGTACTGAGGGAGTTATCACAGCAGCCTGACCTGGCAAAGTTCTGCATGCCACTACTTCTAGGATGTATCCTTTACGAATAAATGACTGTTTTTTGTAAATATTTGTCTTAAATTCCTCACATCAATGCATGTCTCTGTACTTAAAAAATTTTTTTTTTTTTTTGCGTTCGCCTAATTTTTCAAATCCCCAAGGCGGTATGCGTTGCACTGTGTTTTTATTTTGCGCCTGTCGGCCCAGTGCATCCGACTTCAGCATGCATTTTATGTAAGGGTCTGCTTCCTCCTGCATTTTCTAAGGGTTTGCTTCTCCGGGGTAATGACCGGTGCTGTGATGGGGATCGAACCCAGCACCTTCTGGTTGTGAGCCGTGTCACTTAACCACTAGGCCACGCCGTCCCCTGTAGTGTCTTTTAAAAACCATCAAACACATTTTAATAATGTGTCACATCAAATGTGCTAGGGTGTAATGCACCAAACACTTCACTGCACTTCACCTTAGATATTGACTTTTGCTACTGTCTGGTCACGCAAAACATACTGATCAGACATGTTAGTTAGTCGGGGTTGGGCAAAACATACTGATCAGACATGTTTTTGTTTTTTCTGAACATCTCCTGCCCTACGCAACATGGAAGTCACTAAAAAGACTTCGAACTGGTGTATCACGATGCAGGAAAAGCCTGAAAAGATAGGGATACAGGGATGATGAAACATGCGTATGTGGAGTAACACAAGATCAGGACAATCTGGTGATCTGTCCAAACCTCCTGGAGACTTGTAGCGTGGATGCCCTGCTGAGTGCCAGTGACAGGGCAATCTGGTGATCTGTCCAAACCTCCCGGAGACTTGTAGCGTGGATGCCCTGCTGAGTGCCAGTGACAGGGCAATCCACATGGATGAATATTAGAAGAATGATGTGTGACGTAGTGCCTAGGACACGGAAAGTAAGTAAAAAGGAAGATGAATGAGAAGAGACTTAAAACAACTTGGTGGGGTAAACTATAGAAGTGAAATGAAAATCAGGCACTAGAGCTGGGCCACTGTACAAATGATGACAGACCTAGCAAAGTTGAGGACGGTTGTTGCTGCCGTGAATTCAGCATCAGTGTGGTGGTCATTGACAGCTTCAGCGGAAGTTTGGCAATCATCTGGGTTTCGGCAGTTTAAAAAGAACGTCATTACTGTTATCGAGGTCACTGTTTTTGTTCAATGTTATTTCTTTAACATCTTTATCAGTCGTTAGTATTACAGCCACAGAGGTCCAACGTCACAGCATCGACTACATTCTAGTATCCCGGAGATGTATCTTCCGTGCTGGAACCAGGTTTAATGTACGGGGTGTGGATCTCCAAGGTCAGGTGGCCAACTTTGTTGAGACTGAACAAATAGTGCAGTTTAATGGAAGCACATGCTCCTTTGTGCAGGTTGGTAGATGGTCTCTTATCATCATCTTCATGTTAACTTGTTACTACTACATAATGGGTTTCTGTATATAGATCAGCTTTCTAAGCATATGGGTCATTGGCTGTTGTCAGCTCATTCATTGTGCAGTATTTTTGGCCCTGATTGATTGAATGAATTCATAGGGCAACCATTACAGTTAACTTTCATACAGGAAGTCTGTATCAAACATTTATATTTCTTGCAGTTCCCTTTCTTGCTGCAGTTCACTTTCCAGAAAAGGAACTGGGCAGCAAGAATGGGAACTGGGCAGCAAGAATGGGAACTGGGCAGCAACAAAAGTAACTGGGCAGCTAGAGAGGGAACTGGGCAACAAGAGAGGGAACTATGCAGTGAGAAAGGGAACTGGGCAACAAGAGAGGGAACTATGCAGTGAGAAAGGGGACTGGGCAGCAAGAGAGGGAACTATGCAGTGAGAAAGGGAACTGGGCAGCAAAGAGAGAACTGGGCAGCAAGAGAGGGAACTATGCAGTGAGAAAGGGAACTGGGCAACAAGAGAAGGAACTGGGCAACAAGAGAGGGAACTATGCAGTGAGAAAGGGGACTGGGCAGCAAGAGAGGGAACTATGCAGTGAGAAAGGGAACTGGGCAGCAAAGAGAGAACTGGGCAGCAAGAGAGGGAACTATGCAGTGAGAAAGGGAACTGGGCAACAAGAGAAGGAACTGGGCAACAAGAGAGGGAACTATGCAGTGAGAAAGGGAACTGGGCAACAAGAGAGGGAACTATGCAGTGAGAAAGGGAACTGGGCAACAAGAGAAGGAACTGGGCAACAAGAGAAGGAACTATGCAGTGAGAAAGGGAACTGGGCAACAAGAGAGGGAACTATGCAGTGAGAAAGGGAACTGGGCAGTAAGAGAAGGAACTGGGCAACAAGAGAAGGAACTATGCAGTGAGAAAGGGAACTGGGCAACAAGAGAGGGAACTATGCAGTGAGAAAGGGAACTGGGCAGCAAGAGAGGGAACTATGCAGTGAGAAAGGGAACTGGGCAACAAGAGAGGGAACTATGCAGTGAGAAAGGGAACTGGGCAACAAGAGAGGGAACTATGCAGCGAGAAAGGGAACTGGGCAACAAGAGAAGGAACTGGGCAACAAGAGAGGCAACTATGCAGTGAGAAAGGGAACTGGGCAGCAAGAGAGGGAACTATGCAGTGAGAAAGGGAACTGGGCAACAAGAGAGGGAACTATGCAGTGAGAAAGGGAACTGGGCAGCAAGAGAGGGAACTGGGCAGCAAGAGAGAGAACTGGGCAGCAAGAGAGGGAACTATGCAGTGAGAAAGGGAACTGGGCAACAAGAGAGGGAACTATGCAGTGAGAAAGGGAACTGGGCAGCAAGAGAGGGAACTATGCAATGAGAAAGGGAACTGGGCAACAAGAGAGGGAACTATGCAGTGAGAAAGGGAACTGGGCAGTAAGAGAAGGAACTGGGCAACAAGAGAAGGAACTATGCAGTGAGAAAGGGAACTGGGCAACAAGAGAGGGAACTGGGCAACAAGAGAAGGAACTATGCAGTGAGAAAGGGAACTGGGCAACAAGAGAGGGAACTATGCAGTGAGAAAGGGAACTGGGCAGTAAGAGAAGGAACTGGGCAACAAGAGAAGGAACTATGCAGTGAGAAAGGGAACTGGGCAACAAGAGAGGGAACTATGCAGTGAGAAAGGGAACTGGGCAACAAGAGAGGGAACTATGCAGTGAGAAAGGGAACTGGGCAACAAGAGAGGCAACTATGCAGTGAAAAAGGGAACTGGGCAGCAAGAGAGGGAACTATGCAGTGAGAAAAGGAACTGGGCAACAAGAGAGGGAACTATGCAGTGAGAAAGGGAACTGGGCAGCAAGAGAGGGAACTGGGCAGCAAGAGAGAGAACTGGGCAGCAAGAGAGGCAACTATGCAGTGAGAAAGGGAACTGGGCAACAAGAGAGGGAACTATGCAGTGAGAAAGGGAACTGGGCAGCAAGAGAGGGAACTATGCAATGAGAAAGGGAACTGGGCAACAAGAGAGGGAACTATGCAGTGAGAAAGGGAACTGGGCAACAAGAGAGGGAACTATGCAGTGAGAAAGGGAACTGGGCAGCAAGAGAGGGAACTATGCAGTGAGAAAGGGAACTGGGCAACAATAGAGGGAACTATGCAGTGAGAAAGGGAACTGGACAGCAAGAGAGGGAACTATTCAGTGAGAAAGGGAACTGGGCAACAAGAGAGGGAACTGGGCAACAAGAGAAGGAACTGGGCAGGAAGAGAGGGAACTATGCAGTGAGAAAGGGAACTGGGCAACAAGAGAGGGAACTATGCAGTGAGAAAGGGAACTGGGCAGCAAGAGAGGCAACTATGCAGTGAGAAAGGGAACTGGGCAACAAGAGGGAACTATGCAGTGAGAAAGGGAACTGGGCAGCAAGAGAGGGAACTGGGCAGCAAGAGAGAGAACTGGGCAGCAAGAGAGGGAACTATGCAGTGAGAAAGGGAACTGGGCAACAAGAGAGGGAACTATGCAGGGAGAAAGGGGACTGGGCAGCAAGAGAGGGAACTATGCAGTGAGAAAGGGAACTGGGCAGCAAAGAGAGAACTGGGCAGCAAGAGAGGGAACTATGCAGTGAGAAAGGGAACTGGGCAACAAGAGAAGGAACTGGGCAACAAGAGAAGGAACTGGGCAACAAGAGAGGGAACTATGCAGTGAGACAGGGAACTGGGCAACAAGAGAGGGAACTATGCAGTGAGAAAGGGAACTGGGCAACAAGAGAAGGAACTGGGCAACAAGAGAAGGAACTATGCAGTGAGAAAGGGAACTGTGCAACAAGAGAGGGAACTATGCAGTGAGAAAGGGAACTGGGCAACAAGAGAAGGAACTGGGCAACAAGAGAAGGAACTATGCAGTGAGAAAGGGAACTGGGCAACAAGAGAGGGAACTGGGCAGCAAGAGAGGGAACTATGCAGTGAGAAAGGGAACTGGGCAACAAGAGAGGGAACTATGCGGTGAGAAAGGGAACTGGGCAGCAAGAGAGGGAACTATGCAGTGAGAAAGAGAACTTGGCAGCAAGAAAGGGAACTGGGCAACAAGAAAGGGAACTCTGCAGCAAGAGAGGGAACTATGCAGTGAGAAAGGGAACTCTGCAGCAAGAAATGGAACTGGGCAGTGAGAAAGGGAACTGGGCAGCAAGAAAGAGAACTGGGTTGCAAGAAAGGGAACTGGGCAGTGAAAAAGGGAACTGGGCAGTGAAAAAGGGAACTGGGCAGCGAGAAAGGGAAATGACCATTTGACCTCATAAAAAGCAGACTTGACTTCAGTATACTAAGCCTCAGTTTATGAAGTGGAATGGCCAGTTCTCTTCCTTGCTGCCTTTTCCATTCCTTACTGTAAGTCAGGTACCCATTTCCAGCTGGGTTGGCTGGAGCTACCAGTAGTAGGAGCTGAACCCCGTACCTTTGCATGAAAAGTGAGTGCTCCACCACTGTGCTAATCTGTAGCTGTAGCCTTATGCAATTCACTAAGTAGTCATTAACTCTTCATCCCTGACAGCAGCATCTGCTATTGAAGTATCTTAACTTTTACATGACCTGTTACTAAAAATGTAGTTTTTGTTTCTGACTACCCGGTTGTAAATAGCAATGTTTGATCACTTGCAGACAAGAGGCTCAATACCGATATTCTGGTCACAGAAAGCTAATCTCAAAAGACTACCAAATCCAGTTGTGATGGAAATTGATCATGTAAGTATACCAGGCTTGCTGGCAACATACACTTTAATTCTTCTTTTTTGTCGTTTGCTCTCAAATAAACGTATCTATTTCCCTCATAAATTCTGCAGTCCTTCTCGGACTTCTCTCGTTGCCATACAGTTTATCTTGCAATTGGGTCGGGGAGAGCCATGTAGTCACTCTGTTCTTCTCGTAGAGCCTGCAGAACATGTTCCACCGTTTGTTTGTTCTCCCTACGTGGACAGATGTCTGTGTCCAATTTTTTATTTGTTGAACAAATGATTATTCAGTCTGCAGTGGCCCATTTAATAGTAATAATAATAATGTTCGCCTAGTTATCTAGGGCCCGTTGCGTCGATCGACCACTACCATGTCCAACTGCTGAGGCTTGTAGTCAAACCTCGTTCGCTACTGAAGGAGAGGCTGCTATCTGTTGGAGCCATGCAGAACGGGGACGGCCCCTCCCATGCCTTCAGCCGGCTGGTAGGAGACCATTGTTACGTTACACATAGCAGACTTGGACATTAACTGGTGAGACGGTGCTTCCTGGTCCAGTCGAACCACGTGACCAAACAGAGACAGGGGGCGGCAAACCAGAGTGTGCGAGATGTAGGGAAGACTCGTCTTTGCAGACACTTCAACATTACGGATGAGATCGGACCACTGGATATCGAGGATTCGTTGCTGGTTGCGCATATGAAAAGCATCGAGTCTTGATATGTCCTGTTTAAGCAGGGTCCATGTCTCTGAACCATACAGGAGGACAGGAATCACACACATTTGATAAATATGAATTTATGATCCGAGAGAGAGAATCTGCCATTATTCCACACCCGGCGAAGGTCAGTCATATCGGAAGAGGCAAGCACGATCCGCCTTAACATGTCAGGCGCACTGCATCCATCGGATGAAAAAGAACTCCCCAGGTATGTGAATTCATTGGTGCACTCCACTGTGTGACCATGAACAACAATGCTGTGAGGACCAGTGTCAGAGCAAAGGTCATGAATTTTCATCTTGGCACAGGATAGTGATAGGCCCAGGTTTGATGTTTCGAGATCCAGTTTCTCGAGAGACTGTTACAGTTTGAATATTGTCACTTGATCTCTTCTTGGCAAAGATTAGTATACTTCCACTGTATCATATCCTGAGTGATCTCTGTGCCACTTGTCTTTGAAGTTATGTTTATTGTTGTCTTCATTTCTTCATATGTAGCTCTGTCGTCAGTCTGGAGTTTCCCACCTTCCTCTTTTACCAGTCTATCTGCCTCCTCATTGCCATGTATCTTACAGTGTGCTGGGATCCACTGAATTTTCACTCTGCTGAAATTTTGGCTTGCATTCATGAGAGCCTCAGACAGGCTGTCCAATTCATTGTTTTTATGATTTGATGGCCATTATGACCGACAGGGAATCTGTAAGGAAGTTTTAATGAGATGCTTGCTTGAATGGCACAGGATTTGTGTATTTGACAGGGTGCTGCCTGGGACCTGTGTCTTTTATTTTCTTCTGATCCCTGGAAAACGAGTTCATTGTTCTTTTGTTTTACCCATTTGACCAGGGCTAGAAATGGGAGCAAATAATAGAAACACTGTAACCTGCCAGGTATATCATAAACAGGCAACTGAGGAAGGTTGGACATAGGGCCTGCTATTCTTACTCATAGAAACCATAAGCCAGATGAGACAGAAAGGAAGACCCATTGTAGAAAATGACTGAATAAGTCATGTCACTTTTCATTCATATATCATGTAGGGGATATAAACTTCATCATCATATAGCATGTCCTTTATAGAACGTCGCTCCCATCACAGTCTGTCTGAAAGAAGCTCGTTCCCTTGCCAAAACTCCAGCCTCCGCCACAGTCATACCCAGGCATTCTTTGATATCTTGGTGCCATCATCTTCTTGGTCTACCCCTTACTCTTTTGCCTGGTACCATACCTTCCATCACTGTTCTCTCAAGACCATTGTGTCTCTTGATGTGACCAAAGTATTTGCATTTTCTAGCCAAAATGGAAGCTTACCAAGAAGAAAATATATGGAGTGTTCCTTCTAGACCTTTTTATCAAACCAAGAAGCAGGCTTTAACCTGTGTGAAGGATTTGGTATATTTTTGTTTGTTGCTTAGATGTTTGCCTCACTAGTTTCTACTGGCGGAGGCGCGCCATTTTCCACCCTAGACCGTAGTCAATTGGGCGATATCAGGACGCATAAACCAGTGCTTGGATGCATGTGTGCATCTGTATGTACCTATGCTAGGTTTGTGCGCCCTCAGAAGCTAGCCCAACCAAAGTGCAATGGAAGGGCCTCACCCTGAGGGCGCGTGTGAAAGTTGTGCAAGAGTGTGACTGTAGGAGAGAGTCAAATGAAACAGAGTGAGGTAAGAGGAGATAGAAGGGGAAGAGTGGCCCCCAGGGTGAGACCCTTGCAGAAAGTCCTGCCCTGGATTTGGTATATACCAGGAGTTAGAGTCTTCTATTCTTTATCGGTTAGATTGCTTTGCTAGTTTTATGATATGTTAGTTGTTATACAAGGTAAAAGTGTATCATAGGGTTAACCACTCTGCTACATGCTTGCAAAACATGGACAGTGCATAGAAGACACACCAAACAGCTAAATTGTTTTCACATAAACTGTCTGAACTGTGGATCAGGTAGTAGGACAAAGTGCAGAACCCTGAAATCCCCAGCAAGTCAAACATGTTGAGTGTCTGTAAAAAAGTAAAGTAAAGTAACCCATAGCATTACTGCCGTAATGTAACACAAACTTCCATCCCCTTCTGTGGACACCCAGTTTCTTGACTTTAGTGTTTTTAAATGGCTGCTGCTGCAAGCACATAGCAACCAGAGCACAAGAACCATCACCATGTTAAAGGAATGACAGCATATTTCCTACTACTTATTATCCTTCCTTATTCCCTCAGCTGTCAGCATTCCAGAAACATCTAGATCATCAGATATTCCTGTACGGAGATCAAATCATCGTTAACCTGGTAAATATGGGCAGAGATCTTATAGTACACCTTTGTGACTTTCTGGGGCTGTTTCTGTAGCTTCCTCGAGGGATTCAGCTTAGATTGTGGACTTGTTCAGTTTATGTGTCCTGACTTTTATTGTGGGCTTGTTCTGTTTATGTGTCCTGACTTTTATTGTGGGCTTGTTCTGTTTATGTGTCCTGACTTTTATTGTGGTCTTGTTCTGTTTATGTGTTCTGACTTTTATTGTGGTCTTGTTCTGTTTATGTGTTCTGTCTTTTATTGTGGTCTTGTTCTGTTTATGTGTCTTGACTTTTATTGTGGTCTTGTTCTGTTTATGTGTCCTGGCTTTTATTGTGGGCTTGTTCTGTTTATGTGTCCTGAGTTTTATTGTGGTCTTGTTCTGTTTATGTGTTCTGACTTTTATTGTAGTCTTGTTCTGTTTATGTGTCTTGACTTTTATTGTAGTCTTGTTCTGTTTATGTGTTCTGACTTTTATTGTGGTCTTGATCTGTTTATGTATCTTGACTTTTATTGTGATCTTGATCTGTTCATGTGTCCTGCCTTTTATTGTGGTCTTGTTCTGTTTATGTGTCCTGACTTTTATTGTGGTCTTGTTCTGTTTATGTGTCTTGCCTTTTATTGTGGTCTTGTTCTGTTTATGTGTTCTGACTTTTATTGTGGTCTTGATCTGTTTATGTATCTTGACTTTTATTGTGATCTTGATCTGTTCATGTGTCCTGCCTTTTATTGTGGTCTTGTTCTGTTTGTGTCCTGACTTTTATTGGGGTCTTGTTCTGTTTATGTGTTTTGACTTTTATTGTGGTCTTGATCTGTTTATGTGTCCTGACTTTTATTGTGATCTTGATCTGTTTATGTATCTTGACTTTTATTGTGATCTTGATCTGTTCATGTGTCCTGCCTTTTATTGTGGTCTTGATCTGTTTATGTCCAGATTGTTATTGTGATCTTGATCTGTATATTTATTCGGACTTTTATTGTGATCTTGATCTGTTCATGTGTCCTGCCTTTTATTGTGGTCTTGATCTGTTTATGTCCTGACTTTTATTGTGGTCTTGATCTGTTTATGTATCCTGCCTTTTATTGTGGTCTTGATCTGTTTATGTCCTGACTTATTGTGATCTTCATCAGTTTATGTGTCTGGACTGATCTTGATCTATTTATAGGACCTCACTTTGATCTTGATCTGTTTATGTAACCTCACTTTGATCTTGATCTATTTATATGACCTCACTTTGATCTTGATCTGTTTATGTAACCTCACTTTGATCTTGATCTATTTATGTGACCTCACTTTGATCTTGATCTGTTTATATGACCTCACTTTGATCTTGATCTATTTATGTGACCTCACTTTGATCTTGATCTGTTTATGTGACCTCACTTTGATCTTGATTTATTTATGTGTCCTGACTTTTATTGTGGTTTTATACTGAGAACCTCTGTTCCATACTGAGATCCCTACTCTGCTCCATACTGTGATCTTGATCTGTTCATGTGTCCTGACTTTTATTGTGATCTTGATCTGTTTATGTCCTGACTATCGTTATTTTCATATGTTATAATTTAAAATTAGCATTCTGCTATCTCTGTAGATTATAGCATTATGTTATGTTATCTCTATAGATTATAATACCATTGTGTTATGTTATCTCTATAGATTATAATACCATTGTGTTATGTTATCTCTATAGATTATAATACCATTGTGTTATCTCTGTAGATTATAATACCATTGTGTTATGTTATCTCTATAGATTATAATACCATTGTGTTATCTCTGTAGATTATAATTATCCATTATGTTATCTCTATGGACTTAAATATCATTGTGTTATCACTATAGATACCATATTGCTCTCAACTCTGTGTGTGAAAGATACAGTATGAGAATTAACACATCCAAAACAAACTAAGCAGATAAGCAGATCACCCAAAAATATTAACATTATGGTAAACAGGACCAAGATCAAAGCCAAAAAGCAATTGCAATACCAGCTGTCACCATTATTGGAACACCCTAACATAAATATGTCCACAACAAGAATGCTAATCAACAGTATATCCATACCAACTCTGTTACCAGTGCCAAAACGTGGGCTTTAACCAAAACTCTAGCGAGAAAGATCATGACATGCGAGAGGAGATGCCTCAGGAAAACACTCAACGTAACTAGGAGAGACAGAAGGCACAATGAAGATGTGAGAAGAATAGTTGAAGCAAGACCCTGATCTGAATATATTGATGAGGAGAGAATCAAGTGGTTCAGCCACCTAATGAGAATGCAACCTGACCAGCTACCCCTGTGCGCTTATAACGCACGATGTTTAGGCTTTTGCAACGGTGGCAGACCGATAACTAGATGGATAGGAAAGGTTGCAGATATTCTAAATCGTCATGGGATGAGGACTACTTCAGCGATGAGTCTGGCCCTGGACAGAAAACTACGGCTCCCCACGACGCCTCACGACACAAGTGGACAAGACAAGACACCACTATAGATTATAATATTATTGTACTTTCTCTATAGATTATAATATTATTGTACTTTTTCTATAGATTATAATATTATTGTACTCTCTCTATAGATTATAATATAATTGTACTTTCTCTATAGATTATAATGTTATTGTACTTTCTCTGTAGATTATAATATTATTGTACTTTCTTAATAGATTATAATATTATTGTACTTTCTCTGTAGATTATAATATTATTGTACTTTCTCTATAGATTATAATATTATTGTACTTTCTTAATAGATTATAATATTATTGTACTTTCTCTGTAGATTATAATATTATTGTACTTTCTCTATAGATTATAATATTATTGTACTCTCTCTATAGATTATAATATTATTGTATTTTCTCTATAGATTATAATATCATTTTGCTATCTATACATAATATTATACGTTGTTGTGATCGAGAGCTAAGGTGCTCATCTCTCAAAGCGATGAACGGAAATGGTGGGCGATCAAATCTTGCAAATTTCAAGTGACTCCAAGTCTCACGGGAGGTGGGACCAGGGTGCACAGGGTACCTCCAGTCGTCTTGACTTATGTCTTGCCACCGGTCAAAGGTAGCTCGGGACCAGAGAGTGAAGTTGATGACTAGCGCAGTTTCTGTCTCACTACTATTCAAATACAACGCAAGTCACATTATCAAGACAAAACCATCTGATGATGTCGCCGTCCTTGCTTGCGATGGCCAACTAACTAACATTATATAATTCTGTTATCTCCTCAAGATTATGATAACATTGATATCTCTGTAATCTCTCCCACTAGGTCAACCATCATGGCCCTGAGCATGCACTGGAGAAGAAACTGGCACAGGTTGTGACAAATGCACAGAACAGTCACGTCAGGTTGGTCTGGTCTTATGCTGAAACTTGAATGTGTCCATTGTTGGGAAGTCTTCACCTATTTAAGCTATACTGATGGCTGGGGGCACCTGAGGTGATCATTGCCACCTGGATGGTGACCGAAAGTACCCGAGTGGTGGCCGGATTAAAATAATAAGACCACTGTAACCTTCCAATCAAGGAAGTACAGATGATTAAAGTTGGTTGTGCATGTTGCTAGCAACGTCATTATGTAAAAACATTATTAAATTACCGCCTCTGTAGTGAGTCCTTCTGTAGTGGGGAATCTATGCTTCACATGGAGTGAGAACATCAGTGGTCAATCGATCAAGGTCCAGAAGAAAGTGAGATAGTGGTCAGTTTGCGTTACTCATCACATGACATTCAGCTCAAGGCACTCATCACATGACATTCAGCTGATGGCACTCATCACATGACATTCAGCTGATGGCTCTCATGACATTACATTCAGCTCATGGGACTTATCACATTACTTTCAGCTCATGGCACTCATCACATGACATTCATCTCATGGCACTCATCACTTTACATTCATCTCATGGCACTCATCACATTACACTCATGACACTAATCACATTACATTCAGCTCATGGCAATCATCACATTACACTCATCACATTACATTCAACTTAGGATGCACACACATTACACTAATGATACTCATCATATGACATTCAACTTGTGGCGCACATTACATTCAACTCAGGACACTAATCACATTACACTCATGACACTAATCACATTACATTCAACTCAGGACACTAATCACTTTACACTCATGACACTAATCACATTACATTCAACTCAGGACACTAATCACATTACACTCATGACACTAATCACATTACATTCAACTCAGGACACTAATCACATTCAACTCAGGACACTAATCACATTACACTCATGACACTAATCACATTACATTCAACTTGTTTACTCAAACCAATCAGCCCTGCTTGACTACTGCCAATACACATTTTAAATATCGCCGTAACTGGCTGCGAGTCTACATTTCTCTACTGTTTTGGATCATTATGGATGCTGCCAGACCACGGATTTGCCTGGAATTCACACTAGTCGACGACTTACACTTGTGTTCACGAATAAAGTGGAGTTGTTTTCCGTCTGGACTTGTTATTTCGTTCTTTTTTTTGTGATTTCTTCCATCCGTTTATCCTGGTCTGGACGCCGGCTGAATGGCGCTACGCTTAAACTAGTTATACCTGTGTCGTATCTCACGGGTTAGTTCTGCCGGTTCACCTTCACGAATATGGCGTGTGGGAATTTTAGATGCTACTATGATGAACTGAATACAGCTGGGGAGAGATGCCAGACTCACTCACGCTGAGTGTTGTCCATACGACCTCTTGTGGTTATCGAAAAGACACGACAAACTGCGTTAGATGCCTTCCCACCTTTCTACCCTGCGGGTTACATGTTTATGGAAAGGCTTCTGTGGTAACCCTGAGGCAAAATCTGCATCCTATGCTATCTCCAGTCGTCTCGATGAATGTCTTGCCACTGGCAAAAGGTAGCTTAGGCTCTGTGAGCGAGGTTGACAAAAGGCGCAGTTTCTTCCTCACTTTAATCCAAATCTCCGCGCAAGTCACCCATTTCAGCGGACACAGCAAGAGATACGACTGTCCACACGGCTGAACAAAGAGAGTGGTCTTCATCACTTGTGATGGACAAACTATCAATTTACAGTCACAAACCTTATTAATGTAAACAAAAAAGTCGACAATTTACAAGAAGTATTCAAGGTTGTTGTTGAAATAAACAATGTTTGCAAATTAATATGTGATGTGTATTGTATCATATCTGTTTGATCAGAATGCTGTTGCAAAAATACTTCCTGGATTTGTCACCCCTCTTTGCTCTTATGTCAAGGCACACCAGGTCCTGCTGATTGATGCTGTTATTGGCTTGTGCCCATCTTGGCAGGGATTAGTTACAACCAGTTTATGTGATGGAGTATTACAGTTCAGTTTGCACTGTAAAAATGTAGTATGGGTCTTGGGACTCTTCCGGAATTCAATGTGAATTTTGTGAACTACGGATTCCACGCGGATTCACTTCCAAGTTTCACCATGTGACTGGTTCTCTAAGCCCACGTTAGCTCCGCCATCTTAATCGTGCGGATAGGAAGTGTGGTTTCCTGCGCATGCGCTGTATTGCATCCAGCTACGATAGACTGCTCCATGATCTTCATTCCTCCCAATCTCATCTACTGCACTGTTTGCTAGCTCTCTCCACCCAGGACTACTTTTCCTATGCTGTCATCCGCTACATTATTCATACTCTCAATTGTCAGTTATACGACTTCGTGTCTGCTCGCAAGAAGGACAAGCTAACTCGTCTCTACCCTCCTACCCTTCCTCCTCGTTCACTACTTCTCGCCATCAAGTGGTCTGTATTCCCTAATAGCACTAATAAGCCAGAAAAATACAGAACTAAATGATTTAAGAGCAGTACTCTGTCAACTATGCCAGCAGTCCGCACCAAAAATCGTAGTGTCACAGTGGGTTCCATCCCACTGTAACATTCAAGGCAATGAGGAGGTAGACAGACTGGCGAAAGAAGGTGCAAGATTACCACAACCAGATTCTAATGTGACCTACGAAGAGTCCAAAAGGTTTATTAAGGCCAGAAACATGGCCAAATGGGAAACAGAACATACTGGCTACACAAAAAATGATGCCTATTACCAGTTGAACAGAAGAGAGCAGTTCGTGGTCTTCAGGCTCCGCACAGGCCATAACAGACTGAGGTACCATCTATTCAATAAACTGAAGATAGGTGGCACTGACGAATGCACCTGTGGTACAGGGAAAATGACCGCTGAACATCTGCTGCAAAATTTCCCGACATACGAGGACCAGAGAAAGCACATGTGGCCATCACCAGTGGCAACACTAGACAAGCTCTATGGCAGTGTTGACAGCCTCAGGATGACAGCTGCTTTCTTCGAACAAATTCAAGTTGACGTCTGACAGCGTACGAAGAAGAAGAAGGACTATCCCCTCTGATCTTCCTCTGACTGAGAGTGAAATATCAGTTCTCAGCAAAGGCCTTAACTTTGTCCCTCTCCAGCCCTCCATTGACCAATACTCTGTTCTCAAGGATGTGCATGCCTATCATCGCCACATACGTCTTCGACAATTGTACCAAACCAATCCTAACTCTTGCTCTTTTTCTGACCCTGATGACCCTTTCTCCAGTTACTGATGACCCTTTCTCCTGACCCCAATGACCTTTTCTCCAGTTATTCCCATCGTAAATCTGGCTGGACCTCGCCTCCTGGCCAATCCCGTGCCTTAGACCTCTATATTAAAACTACTCTTTACGATATCAAGGCCATCTGCCCTCGGCGCCAGCGATATTCGAACATTTCTCATACTGAGCCTCGTGCTCTGGCTAGCCTTAGCCGGCGAAGGGGTCTTGTGATTAAAGCTGCTGATAAGGGGGGAGCAGTGGTGGTTTGGCGCAAGGATTTATACGTTCAGGAGCGCAGTCTTCAACTATCTGATCCTTCTATAAACCGCGCGCCGATGATGCCACTGTTCGCTTCAACAAGGAGGTCTTTACCACCATCCTTGATATGACCAAACGACATCTCCTCCCGAAGAGCACTACGAACCTCCGTATCTTTGACAGTTGTCTGTTAAGCCTTCTTTATATATGCTGCCGAAGATTCATAAGCCTGACAACCCAGGTCGCCCTATTGTCTCTGCCTGTTCCTGTCCCCCGACAACCCAGGTCGCCCTATTGTCTCTGCCTGTTCCTGTCCCCCGACAACCCAGGTCGCCCTATTGTCTCTGCCTGTTCCTGTCCCCCGACAACCCAGGTCGCCCTATTGTCTCTGCCTGTTCCTGTCCCCCGACAACCCAGGTCGCCCTATTGTCTCTGCCTGTTCCTGTCCCCCGACAACCCAGGTCGCCCTATTGTCTCTGCCTGTACCTGTCCCACCGAACTGGTATCGGACTTCCTGGACAGTATCTTCCAGCCTATGGTGGAGAATCTTCCCACATTTCTCAAGGGTACTAACCACGCCTTAACCACTTTCTCTACCATTGTCCTCTCCCCCGACCGAACCTATCATCTCTTCCTACTTGATATCTGTTCACTGTACACCTCCATCCCCCACTCAGATGGCTTATTGGTCCACCATTTCTTCCTTGACCGAAGGGTTAACCCATCCATCTCTACGTCTACCATCATCCGTCTGGCAGAACTCGTCCTTACTCTCAATACCTTTGAGTTCAATGGCCAGTTCTTTGACCAAATCAGCGGTGTAGCTATGGGCCCCAGCTACGCTTGTCTGTTCATGGGTCACCTGGAATACTTGATCTAGGTTCAGTTCTAGGGCCCTTTTCCTTTGATGTATTATCGATACATCGACGATGGGATTGGCATTACCGACATGTCTGAGAAGGATCTCCTAAACTTTATCGACTTTTTCAATGACTTTCATCCCTCGATCAAGTTCACGTCTGACATTTCCCTCACATCTGTCCACTTTCTGGACATCACTGTCTCTGTTTGCCCTTCAGGCCTCTCCATCACTGTCTCTATCTGCCCTTCAGGCCTCTCCATCACTGTCTACTACAAACCCACTGACGCCCACAACTACCTCCTCTACACTTCCTCCCATCCTCAATCCTGCAGCGATTCGCTTCCTTTCTCCCAACTCATCCCAACTTTTACATTTTTTTTCATGTTTTTTTCCCATACATTAAAACATTACTTTCAGGTACGAACCATTCGACTTTCACAAGGAGTGCAGTAAGATGAGATGGGACAGGTTGAGCATTCTTCTGGGTAGACTTGAACCAGATCGGAAACATATAGGGTAAGGGATAAGTCTCAAACATGTTTCATATCTACTTCCTCTTCTTCTTCATTCACTCTCAAATAATTGTGTCATTCATCTCCGTATTTATTTATTTTTTTTTTTTGCGTTCGCCTTATTTATCTATTCCCCAAGACGTGTGTGCGTTGCACTGTGGTTTTTATTTTGCGCCTGTCGGCCCAGTGCATCCGACTTCAGCATGCATTTTATGTAAGGGTCTGCTTCCTCCTGCATTTTCTAAGGGTTTGCTTCCCCGGGGTAACGGCCGGTGCTGTGATGGGGATCGAACCCAGCACCTTCTGGTTGTGAGCCGTGCCACTTAACCACTAGGCCACGCCGTCCCCCATCTCCGTATGAAGTGAAGGTCTACCATTTGTTATGGATTGTTCCAGGAATTAATCATTCTTGGGACTGTTATATTTTGCTTCCTCATGGGCTGGATGCGGGCTGTTCAACATTGGTTATTGACAACCTGGTTGTTATATACCAGTTGGAATACTGGTATTCATACAGGCATGTGTATCACTTTACATCTTACATACAGGTAATTAATCACCTCTACCAATAACAGGGGTGTATTACCTCTACCTTTCACAGACAGGTGTATCATTCTCACAAACAGGTGTATCCCTCTCACAGACAGGTGTATCCCTCTCACAAACAGGTGTATCCCTCTCACAGAAGTGTATCCCTCTGACAGGTGTATCCCTCTCACAGACAGGTGTATCCCTCTCACAGACAGGTGTATCCCTCTCAAAAAAGTGTATCTCTCTCACAGACATGTAAATCCCTCTCACAGACATGTAAATTCCTCTCACAGACATGTAAATCCCTCTCACAGACATGTAAATTCCTCTCACAGACATTTAAATCCCTCTCACAGACACGTAAATCCCTCTCACAGACATGTAAATCCCTCTCACAGACATGTAAATTCCTCTCACAGACATGTAAATTCCTCTCACAGACATGTAAATCCCTCTCACAGACATGTAAATTCCTCTCACAGACATGTAAATCCCTCTCACAGACATGTAAATTCCTCTCACAGACATGTAAATCCCTCTCACAGACATGTAAATCATTCTCACATACATGTAAATTCCTCTCACAGACACGTAAATCCCTCTCACAGACACGTATATCCCTCTCACAGACATGTAAATCATTCTCACATACATGTAAATTCCTCTCACAGACACGTAAATTCCTCTCACAGACATGTAAATTCCTCTCACAGACATGTACATCCCTCTCACAGACATGTAAATTCCTCTCACAGACATGTAAATCCCTCTCACAGACATGTAAATCCCTCTCACAGACATGTAAATCCCTCTCACAGACATGTAAATTCCTCTCACAGACATGTAAATCCCTTTCACAGACATGTAAATCCCTTTCACAGACATATAAATAAATCCCTCTCACAGACATGTAAATCCCTCTCACAGACATGTAAATCCCTCTCACATACATGTAAATCCCTCTCACAGACATGCAAATCCCTCTTACAGACATGTATATCCCACATAAACAGGTATATTCCTTTCGTATACAGATATAACTCTCCCACAGACAGGTATATTCCTCTCACATACAGGTGTATCCTTCTCACATACAGGTGTATCCCTCTCACAAAACAGGTATATCTCTCCCACAAACAGGTATATCTCCCCCACAAAATAGGTATATCTCTCCCACAGACAGGTATATCTCTCCCACAGACAGGTGTATCCTTCTCACAAACAGGTGTATCCCTCTAACAGACAGGTGTATCCCTCTCACAGACATGTGTATCCCTCTCACAGACAGGTGTATCCCTCTCACATACTGGTGTATCCCTCTCACAGACAGGTGTATCCCTCTCACAGACAGGTGTATCCCTCTCACAGACAGGTGTATCCCTCTCACAGACAGGTGTATCCCTCTCACAGACAGGTGTATCCCTCTCACAGACAGGTGTATCCCTCTCACAGACTGGTGTATCCCTCTCACAGACAGGTGTATCCCTCTCACAGACAGGTGTATCCCTCTCACAGACAGGTGTATCCCTCTCACAGACAGGTGTATCCCTCTCACAGACAGGTGTATCCCTCTCACAGACAGGTGTATCCCTCTCACAGACAGGTGTATCCCTCTCACAGACAGGTGTATCCCTCTCACAGACAGGTGTATCCCTCTCACAGACAGGTGTATCCCTCTCACAGACAGGTGTATCCCTCTCACAGACAGGTGTATCCCTCTCACAGACATTTATATCTCTTACTTACAGCTACTACATGCAGGAGCTGGGTGGCCAGGTGTTGATGACTCAGAGCGGAGTGTTCCGGACAAATTGTGTTGACTGCCTGGACAGAACAAATGTTGTTCAGAGCTTAATAGCCAGAGAGGTTCTCTTTGAACAGTTTCAGGTGAGTTCTCTTTGAACAGTTTTGAGTGGGTTAACTTTGAACAATTTCAAGTATGTTCTGTTTGAGAAGTTTCACATGTCTGTCTTTGTGTATCTCTCTTGTTCCTTGTGGCTTTCTCTTAACTTAACTTAATGTTTTTATACTGTCTATAGACAAACAGTTACATTTGCATTACCCTGCACTAAAAGCTATGTGCATCCATTCTATTCTTAAATGCATCAACTGTCTCTGCCTCCACTACCTCCTGGGGCAATGCATTCCAAGCATTCATCACTCTCCGACTAACAAAATATTTCATATTTTCCAATCTGGACCATTCTTTAGTTAATTTGTATATGTGCCCTCTTGTTCTCTGTGTCTATCATATCTTTCTCATCTCCGTTTCTCCCTCTCCAGAGTTACATGGGCTAAAATTGGCCCCATTATCCATGTGTACGTGCAAACAAGCAGCACAGACAGCTAAACATATCCTGCAAGACTTATATGCTTAGCCAATTGTGTACTGATCACTGGCCCACGGAGACGAACCTCCTAACAAAACTGTTTGGAAACCTTAAAGAACTTTCAACCACATCAACTTTTATCCGGGGACGGAGTGGGCTAATGGGTAAGTGACATGGCTCACAATCTGGAGGTTCGCTCCCCATCACAGCACCAGCCGTTACCCCGGGGAAGCAAACCCTTAGAAAATGCAGAAGGAAGCAGACCATTACATAAAATGCATGCTGAAGTCGGATGCACTGGGCCTACAGGCGCAAAATAAAAACATAGTGCAACTCACACCGCCTTAGCGAATAGAGAAATAGTGCGAACGAGAGAAAAAAAACAACCTTTATCCAGAGAACTGGACTTCACGTGAAAACATAATTTTTTATTTTAATGTAGTGAACAAGAAGAAGAAAACTAAGGTGAGCTAATTACAAAGAAGATTGACTACAACGAGAGATGTCCCTTGTACTTTTTGACAGTATTATTGTTGTTGTTGAAGGGCCATAGTAAGATTACACTGTTTGCATGCCCTGAGCAGGGCATTAAGTGGTGGGTTGCAGGTTTTTCTTCATAGTAATTTTATTTTGGATCCCGTGGCGAAGTGGTTAAGCCGTCGGTCTCGTGATCAGGTGGTGTGGGTTCGACTCCGGACTCCGTCGTCTTTTTCACGGGTGCTTGATGCAGAGTCTCCTGCATTTCGTAGTCACCTCTAGTTCTCTTGTCCTTGACTTGCCACTGGGGTCGGACAGCACAAGACGAGAGAGTGGGGATAAAAAGTAGCGCAGTTAATCCTTACTAAAAATAGCGCTAGCAAAATAAATGATGCCATTATCGTCTACGATGGACGGCGGCCTTTGCTTAATTTTATTTTAAATGTTTTAACTGGGCTTGTCGGGGCAAAGGATAACTGCACGGTCAGGTGAAACATACTGACCACGTTCTACTATTGGGAACTGGTCTTGTTATAGCAGCCTGTCAACGTGGTAGGCATCGAAACTGTGATCTCCATAATGGTGAGCGTTGAGAAGCCTTGCATTGCACGTCTGCGATGAGGTCTCTGGTAGGCTTCAGGGTATAAGAACAGTCACTGTAACCCGCTACCACACAAATATTGTTAACCTGTAGCACTCCAATGTCCTGTCTCTTTGAACCAGCTCGGCCTGCAAAAACGGTGTGCGGAAAAAAAATTTTTTTTTTTGAACGGAGTCACTCCTGACAGCCATTTTTTACTGCTGACTACGCCCTCCATATATACACGATATTTTGCCGGTTAAAGTATCGTATGTGCGATTACAAATGGCTTTTGAACAGTTTTAATTTTGTATACGCCGTTTGGAGCAAGCCAACTTTTTGCGAAAGGGGAAGTAGGTTGTTGAGAAAGATTTTTATCGCGTAGATCTGTTTATTTTGTTTGTTTAAATGAAAGAACTACGTTTGAATTGGAAACTAACAGTTGTGTAGATATTGTAAACACAATATCGATACGTTGTTGTGGTTTCCATGGTTTTCTATCGAAGCGACTAGGCCTAGTGGTCGAGTCCAAATTTTTCCCGAGATTTTCATAAATTTTCAACTTCATCTTTTTAAATCTCAAAAACTAACAAACATACAACAAAAACAATAACACCCACATGTTCGTTATGCTATTGTGTATCTACACACCAGAAAAACATATTTATTGACAAACAAACATAAAAGTTACAAATTTTGAAAGACGACTACCACAGCGACTAATTAAGAAAATTAATTAGGTCAAATTTAGTCACTAATTATGTAGCGTGCCTAAGGTCAAAGGTCAAGAACTTGATACGAGTAACTTTGAACAACAATAATAAAATCATACATGTGATACTAGTACATCGTATTTGTCAACTACTACATCATATATGTCAACTAATACATTGTATATGTCAACTAATACATCGTACATGTCAACTAGTACATCATATATGTCAACTAATACATCGTACATGTCAACTAATACATCGTACATGTCAACTAGTACATCATATATGTCAACTAATACATCGTACATGTCAACTAGTACATCATATATGTCAACTAATACAGTGTATATGTCAACTAATACATCGTACATGTCAACTAGTACATCATATATGTCAACTAATACATCATAAATGTCAACTAATACATCGTACATGTCAACTAGTACATCATATATGTCAACGAATACATCGTACATGTCAACTAGTACATCATATATGTCAACTAATACATCGTACATGTCAAATAATACATCGGACATGTCAACTATTACATCATATATGTCAACTGGTACATCGTACATGTCAGCTAGCACATCATACATGTCAACTGGTACATCATACATGTCAACTAGTACATCATGCGTGTCAACTGTTACATCGTACATGTCAACAAATACATCACACATGCTATCTAACACATCATACATGTCAACTTGTACATTGTACATGTCAAACACTACATCACCCATGTCAACTGGTACATTAACCTTTATCACTCCCCAGGCCGTCTGATACGCCCAGCTCGTCACACTTTAAAAAAAATAAATTATGAAATTATTTTTTTCTAAGTACGGAGACCCTACCGATAGCCATTTTTATACTGCTGGATTCGTCACGTCCATCTACACACGCTTTTTGCCGGTAAAAGTATTGAATGTTAGATTACAAATGGCTTTTGAACGATTTATTTTTTTTTTCCGCCGAATGGAGCAGGCCGACTTTTTGGGGAAAGGTGAAGTAGGTTGTTGGGAAAGATCTTTATCTTGTAAATATGTTTATTTTATTTGTTTAGATGAAAGAACTACACTTGAATTGGAAACTTATTCTCGCTCTCATTAAAACCCCAAAGTACCAAATTAAGCCTAAATGGCAAAATCCTGCAGCCAAACGACAACCCAACCTATCTGGGAGTCACATTTGATCGGCGCATGACATGGAAAAGTCAGATTGAGAGAAACCGAATGAAAGCCAGAGAAAGAATGGCGATCATGAGGAAACTTGCTGGCACAAGCTGGGGAGCAGACGAAGGCATACTAAAGAAACTGTACACTGGAAGAGTGAGACCAGTTCTCGAGTATGGCATCGCGGCATGGACAACAGCAGCGAAGGCGAACTTCGATAAAGTTAACAAACTTCAAAACCAAGCCATGAGAATTATAACAGGTGGCATGAAGTCAACGCCAATTGTAGAACTTGAAAAGATTACAAAACTGCAATCCATGACCGACAGAAGAGACTGCAGAGCCCAGCTGCAGTCAGAGAAACTCCGAAGACTGACGGACCACCCAATGTACCAGAGACTAAACAATTTGGGAACTGGGAAACTAAAGCGGAGAAACTTTGCAGAAATAGCCAAAGCAAAGATGCACGAAGATCCCATAAACGCACTAACAACACCAAAACCCATCACTACTGTACGAAAACCTACTTGGAGGCAGGATATATTTCCAGAGGTGGTAGAAAATATACCAGGTATTGCAAACAAAAACTGCCAGACTGAAAAAGAAAGGAGAGACACTACCCTAAGCTTCATAACGAAAAGCTACCCAAGCATGGACTGGACCCATGCATACACCGACGGTTCTGTAACAAACACTACACAGAACGGAGGGGCAGGAGCATTCCTGAACCTACCAAATGGCAGAAAAATAACACTGTCATTCGCTACTGGTAAGTACACAAGCAATTTCAGAGCGGAGGCAGAGGCACTGAGGGCGGCAGTGGAAGAAATGGCAACACACAGTGAAAATGAGAGCCATATAGTCTTGCTGACAGATGCTCTCGCCGTAGTCACAGCGCTAAAAAGCCAGAAAAACACTGAGCTTAATGACTTAAGAGCAGCACTCTGCAAACTGTGCCAGCTGTCCGCACCAAAAAGGGTAGTGGTACAGTGGGTTCCGTCACACTGCAACATCCAAGGCAACGAGGAGGCGGACAGACTGGCAAAAGAAGGTGCAAGGCTACCACAAACAGATACCAGTATGACGTACGAAGAGTCAAAACGGCTTATCAAAGCCAGGTACATGACCAAATGGGAAACCGAACATACTGGTTACACCAAAAACGATGCCTATTACCAGTTGAACCGAAGAGAGCAGGTCGTTGTCTTCAGACTTCGCACTGGCCACAATAGACTGAGGTACCACCTATTCAACAAATTGAAGATAGGGTGTACCGACGAATGCCCGTGCGGTACTGGTAAAATGACCACTGAACATCTGCTGCAGAACTGCCCGACATACGGGGATCAGAGAGAGCAGATGTGGCCATTGCCAGTGGAACTGCAAGACAAGCTCTATGGTAGTGGCGAGAGTCTCAGGATGACCGCCGCTTTTTTCGAAAAAATAATGGTTACTGTCTGACTGTGTACGCAGAAGAAGAAGAAGAAGAAGAAGAATTGGAAACTAACAGTTGTGTCGATATTGTAAACACAGTATCGATTCTTTGTTATGGTTTCCATGGTTTTCTATCGGAGCGACTAGGCCTAGCCGGGAAAGTCCAAATATTTAAATTTTTTCAAAAAATTTCACATTCATCTTCTTGTATCTCAGAAACTAACAAACACACAACAACAACAATAACATCAACAAGTTCTTTATTCAATTGTGTCTCTAAACACAAGAAAATCATATTTATTGACCAACAAACAGAACAGTTACAATTTTTGAAAGTTTCAAAATTGAAAAATGTGAACAATTTTCAAAAATTTAATGCGGACGGGTACAGGTTAAACATGTAAAATATATAGTGAAGTCATTAATGACACGCTCAAACTAAACAAACATTTGTATTCTCGTATTCAACAAGATAATGCCCTTATGAGAGTTAAGCCCATTTAAAAAATGTTGTGCTGAAGTTGAATGCACTGGACTGCAAGGCACAAAGCACAGTACAATGGACTTCCGGGGGATCGTAATAGGTCTTATTAGCATATTGTTGAATGCCCACAATGAGTAAGTTTACTCTTTTTGTGTATCCTATAAGGCGTGTTAAGTGGTGGGTTACAGTTGCTTTCCTCACATCTTAAGCGTCCTGATGAAGGTGGACTAGGGTCTTCCAGGCAGTTGTGCTATGCTTGGCTTTATCTACATGTCACTCACTACTATGGGAGTTACGTCGATCCCCCACCTCGTTAACCAGGCTGCCATGAAAACAACCCGTTTCCAAGAACTACATGAAAGTAGATAGGGGTCTTGATCAGTATATTTTACCTGACCAGACGTTAGTCTCCGCTCCCCGTCCTATTAACATTGTTGTCATTGCCATTTGTGTCCCTGTCACTCACATACATCTGGATGTTTCTTAAGTTAACTTTCTTTACTACTGACACTATTTCAGAAATTAGGAATCTTAAAACATGAGCAGAAGCTGAAAAATGAGACAGGATTTGAATATGTCTTCAAGAACGGTAGGTCTATTTAGTGTGTGTGTGTTGTAGGAAAGAAAGTACAGGATAAACACGTCTTCATACATAAGAAGTCATGGTACCTTTCACTACTGTCTTTGTAAAATGAATAGTGTCTGTAAATCATTCTCATGTTTGGATCAAGATGCTGATCAGCGCATGACCTGCAGCAGTCAGCGACTCATAGCTGACTGCTAGCGTCAGGGCAAACGAACCAGAGCTACCAAGACCCTTCTACACCTCCACGCGGTGATCCTGGATAACGGGTTGCAACAGAACAGACTCGCTAAGTAGAAGGGATCGAAGAGGGAAGGCTAACTCAAAAATGACTGCTGAAGTCGGATGTGTTGGACCGAAATGTGCAAATATTAGTCAAGCTGTAAACTATAACAACGCATTCCGTTCTCCGGACAACATCCTGCTACTTGCAAAGCCCTTTTTAGGACTAGGTAGTGGGAGTTTATGAACGAACGAAGAAGAAGGAAGAAGAATTCTCATAATCGTATTGTGAATCACTCACAAAGCTGCAATGTATTTTATCATGGTAAAAATGCCACACATGACACTTTTCAGTGCAGTTAAAGAAGGTAAAGCAGCAAGGAAGGGAACTGATTAACCCACCTAAAATATGAAGCGAGTGTTTATTATATGTGTATTCTTTTGTATATCTGTTTTTTTATTATGTAAATATGTGTGTCGTGTCGTCTACCTCGAGTTCTGGAGGTCGCGGATTCGAATCACAGTGAAGACCGGGATTTTTTTATGTGGATCTTCTGGTAAAAATTTCCCTGATCTCTGGATAGTGAGTTCGGAGTCCTGTGTTCAGTGCTGAGCACATTTAAAATAACTCGGCAGTTAGAAATCGAAAAGAGTAGGCTTAACGGCCACTGCCCGGACAAAATTAAAAAATTGTAGTAAAAAAATCTACCCATATTGGTTCATGTATTATCATGTCTTGTTTGACCTGCTCTGTCATAACCTAGTCACTCCAGAATATTTAAGCCTCTGGCCTTCTGCACGCCACAGTCTAGTCTGGTTGGACAAAATTCAGAATTCCAGAAAAAAATTTTTTATTACGCGCGTAGAGACTACCCATAGCCTTTTTTTAAAATGCTGAATACGTCACCATCTACATACGATATTTTGCTAGTAAAATTATCATATGTTAGATTACAAATGGATTTTGAAAGATTTTTCTTCTAACACCTCTAATATTAACGCCGATTTGCGAAAGGTAAAGTAGGTTGTTGGAAAAGATCTTTATAGAGTAGATCTGTTTATATTTTGTTTGTTTAGATGAAAGCAATACGTTTGAATTGGGAACTAACAGTTGTGTCGATATTGTAAACACAGGATCAATACGTTGTTATGGTTTTCCATGGATTTCTATTGAAGCGACCAGGCCTAGCCATCAAGTCCAAATTTTTTCAGAGATTTCCATAAATTTTCAACTTCATCTTTTTGTATCTCAGAAACTAACAAACACATAACAAAAACAATAACACCCACAAGTTCTTTATTCAATTGTGTCTCTACACACAAGAAAATCATATTTATTGACAAACAAACAGAACAGTTACAAATTTTGAAAGTCAACTCTATAGCGTGATATTTAAAAAAATTAATTTGCGCAGATTTCGTGAAAAAGTAATGTGGAGTGCTAACGGCTAGACACAATTATTTTTGTAACGTAAAACTATCGCTAGCAAGTACAGACATATTGAGGAAAACTTTATATTGATAACCTTTTATATATAAATATATATAAATGCATTACTCTTGTTCAAGTCAACGCATCAGCTATATGGCATTGTAAGAAATTTAGTGAGCCGATATATCGACCCTGCGGAGTGTATTAATTCACTGTGATTCACACATTCTTGGCTAATCGCTGCCTCATTACATATTATATTTTTGTCAAGTCCATTGTCTTTATTTATTGTGTAATTTTTAGGTGTTTTTTTGTTTTTTCATATATATCATATATCCCAGATGAAGGCCTTGTGGCAGTAATGTGTGTTCCGTTTTTGTTTCTTGCAGGCCTGTAGGACATGCATTAACAGTCCTAGATTGGCTGTGCGCCTAGATAAATACATCTCCAATCTGTATTCTCGCTAGCCAGCAGGACATGCATTCACAGTCCTAGATTAGCTGTGTGCTTAGATAAATACATCTCCAATTTGGGTTCTTGCTTGCCTGTAAGGACATAGATTAATAGTCCTACGTTGGCTATGTGCTCAGATAAATACATCTCCAAATTGTATTCAGAATGAAGGACATTTTGGCAAAAACGTGTCCTGTATAGTAGTTGAGCTATACCTCCACATGGTTTATTGACTTGTTTATTAAATACCCACCTTTCCACTTTTATCTTCTGATATTTCATTTTTTTAATGTTTGGTACACACTTTTTGTGAAGACTGCCTAGTTTATCCAGAGAACTTGTAGAATTTCTTGTTTGTCTTTAAACATGCATCTCCAGTCCATGTTAGATCTCCAATCTGTATTACATCCCCAATCTGTATTATATCTCCAATCTGTATTAATCTCCAGTATGTATTAATTTCCATTTCTTATTAATCTTGAGTCTGTAATACATCTCCAATCTGTATTATATCTCCAATCTGTATTATATCTCCAATCTGTATTATATCCCCAATCTGTAATACATCCCCAATCTGAATTATATCTCCAATCTGTATTACATCCCCAATCTGAATTATATCTCCAATCTGTATTACATAATTTTTAAGCTGCCATGTAAGATACAGAGTTCATGCTCTGTCGTCAGCACTATCAACAATGACAGGTAGTGAGCACACATGGGGCGTTCTCTTCTGAGACAATCTCTTTTAATTTTATAGTAGAATCTGTGTCGCCTCTACAGTCACTATAAATATTCAGTAGATCCGACGAACACCTGCCAATTCAGACTGTATTCTTTGTAGACTGCTACTAGAATCAATACAAAACATGAGAAATGCTGTAGACAATCAGATCCAAGCTCAACAAAATCCAAAGAACTTCAACAGTTGCTTTTCAGTGGCTACTTTTCCATTGTGGAATCACAGGTAGCGAGAGAGCTGATGCCCTGTCTAAAGCAGATGGCAAGACGGAGCAACTTATCCATGCAGTGTCCTACCGAGAGGCAAAAACTATCATCCACAATCAGTACAACTCAAATTGGAAGAAAGACCAAAAGCAATAGACCTGACCCAATCCACCAGCTCCACAGTCACCAACAAACCACCATCTTTCATCTGAGAACATGCCACTGCAGACTATTGGACCACCTATACCGACTCAAGATATCACACACAAGTGAGTGCCCACGTGGTACTGGATTTCAGACCCCGAACATATCCTACAGGAATGCCCATCATATAGAGATCTACAGTGCCAGACCTGGCCAGAAGGAGCTGAGCTGATGCAAGAGCTGTGGGTTTGCCACCTGGACCTGAAGAAGACCGTGGACTTCATTCTAGCGATATGATTACAGGTCTAACATGACAAAAAGGCCTGAACACAGAATGAGGGTATCCATGTGCAATAAAGTCTATTCTATGAGCCACTTTCCATTTCTTTTTTTCAGACTCTGAGTAATTGGGGAAGTAGTGAGATCAGACACCTGTGTGCAGTGGCGTGCACGTTAAAAATACCTTAGCAGTTGGAAATCGAAAAGAGTAGGCCTAACGGCCGCTGCTCTGGCGAAATTCAAGTTAAAAATGTACTCAAATTATTCTAGGGATTCTCGCTTCACATAGAAAATGTCGCAAAAAAGGGGACTGTGTGGCTATAACAACAGGTCTTGGTTATGTGATTAGTGGAGCGGCTTAGATGGCGCCTGACAGGCTGTGGGTCTACCTTGCTCTAATTTGTGCTTCCACGTCCACCAGTCTCAAAAATAGGCGATCGTATATTCCAGGGGGTAACAGAGGCTGAGATTGACCTGGCAAGTCACCAGTGAATTATCACCTGCTAAAAAATATGAAACAAAGGAGGTCGCACCTCAGCATGACGTCTAACGACATAAATGGACTGAAGATAGATAGATAGATAGTGAGTAATTACTTCTCTGTCCATCCACAGTTTGGGCAGACAATGCTGATATTATTTCCAAGGAGTATGCTGGTACAGGAGCCCTGAAGACAGACTTTACCAGGTAAACAACCTAGGGTTCACCTCAGTACTTGCCACTTTCTCTGAATGTGTTTGTATGGAACAAGTGTCTCCTGTCTGAACTGTTTGGTTAATCTTGACCTGAGTCCGTCTCCAAAAGTTGATTTACAATTGATTAAGTTTCATTCTCTTCCTGGATCTTTGACCAATGACTAGTGAAACAGTTAGTGACCATCAGGTATGATAGCATCTTCAGGACAGCAACAAACTAACTGCATTTCATTTGATCTGCATACATCCTTTATTTGATGCCCCAGCTCTCTTTCATGATTTTTACTTCAGCCTCCAAATTCTCCGCCATATTATTTTAGATCACCCTCTCTCTTTCGCCTTTCTTCTGTGATCCAAAGAGTAACAATTCTGTGTTGGTTTCTGGGTGTCATTCGAGGTCATGGCTGATTCTATTTCAACTTGGAGCAGTTATGATGGTGTGCATATCTCTTCGTCGCCCGTGTGTTACTGAGGTAGGAAAGGGGAGCAAAGCATAGTAACACTGAAATATACCAAGCATATCATAAGAGGCGACTGCTACTCTATCGTATGAAAGCTATATGAATAAAAGGAAACCTCTACATCGCCCCGGTGGAAGAGGGACAATGATGTCAAGTCAACCTCTTCGTTTAGTGCCATACACTAGATCTCCTTCCCACTGCACAGCTCATTGTGCTACAGTATTCATTGCTATTTGTGTTATAGCTTTGTTTAAGTCTAATGTAGTTGAGGTGTCTAGCTCTGTTTAAGTCTGATGTAGTTGAGGTGTCTAGCTCTGTTTAAGTCTGATGTTTTTGAGGTGTCAAGCTCTGTCTAAGTCTTATGTATTTAAGGTGTCTAGCTCTGTTTAAGTCTTATGTATTTAATGTGTCTAGCTCTGTTTAAGTCTTATGTATTTAAGGTGTCTAGCTGTTTAAATCTAATGTATTTAAGGTGTCTAGCTCTGTTTAAGTCTTTATGTATTTAAGGTGTCTAGCTGTTTAAATCTAATGTAGTTGAGGTGTCTAGCTCTGTTTAAGTCTAATGAAGTTGAGGTGTTTAGCTCTGTTTAAGTCTTATGTATTTAAGGTGTCTAGCTCTGTTTACGTCTTATATATTTAAGGTGTCTAGCTCTGTTTAAGTCTTATGTATTTGAGGTGTCTAGCTCTGTTTAAGTCTTATGTATTTAAGGTGTCTAGCTCTGTTTAAGTCTTATGTATTTGAGGTGTCTAGCTCTGTTTAAGTCTTATGTATTTAATGTGTCTAGCTCTGTTTAAGTCTTATGTATTTAATGTGTCTAGCTCTGTTTAAGTCTTATGTATTTAAGGTGTCTAGCTCTGTTTAAGTCTTATGTATTTAAGGTGTCTAGCTGTTTAAATCTAATATAGTTGAGGTGTCTAGCTCTGTTTAAGTCTAATGATGTTGAGGTGTCTAGCTCTGTTTAAGTTTTTGATGTGTTTTTTTTTGTTTTTGTTTGTTTGTTTGTTTTTTGTTTTTTTTTGCGTTCGCCTTATTTCTCTAATCCCCGAGGCGGTGTGCGTTGCACTGCGGTTTTTATTTTGCGCCTGTCGGCCCAGTGCATCCGACTTCAGCATGCATTTTATGTAAGGGTCTGCTTCCTCCTGCATTTTCTAAGGGTTTGCTTCCCCGGGGTAACGGCCGGTGCTGTGATGGGGATTGAACCCAGCACCTTCTGGTTGTGAGCCGTGTCACTTAACCACTAGGCCACGCCGTCCCCTTTTGATGTATTTAAGTCTAATGTAGTTAATCAAGTGTAGTTGAGACATATTAACACTGTTTAAGGCTGATGTAGTTGAGGTATGTTAACACTGTTTAAGGCTGATGTAGTTGAGGTATGTTAACACTGTTTAAGGCTGATGTAGTTGAGGTATGTTAACACTGTTTAAGGCTGATGTAGTTGAGGTATGTTAACACTGTTTAAGGCTGATGTAGTTGAGGTATGTTAACACTGTTTAAGACTGGTGTAGTTGAGGTATGTTAACACTGTTTAAGACTGGTGTAGTTCTGCCCTGTAATAATGATGATAATATGTTGTTTGTCACTGTTAATCTCTAGGACAGGAAAACGAACAATGTATGGTGCCTTACAGGATGGTGTCAACAGTGCTTTCCGATACGTCAAGAACAATTTTAGGGATGGAAACCGGCAGGTAATTAATGCTTGCAATTGTAACTGCTCTGTTTGACGAGTGCTATGTATTTTTTAAAAAGAGAAAGAGTCCTTGTATGCTACGTGGAACCAGTACTAACATATGGCAGCGAATCATGAACAGGCACCAAGCAAGCACATAGATCTTTGGAAGCAATTGAGATGTGGTTTTACAGAAGAATGCTACGGATCCCATGGACTGCAAAGAAGACTAATGATACAGTACTCGAAGAGGTAGAAACAAGGAGACAACTTATTACAAGGATCAGAACAAGACAGTGATCCTTTTTTGGACATGTTATGAGGAGAGCCCATTTGGAACACAGAGAGAGAAGATGTTGACTGAACAGCCTGAGAGAATGGTATGGGCGACAATCTAGAACAGAGTTGGTAAACGACACACGTGATAGAAGTGGTTGGAGGTCCATGATTGTCAATGCCAACCAGCAGGGTACCTGATGATAATGATGAGAGAGTTGCTTAGGTGGCTTCAGCTCTGAGGTGGCTATCTCCTTAAAGGGCAGTTGTGCTGTGCAACTTTCAATCCTTGCTTTTGATGATAAAGAAGGGCTGGCTGAGGATATGTGTTCAGCAGAGAGGGGTGCCTGAGTAGAGGGAACACAAGTGTTTACAACCAGCGAGCTACAGGAACTAATCAGTATTTATACCCTTTATCATTTACTGAGAGGGCTAAGCACCCAAAGGTCTGCCCAGGATGCATTGATGTGGATTCTTAACAGAACAGGCCTGGCTATGGTTTGAGTGGATAGCAAATGTGCTATGTGGATCTACTGTACTGGTCATGCAGGGGTCATGACATGAATGAACTGACATCCTCACCTCAAAGACACCCACAATGGAGACTCTAAATATAGATGAGGGGGATTGACGTACGAAGAGTCAAAACGGCTTATTAAAGCCAGATACATGACCAAATGGGAAACTGAACATACCGGCTACACCAAAAACGATGCCTATTACCAGTTGAACAGAAGAGAGCAGGTCGTTGTCTTCAGACTTCGCACTGGCCACAATAGACTGAGGTACCACTTTTTCAACAAATTGAAGATAGGGTGTACCGACGAATGCCCGTGTGGTACTGGGAAAATGACCGCTGATCATCTGCTGCAGAACTGCCCGACATACGAGGATCAGAGAGAGCAGATGTGGCCATCACCAGTGGAACCACAAGACAAGCTCTATGGCAGTGTCGACAGCCTCAGGATGACCGCCGCTTTTTTCGAAAAAATAATGGTTACTGTCTGACTGCGTACGATGAAGAAGAAGAAGATGGGGATGTTTTGGGGTCAATCAATGACACTGTCTTGGCTCTTAACACTGCAATTGATTAACTGGCAATCTATTAACTGTATCATTTTTTCAAATCAATCATTGATTGATCAAGCACGGGAGAGCACATGAAAGAATGAAGCAGTAGTATGTATTGTGTTTTGCACCTAATGACCTTGAACAACTGACTTCCGCACACACTTTTTAATAAGTTTACATCCCTGCGATGTGCTACGGTGCTGAGACATTGACACTAACACAATTACTGGAGGACAAATTGAGAGTGACCTAGGCCTCTCTTGAGAGACACTTGGTGAGAATCACTCTGCGGACCAGTGTATGCAAGACCTTCACAATTCTGACATGCGACGATTGTCCTTGGTGAATGATGCGGTAATCTATGCAGAAAAGGCAAAACATAAATGGGCAGGTCACATGTTGCGAGGAAATGATTTTCGATGAAGCACAGCGACAGCGATCTGGTACCCTCTGAGGTAAAAAGACTGTGGGGAAAACCTATTATGGGACTCCCTTGCTGTACGAAACAACATCCGAGACGGCTTTGAAGGAATGTTTCATCCACTGGACTCCCATGGCACAAGACAGAGTCCACTGGAATTGGAGACAAAGTTGGGACCCGCAGCTACGCTGAAGAACGGGTCATCAAGCCATCCCATAGGGGTACAAACTGTTTCTAAAACAACGACCCCGGGAGTTTCAGATTGCAAGATTTGCTACCAACTGCTTTGCCATGCCTCCCTACATATTTTTTAATGAACAATTTATTTTTGTTGAATAACAGATTAGAATATTATGTACTGCACAAGCAATTCGGTTTGACAAGACAGTCGAGAGCAATAAAAACGCTAGACTGTGGAAAACACAACTGATAGAGCCTCATTCTGACTTTAGAACAACTGCAATAAAATGTAGCATATTTATTAATTTGCTTTTTTGCTGCATATGAAGCAGACGGCCACCACTTTGGTTGCTATGCAGTTTGATAGCACAATGATGAGGTTGCTAGCGTCATGCACAACTCTCTTTAGTCACCTTCTGCTGTATTCTTTGAAGGTTACAGTGGTCCTGTTTTTTTCAACCTAGATGCCTCTCTGGTGAGAAAGTTTAAATATGTACATATACAATACCGCTTACATCGTCACTGAATGCTAGCTGAATGGATAAGGCATATGGCTTGCAACCAGAAGGTTATGGGTTCAGTCTTCATGTATGGCAAGGAAAGACAGTCGCAAACAGTTAACAGGAGGATGGCATAAACAGGTATAGGAGGAGGATGGCATAAACAGGTATAGGAGGATTGCATAAACAGGGGACAGGAGGATGGCATAAACACGTAACAGAAGGATGGCATAAACAGGTATAGGAGCATGACATAAACAGGTAACAGGAGGATGGCATAAACAGGTAACAGGAGGATGGCACATACAGGGGACATGAGGATGGCATAAACAGGTAACAGGAGGATGGCACAAACAAGTACAGGAGGATGTCACTTAGAAAGTAGTGAAGCTAAAGGACTGAAACACTTGCTCTAATGATCAGATAATCTCCCATTATATTGCTCTAATGATCACATTATCTCCTGTTATATTGCTCTAATGATCATATTATATCCTGTTATATTGCTCTAAAGATCACATTATGTCCTGTTATATTGCTCTAAAGATCACATTATCTCCTGTTATATTGCTCTAATGATCATATTATATCCTGTTATATTGCTCTAAAGATCACATTATCTCCTGTTATATTGCTCTAATGATCATATTATATCCTGTTATATTGCTCTAATGATCACATTATATCCTGTTATATTGCTCTAATGATCACATTATATCCTGTTATATTGCTCTAAAGATCACATTATCTCCTGTTATATTGCTCTAGTGATCACATTATATCCTGTTATATTGCTCTAAAGATCACATTATCTCCTGTTATATTGCTCTAGTGATCACATTATCTCCTGTTTTGTTTCTTTGCTTTGAGTTTCCTATTATTTTAGTTTATAAATTTGAATTTTTAAAAAGAATTTAGCAGTTTGAAGGTGCAAACATATGTTGCTATCAAGAAGTGCTTCTTCTTTAACTTATCCGCTGTGAGTTACAATTTTATTAGTAGAGGTAACTTGTTGTGTCTTTAATAACTGCTCATATTTAGACATCTCATGAATATCTGCTATCAGTTCAAAGTAATCTATTGTACGTTTTATTACTTCAGGATGCTATGGACTTGTTCCTGGGCAACTACATAGTGGAGGAAAGTGAGGGTCTTACAGTAAAGTCACCCCTAGAGTCGGAGAGGGACTGGAAGTTTTATGCTGTAAGTATTGTTGTTTTGTTTCAATTTTTTTATTTTACAGTTTTTTAAGATTTATAACATTTAAACCACAAAAAAAAACGTTATTCCCATTGCTGGGGGTAATCGAAGGGTTTTGAAGGCAGAAGACTACAGGCAGCTTCACCATTACTGATCGTCAAAGTACCTCTGCTGACACCTCCACAATCCTGCGCCATCCCTCTCTCTCTCTCTCTGTGGTTGCTTTTTGTGCTGCCTCGAGTCGTAGGTTAGTCCATTCATGGATGCCGTCTTCCCATCATTTTCTCAGACATCCTCTCCTTCGCTTGCCCTGTACTGTGCCCTGTAATATAGTATTTGCAAGTACGTTGGACTTAGAGATGTGACCATACCAAGTCCGCTTTCGCCTTTTGATCGTTGTGAGGATGTCGTCGTATAGTCCACTTGCATTCTCGATTCTACGTCGTACTTCATCATTTGTGGTAGGGTCTTTGTAGGTAATATTTAGGAGTCCTCTAAAACATCCTATCTCTATGACCTGGATTCTACTTTATGGAGGTCTGCTGTAATAGTCCAAGTTTTGCAGGTGTAGAGAACCAGTGAGCGCATTAGTCTGACCTTTATGGTGAAGAAGAGCCGTTTATCTTTCCATACATGTTTCAACCATGCAAGCGCTGCTGTTGTTTGTGCTATTCTGGCTAGGACCTCTGGTTTTGATCTCTCATGATTGTTGAGCCGAAATATTTGAAACGGTTCACTGTTTCAAGATCCTGTTTATTTGCCCTGTTTATTTGCTGATCTCTCGGCGTAAGACAAGGATGTATACTCTCCTCGATACTTCAAAATATCCCTAGAAAGAATTATGAGTGATGCCCCTGGAGATCATGTCGACACCATAAGGATAGGGGATAAAACAATTACCAACTTACGCTTTACAGATGCCATTGACGGGCTGGCGGTGACAGAGACAGAACTTCGAGAATTGATCCGAAGACTGGATGTAACAGCACATGGTTATGACATGGAGATAAACGCATACAAAAATTAAGTTGATTAAACGCAGAAAAAAACAAAAGTTGGTGACCAACAACTCTGAAAGAATCAACACTGTGATCAAAGCAAATGGACACATGTAAAGTAAAGTAAAGTATCCCATAGCATTACTGCCGTAGGGGTGTGAGGTGTTAGCGATCTCACATTTCAAAGGCTCAGCAATATGAGGGCGGAAGCCATCTCCTCTCCCTCGCCGCTTTTACTTCCCGGACTGAACCGGTACCCATTTAAGGCTGGGTCGACCCGGGAGCCATTGCGGTCTGAAAAAAACATTACCGCCTCAACTGGGGAATGAACCCAGGACCACTCAGATGCGAACCAGCGCGCTAACCGCTGCGCTACGCGGCTCCACATGTAGTGATCATTTATTTAGAAAATGTGTTCATGATAAAACACTATGATACAAGGGAGCTTGACACGTATTTGTTGAAGACCTGTGCTCTGAGAGCTGGCAGCTGAGAGGGATTTGATTGGTTGATTGATTGATATAGCTTTATGACAATGAGATACAAACTGCTTGTTAAAAGAGACAGTGTGACAAAGCAACAACAAAAATGCTAGACAATTTAGCATCATGATGTGGAAGACAGCAAACATCAGAATTGGTAAACAAGACTAGGGGCTGGAAACTGTACAGAGACGCGGTCTCCTATGCCTGTTGGCAAAGTCATCTTTAATTTTTATTTCTTTGCTCCAAATGAAGCGATGATGGCGACATCATGAAACAGTTTTTTGTCTTGATAATGTAGCGTGCGCTGTATTTGGATTATATTGAGCAACAAAACACCATGATCATCAATCAGCCTCACTCTCTTGTCCCGAGCTCCCTTGGACCAGTGGCAAGACAATCAGTTGAGACGACTGAAGGTAACTCAGTATGCAGGTATTCATGCAATCGCACAGAGATAAAAACCAGTATCTACCTAATTGAACATGACAATATTCAAACCCAGTGCGGGGGGACGGCGTGGCCTAGTGGATAAGTGGCACGGCTCACAATCCGAAGGTGCTGGGTTCGATCCCCATCACAGCACCTGCCGTTACCCCGGGGAAGCAAACCCTTAGAAAATGCAGGAGGAAGCAGACCCTTACATAAAATGCATGCTGAAGTCGGATGCATTGGGCCGACAGGCGCAAAATAAAAACTACAGTGCAACGCACACCGCCTTGGGGATTAGAGAAATAAGGCGAACGCAAAAAAAAAAAAAAAAAAAAAAAAAAAAAAAAAACCCAGTGCGGGATCAAGATGCTGAGCAGCGCATGAGCTGCAGTGGTCAGCGACCCATAGCTGACTGTTAGCGTCAGAGCCAGCGAACCATAGATGCCAAGACCCTTCTACACCTCCACGTGGTGATCCTGGATAACAGGCTGCAGCAGGGCAGACTGGCTAAGGAGAAGGGATCGAAGAGGGAATGCTAACCCGGTACTAAAAAAATGCTTGCTGAAGTCGGATGTGTTGGACCAAAAGGTGCAAATATCGCAGCCAAGCTGTAAACTACGACACAATGCATTCCGTTCTCTGGACTACATTCTGCTACTTATCCTTTCAGGGTTTGGTAGTAAGAGATTGAGAATGAACGAAGAAGAAGAAGAAGAAACCCAGTGCGCTGGGATTGTGAAATGGATGTTTCACCCCTAGGCTACTCCAGCATGGCTAGGACAGTATATCCATACCAACCTCTGGAGGCTTGAGGCCTCAATGGCCGCTATCCAATCATGCCTTAGCCAGCCATTCTGTACATTCTGCAGTAAAGATAGTGAGTCTGATGCGATAACTAGCCGTATCCTGTAGAAACTATCCTGCACAAGAATAATATGGTGAATGCTTGGAATGCATTGCCACAGGAAATAGTGGAGGCAGGGTCAATTAATGCATTCAAGAATAGATTGGATGCACATAGTTATTTTTAGATCAAGTGAATGTAAAAGAAACTGGTTGTACACAGACTATGCAGAGTCTTCTAAACCAGTATAAAAAACGTTAAGTTAAGAAAATGACAAGAAGACATCATGATTACCTACACCAGTTAAAAAGATAAAAAATAAGTATCTATTTTACACCAGTTAAAAAGATAAAAAATAAGTATCTATTTTACACCAGTTAAAAAGATTAAAAAATAAGTATCAGATACAGAATTGTAACAGTTTAAAGCCCATTAAGTGATCCTGCCGAGTTTATTCAGGGTACCATTTATAAATATGCCATGAATAGACTATTGTGTTATTGTATCTTTTGATATAGGTCCCAGTGATCCTCATTGTGGCCATGTCGATGTTTGTGATTAGTGTGCTCCTGCCTGACGGTGAGTAACCTGTGCATGTCACACTTAGAATGCCAACACATAATGTCATACTCACTTAAGTGACAAAAGTAAATGTCACACTCACTTAAGACTGACAAAAGTAAATGTCACACTCACTTAAGACTGACAAAAGTAAATGTCACACTCACTTAAGACTGACAAAAGTAAATGTCACACTCACTTAAGACTGACAAAAGTAAATGTCACACTCACTTAAGACTGACAAAAGTAAATGTCACACTCACTTAAGACGGACAAAAGTAAATGTCACACTCACTTAAGACTGACAAAAAGTAAATGTCATACTCACTTAAGACTGACAAAAGTAAATGTCACACACACTTAAGACTGACAAAAGTAAATGTCACACTCACTTAAGACTGACAAAAGTAAATGTCACACTCACTTAAGACTGACAAAAGTAAATGTCACACTCACTTAAGACTGACAAAAGTAAATGTCACACTCACTTAAGACTGACAAAAGTAAATGTCACACTCACTTAAGACTGACAAAAGTAAATGTCATACTCACTTAAGACTGACAAAAGTAAATGTCACACTCACTTAAGACTGACAAAAGTAAATGTCACACTCACTTAAGACTGACAAAAGTAAATGTCACACTCACTTAAGACGGACAAAAGTAAATGTCACACTCACTTAAGGCTGACAAAAGTAAATTTTTCCTAGATATCACCTCTTGGTAGCAGTTAAATTTCCCCCAGGTTTTGAATTGAATCTACAACCTTCTGGCATCACAACCTTTGCCTTATCCATTCACCAAGTTTGTGACAATCTTTAAACTAGTGCTATAAATGCATATAAACATATTGACCTGTAATTTTTTTTTTTTTTAAATGTTTGTTGGTTGCGTTCGCCTTATTTCTCTATTCCCCAATACGGTGTGCGTTGCACTGTTTTTATTTTGTGCCTGTCGGCCCAGTGCATCCGACTTCGACATGAATTTTATGTAAGTATCTGCTTCCTTCTGTATTTTGTTATGGGTTTGCTTCCCTGGGGTAACGGCCGGTGCTGTGAATGAGGAGCGAACTCAGAACCTTCGAATTGTGAGCCGTCTCACTTAACTACTAGCCCACGCCTTCCCCACTGGCCTGTATTAAATTACCAATGTTCCGCAGCCCTCGTAAATCATTTGCAACCATATCTCTCAAGGTCTTTCACTGCTCTTGATCGTGGCTAACCCGTCATGCCTAATTCCTTTAGTAGATCATTTACAGATGTGGTCACTAAACCTCTTCCGTGATCTTCTACAGCAGTGCTTTGCCTAGGATCCCTTTTACTTCAACTATGTCACCAGGTCACTGCGTGATCCACCATTTTGAAAGTGTTAGAGTTACAAATGTGTTTAATTTGTGCTAGCTTTTTTATGTGAGTTTATTTGGGCTTAAACTTGGTAATAAAACTTGTCTTTTATTGTGCCTTTTGTAGCACCTTTGTCCAGTGTCCAGCAGAGCACATAGATTTTTCATTTTTGGTACTTCAGCGATGCTTTTTGTGGTACACAAATAGATTTGTAATCTTAAGTTTGTCAATTGCTTTCTGTCTCTGTTTTAATTTTGTCTCTCCGTGTCTTTTACTTTGTCTCTCCCTGTCTTTTGCTTTGTCTCTCCCTGCCTTTTACTTTGTCTCTCCCTGTCTCTGTTTTCTCTCTCCCTATCTCTATTTTGTGTCTCCCTGTCTTTTACTTTGTCTCTCTATCTTTTACTTTGTCTTTACCTGTCTCTATTTTGTCTCTCCCTGTCTCTATTTTGTCTCTTCCTGTCTCTATTTTGTGTCTCCCTGTCTCTATTTTGTGTCTCCCTGTCTTTTACTTTGTCTCTCAATATCTCTACTTTGTCTCTCCCTGTCTCTATTTTGTGTCTCCCTGTCTTTTACTTTGTCTCTCCCTGTCTCTATTTTGTGTCTCCCTGTCTCTATTTTGTGTCTCCCTGTCTTTTACTTTGTCTCTCAATATCTCTACTTTGTCTCTCCCTGTCTCTATTTTGTGTCTCCCTGTCTTTTACTTTGTCTCTCCCTGTCTCTATTTTGTCTCTCTGCGTCTCTATTTTGTCTCTCCCTGTCTCTATTTTGTCTCTCCCTGTCTCTATTTTGTGTTGACCTGTCTTTTACTTTGTCTCTCCACATCTCTATTATGTCTCTCCCTGTTTCTATTTTGTCTCTCCGTCTCTATTTTGTCTCTCCCTGTCTCTATTTTGTCTCTCCCTGTCTCTATTTTGTGTCGACCTGTCTTTTACTTTGTCTCTCCGCATCTCTATTTTGTCTCTCCCTGTCTCTATTTTGTCTCTCCCTGTCTCTATTTTGTCTCTCACTGTCTTTTACTTTGTCTCTCTGTCTTTTACTTTGTCTTTCCCTGTCTCTATTTTGTCTCTCCCTGTCTCTATTTTGTCTCTCCCTGTCTCTATTTTGTCTCTCCCTGTCTCTATTTTGTGTCTCCCTGTCTTTTACTTTGTCTCTCCACATCTCTATTTTGTCTCTCCCTGTCTATATTTTGTCTCTCCCTGTCTCTATTTTATCTCTCCCTGTCACTATTTTGTCTCTCCATGTCTCTATTTTGGGTCGATCTGTCTTTTACTTTGTTTCTCCACATCTTAATTTTGTCTCTTACTTACTTACTTAGTCGCTCCTCTTCTACCGTGAGGTGTAGAGGTCATTTTGTCTCTCCCTGTCTCTATTTTGTCTCTCCCTGTCCATATTTTGTCTCTCCCTGTCTCTATTTTGTGTCGACCTGTCTTTTACTTTGTCTCTCCATATCTCTATTTTGTCTCTCCGTCTCTATTTTGTCTCTCCCTGTCTCTATTTTGTCTCTCCCTGTCTATATTTTGTCTCTCCCTGTCTCTATTTTGTGTCTCCCTGTCTTTTACTTTGTCTCTCTGTCTTTTACTTTGTCTTTCCCTGTCTCTATTTTGTCTCTCCCTGTCTTTTACTTTGTGTCTCCCTGTCTCTATTTTGTCTCTCCCTGTCTCTATTTTGTCTCACCCCATCTCTATTTTGTCTCTCCCTGTCTCTATTTTGTGTCTCCCTGTCTTTTACTTTGTCTCTCCACATCTCTATTTTGTCTCTCCCTGTCTCTATTTTGTCTCTCCCTGTCTCTATTTTGTCTCTCCCTGTCTCTATTTTGTCTCTTACTTTCTATATTTTGTCTCTCCATGTCTCTATTTTGACTCTCCCTGTCTTTTACTTTGTCTCTCCACATCTCTAATTTGTCTCTCCGTCTCTATTTTGTCTCTCCCTGTCTCTATTTTGTCTCTCCCTGTCTCTATTTTGTCTCTCCCTGTCTCTATTTTGTGTAGACCTGTCTTTTACTTTGTCTTTCCCTGTCTCTATTTTGTCTCTCCCTGTCTCTATTTTATCTCTTCCTGTCTCTATATTTTGTCTCTCCCTGTCTCTATTTTGTCTCTCCCTGTCTCTATTTTGTGTAGACCTGTCTTTTACTTTGTCTTTCCCTGTCTCTATTTTGTCTCTCCCTGTCTCTATTTTATCTCTTCCTGTCTCTATTTTGTGTCTCCCTGTCTCTATTTTGTGTCTCCCTGTCTTTTACTTTGTCTCTCCCTGTCTTTTAGTTTGTCCCTCCCTGTCTCCTCCTTTACTGGTCTTCTTATGACTGGCACATATTTGTATCACTTGTTTGTGATCTGGCAACTTGTGTGACACAAAGATGACATCCCAATAGCAATGTCACCAAAATCATGATTTTTTCATACAAATTTTTATGACATTAAAGTAGTTGTCATCATTAATGTGGGGATGTAATCATAAAACTGGTGATATTATCATTAATATGGTGACGTGTTCTATTGACATGTTATTATCATTAATATGGTGACGTGTTCTATTGACATGTTATTATCATTAATATGGTGACGTGTTCTATTGACATGTTATTATCATTAATATGACGACGTGTTCTATTGACATGTTATTATCATTAATATGGTGAAGTGTTCTAAATTTATGTTATCTAAATACATGTTATCATCAATTTAACAATAAAACTTAAATATTGTCTTTATTTTTCCTCATTGCTTAATTGTTTTTCCCATTGCTGAAGTCGGCAAGCGCGATGTGCTACAATCTCCATCACCCTGCAATCCTTAATCTCGTCTTGTTACACAATTGTTATGTCCCTGTATGTCACTAATATATTTCTATAAATTGAAGAAGTTTGTCACAAAGTCTGGCACATTAGTACAAGAAGTTTGTCACAAAGTCTGGCACATTAGTACAAGAAGTTTGTCACAAAGTCTGGCACATTAGTACAAGAAGTTTGTCACAAACTCTGGCACATTAGTACAAGAAGTTTGTCACAAATTCTGACACATTAGTACAAGAAGTTTGTCACAAAGTCTGGCACATTAGTACAAGAATTTTGTCATAAACTCTGGCACATTAGTACAAGAAGTTTATCACAAAGTCTGGCACATTAGTTCAAGAAGTTTGTCACAAATTCTGACACATTAGTACAAGAAGTTTGTCACAAAGTCTGGCACATTAGTACAAGAAGTTTGTCACAAACTCTGGCACATTAGTACAAGAAGTTTGTCACAAAGTCTGGCACATTAGTACAAGAAGTTTATCACAAAGTCTGGCACATTAGTTCAAGAAGTTTGTCACAAATTCTGACACATTAGTACAAGAAGTTTGTCACAAAGTCTGGCACATTAGTACAAGAAGTTTGTCACAAAGTCTGGCACATTAGTACAAGAAGTTTGTCACAAAGTCTGGCACATTAGTACAAGAAGTTTGTCACAAAGTCTGGCACATTAGTACAAGAATTTTGTCATAAACTCTGGCACATTAGTACAAGAAGTTTGTCACAAAGTCTGGCACATTAGTACAAGAAAGTTTATAAAATAGACAATTGGTATACACTGAATATTTTTAATAAAAAGCTGATAAGAAGTAGAACAATAACAGCTGTTGTTGTTGATGTCGAATGCCCACAATGAGCAGGATTATTCCTTTGTGCGCCCTAAAACGGACATTAAGTGGCGGGTTGTTGTAGCTTTTCTCACATCCCGAGCATGCTGATGAAGGTGGACTGGGGTCCTCCAGGCGGTTGTGCTATGCTTTGCTTCATCTGCATATCGCTCACTATCGCGTCAATCCCTCGCCTCATTTCTAGGGAGGGCTGCGTGTAAACCAAGGTGAGGGTCTTGGCCAGTACATTTTGCCTGACCCTAAATACATGTATCATCGGTATGTTTTGGCTGACCAGACATTTGTCTTCCTCCCCACAATGACAACTGAACCAATTCTTCCTCGTCATTTATTCTAAAACTTTTGCAACCAATCCCTGAAAAAGATGTTATCCGGAGAACTGAATACATTGTGTCGTAGTTTACAGCTTGACTGCAATATTTGCACATTTTGGTCATGCACGTCCGACTTCAGCAAACATTTTTGGGTATCAGGTTAGCCTTCCCTCTTCGATCCCTTCTCCTTAGCCAGTCTGCCATGTTGCAGCCTGTTATCCAGGATCATCATAGGGAGATGGAGAAGTGTCTTGGTATCTCTGGGTTTCTTGCCCCAATGCATATCAGTCAGTTTTGGGTCGCTGAATACTACAGCTCATGCACAGCACAGCATCATGATCCCAAACTATTTCTAATCTACTTTTGGCAACTTGTAATGCATGTTCATATTGTTTTATATAAATGACATCTTTTTCAATTATATTTTATTTCAAGCATTGGAATAATAACAAATATTAACATACATTTTAGAACTAATCTTTTAAAATCCATGATCAACATTTTTTGTTAGAATAAAATATTAGCTATTCACCTTTTAAACCATCTATCTATCTATCTATCTATCTATCTATCTATCTATCTATCTATCTATCTATCTATCTATCTATCTATCTATCTATCTATCTATCTATCTATCTATCTATCTATCTATCTATCTATCTATCTATCTATCTATCTATCTATCTATCTATCTATCTATCTATCTATCTATCTATCTATCTATCTATCTATCTATCTATCTATCTATCTTTCTTTCTTTCTTCAGTTCACTTGTATCGTTAGATGTCATGCAGAGGTGTGACCTCGTTTGTTTCATATTTTTGTAACATGCGAAAGTCCACTAGTGACATGCCAGGTCAATCCCAGTATCTGTTAGCAAGCATTAAGTTGGTAGCCCCTGGAATATACGATCATATATTTTTGGGACTGGTGGTGGTGGAAGCACAAATTAGAGCAAGGTAGACTCGCAGCCTATCAGGTGCCATCTATGTCGCTCCGCTAACCACATAACCAAGACCTGATGTTCTTGCGACACTGTCCCCTTTTTTGCGACATATTCTCTCTTGCACGAGAATCCCTAGAATAATTTGAGTTTTTTAACTTGAATTTTCCCAAGCAACGGCCGCTAGGCCTACTCTTTTCGATTTCTAACTGACAAGGGATTTTTTTAACATGTGCACTACTGCACACGGGTGTCTGATCTCACTACTCAGAGATCGGGAGAAACTTTTACCAGATGATCCACTGGAAAAAATCCTGGTTTGAACCCACAACCTCCAGCACCCGAGGCGAACACCTTACCTCGAGACCACCAAGTCTTTTAAACAATATTTAAATTCATTTTTAAATTTTTGAAATATTTCCTTAAAAACCTGATGCAAAGTTGTGAAGCGTTGTTCGGTGTGCAGTGAGTTGAAAAGGTTGAAAATCATAGATCTACCTGTACAGTGACTAACATGAGCATCTCCCTTCTGCATGTCAATGATCACAAAGACAGACACATTTAGTTGTACTCTGACTGTACCCCAATCTTCGTCACCCTTGGAAGTGTTTATTTTAAGATACAGTCTTGTCCTTTGAAATATTTCATCCAGTTTTTTTAAATACAGTAGTGCCCAGCTCATGTGGTGTGATAGGTGCCAGATCTAGCCAATGTGTGAAAATCACGAAAAACTTTAACATAACCAATTTCTTTGCATGATGATGCATGAAAATATCCACTATCATGTTTACCTTATCCAATACCATGGCACAGCAGAGCTAGGTCTACACAAACCTAATACGTAACATGTTTACCTTATCATATACCATGGCATAGCAAAGCTAGGTCTACACAAACCTAATACGTAACATGTTTACCTTATCATATACCATGTGCACAGCAGAGCTAGGTCTACACAAGCCTAATACGTAACATGTTTACCTTATCATATATCATGTACACAGAAGAGCTAGGTCTACACAAGCCTAATACGTAACATGTTTACCTTATCATATATCATGTACACAGAAGAGCTAGGCCTACAGAAACCTAATATCATATTAAACTTATCATATACTATGTGCAATATCAGGGCTAGGCCTACAGAAACCTAATATTTAACATGTTTAACTTATCATATATCATGTGGGGACAGCATGGGCTAGTGGTTAAGTGTCACGGCTCACAATCCGTAGGTGCTGGGTTTGTTCCACAATCACAGCCACGGCCATTACCACAGGGAAGTAAACCTTTAGAAAATGCAGGAGGAAGCAGACCCTTACATAAAATGCTTGCCGAAGTCGGATGCATTGGGCCAACAGGTGCAAAATAAAAACATGGTGCAGCGCACACCACCTTGGGGAATAGAGAAATAAGACAAACTCAACAACAACAAAACACACACAGCAGATCTCCCTCATGAAACAATGACTTGACTTAGGCACACCTCTTCTACCACAAGCTGTTGAGGCGATCTTGTCTGGTTTCCTGTGACTTATATTTTCAGCAGAATAAGCTAACTAGCCCATCCTCAACTCTCCTTAAGTCACGTTAATATTCCAGGCAGGTTACGGTGTTGCTAGTCTTTACTCCCCAGCAACACTACACAAATGAAAAGCAATTGAAATCAGTATACTGTACATACATTGCATTCCTTAACAAATTTATGTTTTTAGATTATAGTGGCTGGCAAATTTAGAGTTGATAAAAATTGTTGTATTTATTGTAGGAAGCTTGAAGAAGATAGAACATAGAGAGACACTGAACACACAAATGCTGTAAATAGACTGAAACACCAACATTAAGAACACCAACATTAAAAACACTAACATTAAAAACACCAACATTAAAAACACCAACAATAAAAGCACCAACATTAAAAACACTAACATTAAAACGACACATAACTCAACATCTTTATACTGGTTTTAAAGACACCAGAGTCTGTATACAACCAATTTCTTGGAGGGTGGTTAACCAATGTGCGAGTCTATCTTAATATACTCAAGCACTAGAGCAAAGTAGACTCGCAGCCTGTTAGTCGCCATCTATGCTGCTCTTAATAAACCACCTAACCATGACCGGTGTTATGCCATGTACCACAGTTAGTCACCTCTTGCGATATGCTCTCTGTCTAGCAGTGATGCTATTCTTGTCTTTTGTCATACACAAAGACCCTGGCGGACCACTCGGGACACACTTCTCCGACTCAGCTGGCTAGTGTATCATGCTGAAAACTACTGAATGATCAAGACAAAACGCAGAGTGTAATGAATGTATACATATTTTTTAATCCTGGCATTAACCGAGCACAAAAAAAAGCTGGGCCCTGCTGTACGTATATATTTTAAATCTAAAAGTGAATATGTAGCAATGAATCTGAAGATTTGCTGAGCAATGTGATACGATCTTTGTTATCATATTAATATGCAGGTGGGAGACGTCTCAAGCGAGTGAGTACATGTCTCCAGAATGCTCATTCGTATCGCTGTTCATTTACTTTTTCTGCCCTGCTCATCATTTACTCCTCCCTCGCTGTCTCAGTCATTCCGCTGATAGCAATGTTTTGGGATCTGCATCAACAATTTGCTATTTTGTTCATAGTCTTCGTTAAGTTTGAAACAAAAATATAAGCACTAGCTCCGTGTCGAAACAAAGACAAGGATATATTGCAAATAAAATATTCCATCGCAGACAACTTCACGGCAAATAAAATATTTAATCGCAGACAACTTCACGGACGACTAGTCCTTACATATTTGTTTCTGCTGTTTAACATTTGTTACACAATAACACCCACCCTTTTTTCTATTTATTCTAGAAAGCTTTGACAGTTTTGGTTGTTCTGTTCTGACTTTTTTGCTGTTGTTCTGTTCTGACTTTTTTGCTGTTGTTCTGTTCTGCTATACAATTTTACATTTTAAACTATGCCAATAAAACAAGAGCTGGCTGAATATGAGGCATGTTCAAATGAAATCGTACTAAACTGCAACAAGGTGAACATATGTACGATGTGCATGATGACATTACTTCTGGTGTAAACAGCACATACTAACTGTCGGTTTCTAACAGCTGAAAGATGTTGACCAGTTTACATTTATAGCAGAATGCAGGCAGTGTATGGTGACAAAAGTGTGTCGAAGACAACAGTGAAGAACTGGGCAATGATGTTTAGTAGGTACAGTTGGTGATATTTAGAATTCTTCTAAAACATCTCATCTCCATGGCCTGGATTCTTCTTTCTGGAGGTCTGCTGTAATAGTCCATGTTTCGCAGGCGTAGAAGAATATAGAAAGAACCAGTGAGTGCATTAGTCTGACTTTTATGGCGAGGGAGAGTAGTTTATCTTTCCATATAAGTTTTAATTTTGCAAGCGCTACTGTTGTTTGTGCTATTCTGGTTTTGATCCTTCATCACTGATTGTTGAGCCCAGATATTTGATCCCTCATCACTGATTGTTGAGCCCAGATATTTGATCCCTCATCACTGATTGTTGAGCCCAGATATTTGATCCCTCATCACTGATTGTTGAGCCCAGATATTTGATCCCTCATCACTGATTGTTGAGCCCAGATATTTGATCCCTCATCACTGATTGTTGAGCCCAGATATTTGATCCCTCATCACTGATTGTTGAGCCCAGATATTTGATCCCTCATCACTGATTGTTGAGCCCAGATATTTGATCCCTCATCACTGATTGTTGAGCCCAGATATTTGATCCCTCATCACTGATTGTTGAGCCCAGATATTTGAAATGGCTCACTGTATCAAGATCCTGTCCATCTGCTTTGATCACAGGGTTGATTCCTGCATTGTTCTTGATCATCAACTTTGTCTTTTCTGCATTTATCTTCATGCCATAACCCTTTGCTGTTACATCCAGTCTTTAGATTAATTCTCAAAGTTCTGTCTCTGTCTCTGCCAGCCCATCAATGTCATCCGCAAAGCGTAAGTTGGTAATTGTTCTATCCCCCCCCTACGAAGAGTCCAAAAGGCTTATTATGGCCAGATACATGGCCAAATGGGAAACAGAACATACTGGCTACACAAAAAATGATGCCTATTACCAGTTGAACAGAAGAGAGCAGGTAGTGGTCTTCAGACTCCGCACAGGCCACAACAGACTGAGGTACCAACTATTCAATAAACTGAAGATAGGTGGCATTGACGAATGCACTTGTGGTACCGGAAAAATGACCGCTGAACATCTGCTGCAAAACTGCCTGACATACGAGGACCAGAGAAAGCACATGTGGCCATCACCAGTGGCAACACTAGACAAGCTCTATGGCAGTGTCGACAGCCTCAGGATGACGGCTGCTTTTTTCGAAAAAATACAGGTTGACGTTTGACAGCGTACGAAGAAGAAGAAGAAGTTCTATCACCTATCCTTACAGGACTAACATGATCTAGCTACATACTACATACATCTAGCTACATACTACATACATCTAGCTACATACTACATACATCTAGCTACACACTACATACATCTAGCTACATACTACATACATCTAGCTACACACTACATACATCTAGCTACACACTACATACATCTAGCTACATACTACATACATCTAGCTACATACTACATACATCTAGCTACATACTACATACATCTAGCTACACACTACATACATCTAGCTACACACTACATACATCTAGCTACATACTACATACATCTAGCTACACACTACATACATCTAGCTACACACTACATACATCTAGCTACATTTTATCTTAACATCTGTCACATATCACAAATGATGTTTTAACATTACTTGTAATTTCTTCACATCTGACAGACACATACCTTCACAATTGTCTTCCTATTTCGATCCCTATTCTCTCTGCTAAGCTATATTGGTGCAGGCTGTTTCAAAGGCCACCATTTGGAGTTGGAATAGATTCTTTGTCAGCTCTGATTCGCTGGCCATGTTGCGGGCAGTCAATTATGATAAACTGTCTGTTGTCAGCTCAATCACTGTTGCATTTTGTGCCCTAATTGTATTTATTAAATGTAAGCTGAATCCCACATTGTACAGACACTGATATCACCACATTGTACAGACACTGATATCCCCACATTGTACAGACACTGATATCCCCACGTTGTACAGACACTGATGTCCCCACATTATACAGACACTGATATCCCCACATTGTACAGACACTGATGTCCCCACATTGTACAGACACTGATATCCCCACATTGTACAGACACTGATATCCCCACATTGTACAGACACTGATATCACCACTTTGTACAGACACTGATATCACCACATTGTACAGACACTGATATCACCATATTGTAGACACCTGATATCACCACATTGTACAGACACTGATATCAATACATTGTACAGACACTGATATCACCACATTGTACAGACACTGATATCACCATATTGTAGACACCTGATATCACCACATTGTACAGACACTGATATCACCACATTGTACAGACACTGATATCACCACATTGTACAGACACTGATATCACCACATTGTACAGACACTGATATCACCACATTGTACAGACACTGATATCACCACATTGTACAGACACTGATATCACCACATTGTACAGACACTGATATCACAACATTGTACAGACACTGATATCACAACATTGTACAGACACTGATATCACCACATTGTAGACACCTGATATCACCACATTGTACAGACACTGATATCACCACATTGTACAGACACTGATATCACCACATTGTACAGACACCTGATATCACCACATTGTACAGACACTGATATCACCATATTGTAGACACCTGATATCACCACATTATACAGACACTGATATCACCATATTGTAGACACCTGATATCACCACATTGTACAGACACTGATATCACCACATTGTACAGACACTGATATCCCCACATTGTACAGACACTGATGTCCCCACATTATACAGACACTGATATCCCCACATTGTACAGACACTGATGTCCCCACATTGTACAGACACTGATATCCCCACATTGTACAGACACTGATATCCCCACATTGTACAGACACTGATATCCCCACATTGTACAGACACTGATATCACCACATTGTACAGACACTGATATCACCATATTGTAGACACCTGATATCACCACATTGTACAGACACTGATATCACCACATTGTACAGACACTGATATCACCATATTGTAGACACCTGATATCACCACATTGTACAGACACTGATATCACCACATTGTACAGGCACTGATATCACCATATTGTAGACACCTGATATCACCACATTGTACAGACACTGATATCACCACATTGTACAGACACTGATATCACCACATTGTACAAACACTGATATCACCACATTGTACAGACACTGATATCACCACATTGTACAGACACTGATATCACCACCTTGTACAGACACTGATATCACCACATTGTACAGACACTGATATCACCACATTGTACAGAAACTGATATCACCACATTGTACAGACACTGATATCACCACATTGTACAGACACTGATATCACCACCTTGTACAGACACTGATATCACCACATTGTACAGACACTGATATCACCACATTGTACAGAAACTGATATCACCACATTGTACAGACACTGATATCACCACATTGTACAGACACTGATATCACCACATTGTACAGACACTGATATCACCACATTGTACAGACACTGATATCACCACATTGTACAGACACTGATATCAACACATTGTACAGACACTGATATCACCACATTGTACAGACACTGATATCACCACATTGTACAGACACTGATATCACCACATTGTACAGACACTGATATCACCACATTGTACAGACACTGATATCACCACATTGTACAGACACTGATATCACCACATTGTACAGACATTGATATCACCACATTGTAGACACCTGATATCACCACATTGTACAGACACCTGATATCCATTGCACTAGATTTGATCTTCTTCTCTGGTTGCCTTGCCTGTCTTAGCAATAAGTCAGGTAGCCATTTACAGATGGCTAGACTATAACTTATGTTGTGAGACAAGCACTTTGTTCACTCCACCACCCAAACACTGTTGATTTAGTACCATTAATAGTTAATGGTAAAAATCATGGCCACATTTTGTTGTCAGACATCATAAAATGTTGTTCTGACTGGTAGAAATCAGATATATAGTAAAAGTCTGAAAACCAGCATCTCAGATAATAAAAACAACTTGAGAATCCAGAATTCAAAACTTGCACTTTTGTAAAAAATTTCATACTGTAGTTTGCTGTGAATGGTTTCCGTTAACCCTTTAAACAAAATTTATTTCCCCCTTTTTTTGTGTCAATTTACTTTGTGTCTTTGACCATATAAATGTTTACTTTTGTTAATTTCAACAACTAAATATAGTAAATAAATGATCTCATCTAATGTGTTGGAGAGGAAAACTAACATCTGGTCTGGCATAACATACTGATCAGACATGTTAGTCAGGGTCAGGCAAAATATACTGGCCAAGACCCCTCGCTCATCTCGGCTTCCTCGTATTCCTCCCTGGAAACATGCTGTTTTCATGGCAGCCTGGCTAACAATGTGAGGGATTATCATGATCCCCATAGTAGTGAACAATGCACAGATGAAGCCAAGCATAGCATAATGGCCTGAAGGACCCCGGTTCATCTTCACCAGCATGCTCGGGATGGGAGGAAAGCTACTGCAACCCACCACTTAGCGTCCTTTTCAGGGCGCACAAAAGAGTAAACCTACTCATTGTGGGCATTCGCAAACAACAACCTAATGTGTTCTTTACTACATATTACTTATTAAATCAGAATTTTAAAATGACCACTCGAGAGTATTGACATTATGACCCTTCCAAACGATAACAGAAGACTGGATCTTGTTTGTGACTTTTACTGTAAATAGCAAAGAGTTCACGTAGCTTGTAGACTTTGTAGGTCTCTGACTTGGCCGTGGCTTTCATTGTTTTTTTTAAAAGTTTTTATTGAACTTGACATGACCTATCAGTTTGCATGTACTTCTATTTCTCCCATGGGGGTCTCTGTTGCGAAGTGGTTAAGCCGTTTGCCTCGTGTTCAGACGGTCGGGGTTCGGTGCATGATGTCAATTTTTTCCGAAGATCCCTGGGTTCATCGCTGGAGCTACGGAGTTCGTGCTTTGTGCTATGCTCTCGACAGATGGGGTACCCATCTGCCGAGAGAGACCGAGCTAAAATGGGGAAAAAATCAGAGGCAATGAAACCCCCCCGCTTAAATTTTTTTTTCCTTTCTCTATTTCTCATATTTTAGCCAGCGTTCACATAAGAGAGCTGAAATGTTATACACAGACTCAACTAGTTGACCTGTTAATCTATCACATTTAGACGGACACTAGATAGGTCGTTTTGAGTTTTTTACCTAAAAAAAAGTTTTTTTTACATTTGCGATTATATATACATATGTTTAATCCCACTCCTCACTCGTAATCTCGTGACGCCTCGTTGCGATGTAGTTTCAGAAAGTTTGTGGTGTGTTTGCCGTAAAGTCTAAAAAAAAATTTAAAAAAATATGAATTAGTACTAATAAAACTTACAGAAAAAATTTAGTTTTTTAAATATTTACTTGTTTTACATTTACATATTTATTTTTAAATTACATTTTTAGTGCTTGAAATGTATTTACAAAATTGTTTATCTCTAAGCTTTTCATGATATTTGCTACAGCATGTAGCATTGTTTAACCTCACATGCATGTAGCTACATTTTTTCTTAACAGCTTTCAAATTTTACAATTGGAGCTGTAACTTTACTTTGTCATTTCTTGCATATATTACACACTGATAGCACATCCCGACAGTTATGTTTACTAATTGTAAGCTGAATCCCATATTTTACAGACACTGATATCCAATAATTATATTACTAAATGTAAGCTGAATCTCATATTTTACAGACACTGATATCCAATAATTATATTTACTAAATGTAAGCTGAATCCCATATTTTACAGACAATGATATTCAATAATTATATTTACTAAATGTAAGCTGAATCTCATATTTTACAGACATTGATATCCCATAATTATATTTACTAAATGTAAGCTGAATCTCATATTTTACAGACACTTATATCCAATAATTATATTTACTAAATGTAAGCTGAATCTCATGTTTTACAGACAATGATATCCCATAATTATATTTACTAAATGTAAGCTGAATCTCATATTTTACAGACAATAACCCCATAATAATATTTACTAAATGTAAGCTGAATCCCAAATTTTACAGACACTGATATCCCCATAATTAAACTGAATCCATCCACTAAAACAATATGCTATCATACCACTAGAACAGTAGAAGATTGTCACTGATTGGCTTCAGCTGCACATAACATTGGCTAGCATGTAATGCTGTGTAACAAGGTTGCAAAAGCTGGATACGTTTGAAATGTTTTTTGTGTGTTATTGTGTTTACTGCAGTGAGCTAATCAATACTGGTAACTCAGAAAAGCTGTTTAGTTTTGCTTATTGGAACGGAGGTTGTCATTTGATATTTGTTTCCGAGTAAAACAAACCAGCACTCGTGTCTGTGAGTAATCACATTTATAAGTGAAAATAACCACTCTTGGGTAGTAGACTCTCCAACTTATGGAGACTTACGCGACATGCCATTCATACAGGTCAGAAGCCTAAAGTGTCCAGAGCAGCCCTCTGTGTTTGAAAGAAAGCTCTAGAAATAATATCTCAAATATGATACAGGAATTAAAGGGTGAGCAACTTGCTTTTCCGGGAATGGCAAGAAAAAGAAGAAGGAGAAAGGCGTGAAATAGATAAGAGCTTATTTTTTTAGATGATTTGTCATAGTGTCTGTCACTGACTGACTAGAACTATGAGAGCTGGCATGGTTTGAGAGGATGAGGTCTGTGTTTAATTAGCAGGAATATTGGGGAGTGGGTGGTTTAATATTGGGGAGTGGGTGGTTTAGTAGTTCAGTATTGGGGAGTGGGTGGTTTAGTATTGGGGAGTGGGTGGTTTAGTATTGGGGAGTGGGTGGTTTAGTATTGGGGAGTGGGTGGTTTAGTAGTTCAGTATTGGGGAGTGGGTGGTTTAGTATTGGGGAGTGGGTGGTTTAGTATTGGGGAGTGGGTGGTTTAGTAGTTCAGTATTGGGGAGTGGGTGGTTTAGTATTGGGGAGTGGGTGGTTTAGTATTGGGGAGTGGGTGGTTTAGTATTGGGGAGTGGGTGGTTTAGTAGTTCAGTATTGGGGAGTGGGTGGTTTAGTATTGGGGAGTGGGTGGTTTAGTATTGGGGAGTGGGTGGTTTAGTATTGGGGAGTGGGTGGTTTAGTATTGGGGAGTGGGTGGTTTAGTATTGGGGAGTGGGTGGTTTAGTATTGGGGAGTGGGTGGTTTAGTATTGGGGAGTGGGTGGTTTAGTATTGGGGAGTGGGTGGTTTAGTATTGGGGAGTGGGTGGTTTAGTAGTTCAGTATTGGGGAGTGGGTGGTTTAGTATTGGGGAGTGGGTGGTTTAGTATTGGGGAGTGGGTGGTTTAGAATTGGGGAGTGGGTGGTTTAGTATTGGGGAGTGGGTGGTTTAGTAGTTCAGTATTGGGGAGTGGGTGGTTTAGTATTGGGGAGTGGGTGGTTTAGTATTGGGGAGTGGGTGGTTTAGTATTGAGGAGTGGGTGGTTTAGTAGTTCAGTATTGGGGAGTGGGTGGTTTAGTATTGGGGAGTGGGTGGTTTAGTATTGGGGAGTGGGTGGTTTAGTATTGGGGAGTGGGTGGTTTAGTATTGGGGAGTGGGTGGTTTAGTAGTTCAGTATTGGGGAGTGGGTGGTTTAGTATTGGGGAGTGGGTGGTTTAGTAGTTCAGTATTGGGGAGTGGGTGGTTTAGTATTGGGGAGTGGGTGGTTTAGAAGTTCAGTATTGGGGAGTGGGGGCTTTAGTAGTTCAGTATTGGGGAGTGGGTGGTTTAGTAGTTCAGTATTGGGGAGTAGGTGGGTGGTTTAGTGGTTCAGTATTGGGGAGTGGGTGGTTTAGTAGTTCAGAATTGGGGAGTGGGTGATTTAGTAGTTCAGTATTGGGGAGTGGGTGGTTTAGAAGTTCAGTATTGAGTAGTGGGTATGTGGTTTAGTAGTTCAGTATTGGGGAGAGAGTGGAGGGCTTAGTAGTTGAGATACTGGTCTCTTGTCCAAGTGGACATGGGTTTAAAACCCCTGTATGACAGGTTTTTTTTCTGTCTGATTTAAATTAAAACTACCCTGTATATCACATGACAACTTCAGTGTTTAATGGCCTTTATTTCTGAACCCTTTAAACAGCCTTCAGCAATGGGAGTAAATGATCATTTACAAACAGTCATTGAGTAAAGGTTTATTAGGGCCAGATACATGGCCAAATGGGAAACAGAGCATACTGGCTACACAAAAAATAATGCCTATTACCAGTTGAACACAAGAGAGCAGGTCGTGGTCTTCAGACTCCGCACAGGTCACAACAGACTGATGTACCATCTATTCAATAACCTGAAGATAGGTGGCACTGACGAATGCACATGTGGTACAGGGAAAATGACCGCTGACCATCTGCTGCAAAACTGCCCGACATACGAAGACCAGAGAAAGCACATGTGGCCATCACCAGTGGCAACACTAGACAAGCTCAATGGCAGTGTCGACAGCCTCAGGATGACAGCTGCTTTCTTCAAACAAATTCAAGTTGACGTCTGACAGCGTACGAAGAAGAAGAAGAAGAAACAGTCATTGAGTGAACGTCATCTGAGACAGTGGTTTCTGAGTCTCTCAATCTGTGTAGATCCACATGTCAATTCCACAGAGCAGCTGAGTGTACAGATGTTGCAATGTGTATTTTACAATTAGAGGAATAAAGGAGCCACAGTAAGCCCGTGGTTAGCTACTGGATTCCCAGCCGTGTGATCTAGGTTTCATCCCCAATAGGTGCGGGATATGTTTTCGATAGAAAACGTCTGGAGTCAATCCAGGCTAAAAAAAATGTAGGCCACATTACTGACAATGTTTCGGTTGGTCAAAAATATGTAAGCCTGACATCATATTCCCAATATGCTACACAGTGTGTAAATGGAATTGTTGCGCTCCATTTAGGAATAAATGCAAGGTGGCTTTATAAGACAGTATGAATTAACATCATCGGATACAGTAATCTCTGAGTTTCTTAATCCGTGCACATCTCGATTTCTGACTCTCTTAATCCATGTACATCTCAATTGATGAAATTCTTATCCATGTACATCTCAATTGATGAAATTCTTATCCATGTACATCTCAATTGATGAAATTCTTATCCATGTACATCTCAATTTCTAAGTTTCTTAATCCATGCACATCTCGATTTCTGAGTTTCTTAATCCATATGCGTCTCAATTTCTGAGCCTATTAATCCATGTACATCTCAATTTCTATTTCACAGAGCATCTAAGTGAGCAGATGATGTATATCCTTTTCTGGGGGTTAGCCACCTTCATGTCCTTGGCAGCCATCTTCATGTACGGAACAGTTTATGTCGACCAGCCCCACCTTGATGCAAATAAAATCAAGACGGAATAGCTATATGGCAGTGAAATATTCATTGTCTGATACAACAATTAGATGTCGACTGCGACTGCGTGGCTTTAATTGAGAGAGTAACTTTGTTTCCTGTTCACCGCAGAGCGCGCATTGTATTTTTCAGTTTTATTGTTCATGTACGAAGACAAGTCAGTAAATAGGTCACAAATGGATATTTAAAAAAAAAAAGGAAATGAGATACGAACTTGGAAGCCATTTGTTGTTGCACTTACACCATCCCTTATTTTTCAACATAATTTCGGCCAACATCGATGCACTTATCGCATTGCTTTGCCAGTGCACCAGAAGCTGCAGGATATAAGTCTTTGATTGCTGTCCTAGTCACATTTGCTCCTCATGTTCAACCTCGTCTTCATTCGTATAACGTCTCTCACCAAGTTGGCATCATGCATTATGTTGTAGGCTAAACCATGCAAACACCTTATTCCAGCTGCTACACAGGCTGTCTTCACTCATTTGAAAGTGCTAATCTTCTCCCCCACCCTCCGCACAGATGTCCTTCTTTTGCAATCAGGACAAGAAAACCAGGTCAAGCTTCATCAGCAATTTTTTTGCATCGTTGAGAAAATGCATCTTCCCAATAATGCACCACTTTACATACCAAACATTTATCACCGTAAACAGGAAGCATTTACTTATGAAAATCCTTTGCAGAAAACTCTTGCCAATAAAAACACACAACAGAATACTGTGCTTTATTTGTACACTCTGTGAGCACGAATGGCATTTTGTATCTGAACTGCGCACATGCGGATGACACATAGTATCTGCTGTCTATAGTAATCACAAAGCTTAATGTTACTGCCACCTAAAGACACCTTTAAAAACTACCAACTACATTTATCAGCTATCCCATATCAGTGTGTGACCTACTTACTGACTTAACTTTGTACTAAATTTATCTCACACATTCTGAGAATGGGGTCTAGTGACAGCACAGAATGGTCATGAGTTAAAGCAGCAGAGGTAGACAAGGAGGGAAGATCTTTGATGGCAGATTGATGGTCGCCAAAGAGAACACTGCTGTCTGGGATGAATGATAAAAGAGTTCATTGTATTTTCATGAGGTGGATTGGCCAGTTACCTTCCTCACTGCTTTTCCTTCCCTAACAGTGAGCCATGTACCCATTTACAGACAGGTCAATTTGAACATATAACTAATGGTGATTGAACCTTTGCCATGAGAAACATGCTCTCTATCACTCAGATATTGAGAGAACATATTATATATTTAATTGTTTGACTTCACTGACAAAGAAATAATACAGATTTAACATTCATATTCAAAATATATACGGAAAACATAAATGCTTGTCTGACATATTCTGGAAAAGTTGGGGTCTGGAAAACCTAGTGACATCAATCATCATGCATCTCCACATATGTTTGTTAGACTTCCTTGGGAGATACATCATCTTTCGTGTACCATCTGTGTGGCAGCTCTAATTTTAAATCCATGTCTTTGTTGTGGTTAATAAACACTGTCAATCCATCTTTTTCTTTTACCTCTTGTTGTGAATTCCTGCTGTCTGACGTTATAGGTTCATAAGTCACCAAGGTTTTGAAGTGTTCTTGATGTTTGTCCAAATAGTTTAGTTCTGTTTTTCAATGTATGCCATATTTAGCATTGATTCTACGTTCTGTTATTCTTCTTCTTTTGCGTGCGTTCCCAATCTTCCGTTACCAATCCTTGCAAGTAGCAGAGTGTAGTCTGTAGAACAGAATGTGTTGTGTCGCTAGTTTACATCTTGACTGCAATATTTGCACCTTTCGGTCCGACATATCCATCTTCGGCAGTGCTTTCTGTTGCATTTGTTCTGTTGTTAGGTCCCAAGTTGAGCTGAGTTAACGCTTGATATTTCTTTGGTAACTGGTTATGGTGAAAATCTGGCAAAGATGGCGCTGTAACTGGCTGCGAGTCTACATTTCTCTACTGTTTTGGATCATTATGGATGCCGCCAGACCACAGATTTGCCTAGAATTCACACTAGTCGACGACTTACACTTGTGTTCACGCAAACGTGGTGTTGTTTTCCGTCTGGACTTGTTATTTCGTTCTTTTTTTGTGATTTATTCCATCCGTTTATCCTGGTCTGGACGCCGGCTGAATGGCGCTACGCTTAAACTAGTTATACCTGTGTCGTATCTCACGGGTTAGTTCTGCCGGTTCACCTTCACGAATATGGCGTGTGGGAATTTTAGATGCTACTATGATGAACTGAATACAGCTGGGGAGAGATGCCAGACTCACTCACACGCTGAGTGTTGTCCATACGATCTCTTGTGGTTATTGAAAAGGCACGACAAACTGCGTTAGATGTCATCCCACCTTTCTACCCTGCGGGTTACATGTTTGCGGAAAGGCTTCGGTGGTAACCCTGAGGCAAAATCTGCATCCTATGCTATCTCCAGTCGTCTCGATGAATGTCTTGCCACTGGCAAAAGGTAGCTTAGGCTCTGTGAGTGAGGTTGACAAAAGGCGCAGTTTCTTCCTCACTTTAATCCAAATCTCCGCGCAAGTCACCCATTTCAGCAGACACAGCAAGAGATATGACTGTCCACACGGCTGAACAAAGAGAGTGGTCTTCATCACTTGTGATGGACAAAAAAACTATCAACTGGTTATGGGGGCTCTTCTTACATCCTGAGGATTATTTGAGGTGAACCAGTGTCCTCCTAATTGAAGTGCATTATGAGGCTCTTCAGTTAGCTCATCACTAAGGGGACTACAGTGACGATCCCCACCTCATTGGCCAGACTGCTATGACACAGCTTGTTTCCAGGAGCACGAATTGGGACATGAGGTGAAATCTTCATCAGTACGTTTCACTTGACATTAATGTTACTCCTCACTCCCACCTAGATCAGTATGTTTCATCTGTCCCTAATATTACTCTTCACTCCTACCTAGATCAGTATGTTTCACCTGTCCCTAATATTACTCTTCACTCCACCCTAGATCAGTATGTTTCACCTGTCCCTAATATTACTCTTCACTCCCATGTGTAAGCTCTGGTAAAGAGGGCTGGAGAAAGGCGGCTTCTTTCCGAGCAGGGAGATCCTTGAGTAGTGATAACCTGGAGTGAATTCTTGGTGCAGTCAAGTGGAATGTTGAACGCCATCTTGTGCGGGTTTCCCACAATTTAAGCCAGGCATGAAATGCAGCATAACAAACAGGATAACCGATTGAAAGCACATCAATTCCACAGAATAAAATCCTTTATACCACTTGGTGGAGGAGTTGTGAATTATAATCAGAACAGGAACCAGAAAACAACACAAACACTGGAGCGAGTCGAGAGTGCAGCCATTCAGGCGCAGTCATCTTACTTTTTTATAAAGAACAAGTATTATTATTTTCCCCTTTCCAGAGTTACATCCCCATGCACTGTCATGGTTCATATGGTGTCTGTACTGATCACAAAGCAAATGTGCATGTGTTTATAATCATTCAACCAGCAAGTTCATACTCCTATATGATGTAAACCTTTTAAAAAATGTGTGCTGAAGGAAGGTGTACCGTAAGGTTAAAACCATAGTACAACACTAGGATACCAAAAAAAACACAACTATATATATACTTTTTTAGGATTCTTAGTCAACCTGTACTTCTACAGGAGCATAAGCCCTTGTGCAGGTCCCATCTCTGATATGAGCTGGATGTAGACAGGAGGAGGGTTTCCTGCTTAGCGGGCTAGGCTCGAGCAGCTTATTACTCTACAATGGAGGGGGGTTAACTGATGGGTGAGTCCTTAATAGACTCAAACACTAGAGCAAAGTAGACACGCAGTCCATTAGGCGCCATCTATGCTGCTCTTAACAAACCACCAAACCATGGCCGGTGTTATGCCATGTGATGCCTCTTACGACATGCTCTCTGTGGGGCAGTGATACTATTCTTTTCCTTTCGTATACATATACCCCGGCAGACCACTCGGGATATATATATAATAAGTATTGCCAATCACAAGCGATAATGGCCACAACATCAGACAGTTTTGTCTTAACAATGTGATGTGCGCTGTATTAGGATTATTATATATATATATATATAGTGTCTACTATTATTTGTTCTCTATTGTTGGCTTTTGTATATTCTGGTGTTCAATCAGAAAATATCTATTAGTAGCTTGCACAACTTTATAAAATGCTGTCTAGAATGTACCCAAAGCTATTATTAGAGAAATCATTTCTTTGAGATGAATTTATCTAGATTGCTGCATAGATCCAGTTATGTGACTGTTTGAAAGTACTGCATTATAATGTATGATGTTAATTGATCAATATGCCCTTAAGTGAGGCATGGGTTCTTAACTTGACGTCTTTATACTGGTTTAGAAGACTGTGGAGTCTATACAACCGGTTTCATTTACATTACCTTGCTCTAAAAGCTATGCGCATCTAATTTATTCTTAAATGCATTAATTGTCCCTACCTCCTATGGCAATGCATTCCAAGCATTCACCACTCTCTGACTAAAAATATATTTCCTAATATCTATTCTGGACCTCCCTTTAGTTAATTTGTATCTGTGCCCTCTTGTTCTTGTGGGTGGTTGTATTTAAAAAAGCTTGTTATAGTCTAATTTATCCATTCCTCTGATCATCTTATAAACCTGTATTAAGTCACCACGAATTCTTCTCTCTTCTAGACACTGTAGGCCGGTTTTTCTGAGTCTTTCCTCATAACTTTAATTCTGGAATCCCACTATCAGCTTTGTTCTCAATCTACCCAGCTGTAAATGGGAACCTGACTTGTAGTTTGGGAAGGCAAGGAAAAGAACTGGTCATCACCCCTCATAGAAAACTGAGACCCTGTACAAGGAAGTCTCTATCACTTTGTCTTTAACAGTCTGCTGTTGTAGTACTGAGTTTTTCACTCTTGATAGTGTAGAGGGTTTCAGTGGTTCTTTAAGTATCTCAAGACATACTGAAGCAGATGTGCCTGGGCCCTACAGGCTGTAGTGCTATGCTAGTTTTTTCAGCAGTTTCACCACAAATCAAAGTGTCAATTTCCACCTATTAGGCAAGGCTGCTGTAACACAGCATATCTTCATGGGCTCTGCGAGGACATGATGTGAAGAAGTTTTGGTCAGAATATTTCACTTCACCTCAGCATTGTCTTCACTCTCCTGCTACAGGACAATGTGTACCGTATATCAGTTACATCTCCCCATGAGTTGTACAGGACAATGTGTACCGTATATCAGTAACGTCTCCCCATGAGTTGTACAGGACAATGTGTACCGTATATCAGTTACGTCTCCCCATGAGTTGTACAGGACAATGTGTACCCTATATCAATTACGTCTCCCCATGAGTTGTACAGGACAATGTGTACCGTATATCGGTTACATCTCCCCATGAGTTACATCCCCCCGTTCCAGAGTTGTATCTCCAGCTCCAGAGTTATATCCCCATGTAATGTCGAAGTTCAATAGCATAAATTACATTTTTTGTCCTCAGATGTAGGGCTACTGGGAGAGAGCTGCTATCAATTCTGTTACACATTAATGATATAGGAGCCAGTGTATGTGTACTGATAAGTCAAAACAGTGTTATTCTTCTGTGTCAAATAGAAGTATACATTATATTTTCTGGTAGTTGATATAAAAATCTGTGGCTTAGAAATGTTATGTTCTTATAGCTTGTTGTTGTTGTTTGCGAATGCTCATAATGAGTAGGTTACTCTTTTGTGTGCCCTGAAAAAGACATTAAGTGGCAACTTGCAGTAGCTTTCCTCACCTCGTTAGCCAGGCTGTCATGAAAATAGTCCCTTTCCAGGAACAGCTACTAAGAAGCCAAGGTGTGGGTATTGGCCAATATGTTTTACCTGACCCTGACAAACATGTCTGATCAGTATATTTTGCCTGACCCTGACTAACATGTTTGATCAGTATATTTTGCCTGACCCTGACAAACATGTCTGATCAGTATATTTTGCCTGACCCTGACTAACATATCTGATCAGTATATTTTCCCTGACCCTGACTAACATGTCTGATCAGTATATTTTATCTTACCGTGACTAAAATGTCTGATCAGTATATTTTGCCTGATCAGACGTTAGTCTTCCTCCCCTTCTTATAGCTTAAATCTCTTCTTTTTGTTTTTCCCGAACATAAAATGTACACTAATTTTTTTTTAATGGAATGTATAAATTGTTGTCTAAATATATTTTTATTTCAATGGGCTTTAGCTATAATTTTGTTTTGTTTTTTCAATCTTTTTCTAAACAATAAATGGACCATATTTTTTGTTGTTTTATTTTTCTTTTAGTTTATAGTTTTTAAATGATTGGGTGTTGGGTGTCATGCCAAACCTTTCTAAGTTGTTTGTCATGACTACCTGGCAAGTTTCAGTTCTTTGATCCCCTTTCAGGATCCAGTAACACATGAGTAAGTTCGTTGATCCCCTTTCAGGATGCAGTAACACATGAGTAAGTTAGTTCCTTGATCCTCTTTCAGGACCCAGTAACACATAAGTAAGTTAGTTCTTTGATCACCTTTCAGGACCCAGTGACACATGAGTAAGCTAATTCTTTGATCACCTTTCAGGACCCAGAAACACATGAGTAAGCTAGTTCTTTGATCCCCTTTCAGGACCCAGAAACACGTGAGTAAGCTAGTTCTTTGATCCCCTTTCAGGACCCAGAAACACAAGAGTAGGCTATACTTACTGCCAAATCATTTTTTGAAATAAAATACCCCACACATTATAAACTTTTCACTGCACACATCCCTGATTTATCTGTCTGTCTATCTATCTGTCTGTCTGTCTATCTAACTTCTACCTATCTATCTGCAGTCCACTTGTGTCGTTAGACGTCCTTGGACCTCCTTTGTTTCATATTTTTTGGCAGGTAAAAATCAGCTCGTGACTTGCCAGGTCAATCTCAGTATCCATTATGAATTGCTAGGTTGGTAGTCCCTGGAATATACAATGACCTATTTTTGGAACTGGTAGTGGTGGAAGCATAAATTAAAACAAGGTAGCAGTGAAAAAGGCAAATCCAATGTTAGGTACGATAAAATAAAATGATAGTAAAACTGTACCAAGTATTAGTTAGGCCTAGATTAGAGTACTGTGTACAGGTGTGTTGTCCTTATCATAGGCGGGAGGATATAAAAATACTGGAAAGGATAGAAAGAATAGCGACAAAACTGATATTGAGATTCCAGAATTATAGTTATCTGTTCCAATCCTGATTTTGTTGTAAAGATGACCCTTGAGTATGTTATGCCCAGTTCTCAGTCTGAAGATGATGACTTACTCCTCTGTAGTTAAATTAAAGTAGTTGTCTGTTTGGAAATTGGGGTGTTGATCAGTCCATTTTCCTCTGAAGTTGCTTTAATTATAGTTATGGCCTCATACACATTAAGAAGCAGACTGTAGTCTAGAGAACGCATTCCGTTCTCTGGACTACAGTCTGCTACTTAAGCCCTTTCAGGGTTTGGTAGCGGGAGATTGAGAACGAACGAAGCCAAGCCTAGCCCATACATAATGATCAGGTCTGTTTGTGGAACACCTCTTATTTTGATTCAATCATCCCCTGATGCAGGAGCCTAGAGACCAGAGTACCAATTGAGAAATGGGTCTAGATCACAAGTCTTCAACTTTTTTTTACCCCTGGTCAGGCCTTCGTCACGGTGAGATACGTCAGGCGGCGACAGACAGAGAGAGCTGGCGTGGGATTTTCATGTCTTCATGTGTGCCCCAACGACCTGATGGGTTACGGGATGAACTGAACTGAACTGAACATCCTTTTCACCTATGTCAGAATGTCATTCCTCCTATCCAAGATTGTCAAAAGGTGCATTCCAAATAATATGCATATACTATAGAAAATCTTGTGTTTTTGTCTATATTAGTACATATATACATTTATTGTTGATGGATTTTAAAACTTGAATAAAAGTAGTTTTCTTAATAGTCATGACTAATTACTTGATACACTACTGAAGCATAATTGTCCCTCTAATCTAACATGCCCCCATGGGGGGGATGATTGAGAAACCTTGATCTAGATCATTCTGTGACTTCATTTTATCGTATGATCTTGTAGAACTTTTACAATTACATTCTATAATTTCATTGCGGTGGAGCATGTGTTTGGTCATTTGACCAAGAGTATTTTCATTATTTATCACTGATAATTTATTTATGCTTCTGTGATATCATATGTGAGGAGCAGGTGGCCAAGTGGCTTGCATACTGGTCTCTCGACCAAAGGGACATGGGTTCAAAACCTGGTTTTTATTCCAATCGCCAGGTAAAATAAAAACTACCTGGCCCGCACACACCTGGCAGGAGTATTCAGATTTTTTAAATCCTGGCATCGGACATAAGGAATGGACATACATGACACAATGATAATTATCTTAAATGATTGATATCTTATGTTATCATTATGGATGGAGAGATTGTGTAAAAGGAAGAAAGCAGTGTGGTTATGACTTCAACAGCATAGAGCTGGGTAGTAGAAGTAATGAGGTCAATCCAGTTGTTTGTTTGTCATACATTTTTGTTTAATTCTCATAGCGGTGACTGAGTGGTCTCAAGGTAAGACATCAGCCTCGAGTGCTGGTGGTCATGGATTCAAATCACGGTAGAGATCAGGATTGTTTCATGTTGACTTTCTGGTATTTCCCTGGGTAGTAGAGATTCGGACACCTGTGTGCTGTGTCATGCACTTTAAAAATCCCTCGACACTTGGAAATCGAAAAGAGTAGTCTTAGCTGCTGCTGCTGCACGGACAAAATTCAAAATAATGTTAAAAATCTGCCCAGTCTATTACGGGATCCTCGCTGGTGATACTGAGTTCCTGCATTATGCTGATATTCTCCAAACATACTGAGAAGAACATAGCACTTAGAGGTTAAACCGCGTGCAATAACGTTGACTCTTTGACTAAACTAAACTAAACTCTCATGATGATTTACCTATTCCTTTAAAAGGGGCTATCATTGTTTACTGTGGGCAGTAACCATAAGTTATACAGAAAAAGAGTCTAAATGAGGTGGCTCAATCAAAAATTTTGATAAAGTGTATGAAGGATATTTATCATTGCAGATCCCAGGGTCGCTGTAGCTGAGAGGTGAAGGTCTTTTCAAGAAACGAAAGTGCGAAACGGTGGTGTTTAAAATCCCACAAGCTTCAAGTGTCCCCTAGTCAAATTGGAGATTTACGAAAAAACTTGGAGATCCTCTGTACATTCTGTGCTTGATATTTGAAAATTAATAAAAGTAGACTGTTAACCTCTGTCCAAGCAAAATAATGAAAGTAATGAAATTCCTACCCAGTATGTAGCCTACTTTCCCCTAAGGTCTAGTATGCCACAGGAAGTAAACATTGGGGGAAAAAAGGACATACTATGGATAGCATTCGGCTACATGGCAGCAGGAATACAACTGTTTGAATTCCAGAATTACAAGTGGATGCTGAGGAGCCAGCAGTTGTGCAACTGTAACCTGCCAAGTATGTCATTTAAGGCAACTAAGGACTTGTGCATGGGGCTAGCTGCATCACCATGTAAAACAAAGAGCTACAGTATCCACAGCTGAAGAGTACCTACAAAGAGCACAGGTTTCCTGTAAGGTGCCAGCTGCAGGGGTGTCTTTATGCTTTGTAAGGAGCAAAATGGAGATGATCAATTGAGAATCAATCAAATCAAAACCTTATGGAGCACTATAAGTCCGTACAGAGGTAACATGTCAAATCTTCTATGCTGTCACATCCAACTCTCTCTCCATGTCTCTGGCTCTTTTTTTTTATTCCACTCCCTCTTCTTGTCTCTGGTCTCTTTTTTATCCCATCTCCCTCTCCATGTCTCTGGCTCTCTTTTTTATTCCAGCTTTCTCTTCATATCTCTGGCTCTCTTTTTTATTCCAGCTTTCTCTTCATGTCTGGTCTCTTTTTTATTCCATCTCCCTCTCCATGTCTCTGGCTCTCTTTTTTATTCCAGCTTTCTCTTCATATCTCTGGCTCTCTTTTTTATTCCAGCTTTCTCTTCATGTCTGGTCTCTTTTTTATTCCATCTCCCTCTCCATGTCTCTGGCTCTCTTTTTTATTCCAGCTTTCTCTTCATATCTCTGGCTCTCTTTTTTATTCCAGCTTTCTCTTCATGTCTGGTCTCTTTTTTATTCCATCTCCCTCTCCATGTCTCTGGCTCTCTTTTTTATTCCAGCTTTCTCTCCATGTCTCTGGCTCTCTTTTTTATTCCAGCTTTCTCTTCATATCTCTGGCTCTCTTTTTTATTCCAGCTTTCTCTTCATATCTCTGGCTCTCTTTTTTATTCCAGCTTTCTCTTCATATCTCTGGCTCTCTTTTTTATTCCAGCTTTCTCTTCATGTCTGGTCTCTTTTTCATTCCAGCTCCCTCTTCTTGTCTCTGGTCTTTTTTTTATTCTAGCTCCTCCGTGTGTCGAGGTCTCTTCTTATGTGTTTTTGTCAGTGGAGCAGATTCCTCATTACTTTCTGCAATTCCTATTCTCTTAGCCAGACTACACAAGTGCAGCCTGTTTCCAGGTCCACCACTAGGAGGCAGAATAAGGTCTTGGTCAGCTCTACTTCACTGACCCTGATGCAAGCAGCCAGTTATGAGTCTCTGGCTCCTGTCAGCACATTAAGTGTACTGCATCCTCAGCCCCTACCTTGCTGGTTTACAAATAGAAGCCAACACAGACATAAGAAAGTATTTTGAGCCAACTATGGCTACAAGTTCAAGGAGCTATGCAGCAGAAGACAAACCTGGAATTTTAACACTGATTAAGTATCCTTTAAGTAGGCTAGTAGTAAGAACGAGAAGTTACCTCCAAGTAGGCAAGTAGTAAGAACGAGAAGTTACCTCCAAGTTACCTTTTACTATAGAGGAAAATAGGATTGAAAACGTTACCGTTGGGGAACTGTTTGGCTCAAGGGACCATAAAATCATCCGTTGGGATCTTATTGCAGGGAAAGAAGTAAACATAAACACACGAACATACGACTACTCTAAGGCAGATGTTAAGAGGATGAAAGAGGCAGCGAACCACATAATCTGGAAAGATATTGTCGTAGGAACAGATGTTGAACAGGAGTGGGAGAGTTTTATAACAGTTCTAGAAACGCTAAAAGAGGAATGTGTTCCATGTAGGGAGGTAAACCCCAAGCGTAAAAAGTGGATAACTAGATTTGTAGTGAAATGTAGAAGAGCGAAAAATAAAGCATGGCAAAAAATATATAGAGGTAGGTAAATCAAATGAAACATATGTAAAATATTTGGACAAGCAGAACATATTTCAGAAAGCGAATAAAACAGCAAAAAAAAAAGACTTCGAAAAAAAACTTGCTCAGAGGATCAAGACTGACAGTAAAAGCTTCTTCTCTTATGTTAGAAATAAACAAAGAACGAAAGACAAAGTAGGCCCTCTCATTGACAGTACAGGGAAAATAATAAGTGAGAATAGGGAGGCAGCTAATCTGCTCAATCAGTACTTTAGCACAGTCTGCACAACAGAGGACTGCTCCAAGATCCCAGAGCCTATAGATATTTTTCAAAGAGACATGGATACAGCGGGATTAAGATCAGTCTGTATTACAGAGGAAATGGTTTTTAAAAAATTGGAGGGCTTGAAAGTGAATAAATGTCCAGGTCAAGATGGTATTCATCCAAAATTGCTGTATGAAATTAGAGACCAACTAGCAAAACCATTGGCTATATTATGTTCTCAATCACTTGCAAAAGGGATTGTTCCACGGGATTGGAAAGATGCAGGAGTGATCCCCTTATTCAAAAAAGGTAAAAAATCAGATCCAGCAAATTATAGACCGGTGAGTTTAACGAGCATAGTCTGTAAATTGTTAGAGTCAATAATCAAAGAAAACATTGTAATGCATTTAGACAAATTTAATCTAGTTAGAAATAGTCAGCATGGGTTTACTAGAGTGAGATCATGCTTAACAAATCTATTAGAATTCATGGAGGAGGTTACTAAAATCATAGAAAAAGGGGAGCCAGTTGGACGTTATTTATCTAGACTTTGCAAAGGCCTTTGATAGAGTACCTCATCAAAGATTATTTCGAAAGTTAAAATCACATGGAATAGGTGGGGAAGTTGCCAAATGGATTGAAAATTGGTTAACGGGAAGAAGGCAGAGGGTGGGCATAAATAAGGAGTACTCTGAGTGGTGTGAAGTGAAAAGTGGTGTGCCACAGGGCTTGGTTTTGGGACCAATTTTTGTTCTTGATATATATAAATGATTTGGACATTGATATGAGATCCATGATTGCAAAATTTGCTGATGACACAAAACTATGCAGTAGTGTCTCATCTAAAGCGGAAGTGGATATATTGATGTCGGATTTAGATAAAATTTGAGAATGGTCTGTAAGATGACAAATGGAGTTTAATGTAGATAAATGTACAGTCATCCACATGGGTAGATCGAATATGGAACATAATTACAGAATGGGAGAAAACAATATTAGGAAGATAGATAAGGAAAGAGACCTAGGGGTTATAATAGATCATACAGGAAAGGTGAGTGAGCAAGTTAAGGTAGCAGTGAAAAAGGCAAATGCAATGTTAGGTATGATAAAAAGAAATATTAAACATAGGAGCAAGGAAGTGATCGTCAAACTGTATAAAGCTTTAGTTAGACCTAGATTGGAGTACTGTGTACAGGTGTGGAGTCCTAATCATAGAGGGGATATAAACATGCTGGAAAGAATACAAAAAAGAGCGACAAAGATGGGATTCCAGAATTACAGTAATGAGGAACAACTCAGAAAAACTGGCCTACAGTGTCTCGAAGAGAGAAGAATTCGTGGTGACTTAATACAGGTTTATATGATGATCAGAGGAATGGATAAATTAGACTACAACAAGTTTTTTTAAAATACAGCCACCCACAATAACACGAGGGCATAGCTACAAGCTGACTAAAGAGAGGTCCAGATTAGATATTAGGAAATATTTTTTTAGTCAGAGAGTGGTGTCTGCTTGGAATGCATTGCCAGGGGAGGTAGTGGAGGCAGGGACAGTTAATGCATTTAAGAATAAACTGTATGCACATAGCTTTTAGAGCAAGGTGATGTAAATTTAACTGGTTGTATACAGACTCTGCAGGGTTTTCTAAACCAGTATAAAGAAGTTAAGTAGGCTAGTAGTAAGAACTGGAGAAGTTACCTCCAAGTAGGCTAGTAGTAAGAACTGGAAAAGTTACCTCCAAGTAGGCTAGTAGTAAGAATGAAAAATTACCTCCAAGTAGGCTAGTAGTAAGAACAAGAAGTTACCTCCAAGTAGGCTAGTAGTAAGAACTGGAGAAGTTACCTCCAAGTAGGCTAGTAGCAAAAACTGGAGAAGATACATCCAAGTAGGCTAGTAGTCAGAACTAGACAAGTTACCTCAAAGTAGGCTGGTAGTTAGAACTGGGGAAGATACTTCCAAGAAGGCTAGTAGTCAGAACTAGACAAGTTACCTCCAAGTAGGCTGGTAGTAAGAACTGGGGAAGATACTTCCAAGTAGGCTAGTAGTCAGAACTAGACAAGTTACCTCTAAGTAGGCTGGTAGTAAGAACTGGAGAAGATACCTCTAAGTAAGCTAGTAGCAACAAGTGTAGAAGCTACCTCTAAGTAAGCTAGTAGCAACAAGTGTAGAAGCTACCTCTAAGTAAGCTAGTAGCAACAAGTGTAGAAGCTACCTCTAAGTAAGCTAGTATTGACAACAGTCACAAAGCCAAGTATTTCAATAACACTTTGATAACATGACCAAACAAATGAAAAGAAAGTCAAGTAATTTGAGGTCTGGAAATGTGATTTTCGTAGCTACTCACACTGAGCTATTCATTCTTGACAAATTGTCTTTTTTAGTGTTTTTTCATTAGCTCTCATTACATCCCAGAACATATAGAAGAAGATGAACCTGGATGCTTCTGGTTGTAGTGCAATGCAAGGCTAATCAACAAGAATACTACTTCTATGACCGCAGTTTCAATCCCCACCTTGTTGGCAAGGCTGCTGTACCACAACCAGTTTCCAGGTATGGATGCGAAATGTAGGTCTTTGTCCAGTATGCTGCACCTGAGCCTTAGTACCTATAGTCCAGAATGAACCTCGGTCCTCCAGGTGCTCGAAAACGAACTATACTTCACAAGAAGCGGAAGAATGACATTCAATGGAGGATGCTGACACATATAAAAGTACATCTGCTCTAGTGATCCTAGCCTCAGATTCCTCATTTCCTTTAGAAAAGACCCAAAAAATGGACAGTGGGGCTTTCGTTGAATAGTCTCAAAGGCTTGGGAAGTCAAAGAGAAGAAATCAGAACGACAACACAGTTCCTTAGTTTTAAGGCCACATAAAGATGGCATAGTCTTCCATCCTAATACCATCCAGTAGACAACTACAGCTTGTGTGGATGTTTTTGTTCTGGTTTCAGTTGAACTCTGGTGATAGTATTTGTATGAATTAACAATTTTTCACATGTTCACATTTTGTATAATACGAGGCGTGTTCAAATGAAACTGGACCAAACTGCAACAAGTGAACATATGTACGATGCACATGATGATGTTACTTCTGGTGTAAACAGCACATACTAACCGTCAAGTTTGCAAAAATTCAATATCCTCCGACTCATAGTTTCCTCAGCAGACCGTTGAAAACATGGCCAATGGGATGCAGAATCCGTCCAGAGTTAATTAGCGAGCAGTGAATCGGTTTCTAGCAGCTGAAGGTTGTCGACCAGTTGAAATTCATTGCAGATTGCAGTCAGTCTATGGTGACAAAAGTGTGTCGAAGACAACAGTGAAGAACTGGACAATGATGTTTAAAGAAGGGTGTGAGTTATCACATTCACAACAATATCATTATAACATGCGCCTGACCTGGTCTCGGAAAATAATTCATTAACTAACGTCCTTCTTTAAACATCGCTGTCCAGTTCTTCACTGTTGTCTTCGACACACTTTTGTCACCATACACTGACTGCATTCTGCGATGAATATCAACTGGTTGACATCCTTCAGCTGTTAGAAACCAAATCACCGCTCGCTGATCAACTCTGGACGGATTCCGTATCACACCCGCCATGTTTTCAACGGTCTGCTGAGGAAACTATGAGTCATAGGATAATGAAATTGTGCAAACTTGACGTTTGGTATGTGCTGTTTACACCAGAAGTGACGTCATCGTGCGCATCGTAGGTATGTTCACTTGTTGCATTTTGGTTCGGTTTCATTTGAATGCGCCTCGTATATTCACTTTTTCTTGACATAGTTTAGGGTAGGATGGTTGTTGTTATTGTTGTTTGTTGCCCACAATGTATATTTTTGCTCTTTTGTGAACCCTAAAAAGGGCCTTAAGTGGTGGATTGTAGTAGCTTTTCGCACATCCCGAGCGTGATGATGAAGGTGGACTGCGTCCTTGCAGGCGGTTGTGCTATAGCTTCATCAACGGGACACTCACTACTACGGGGATCATGTCGACTCACATCTCGTCAGCCAGATTGCCTTGAAAACAGCCTGTTTCCATGGAATGCTACATGTAAGAGAGATACTGGTCTTGGTCAGTATGTTGTTCCTGACGTGACGTCCTAGTCAGTAAATTCTGCATGATCCTGACGTTATGTCCTGGTCAATGTGTTGTCCCTGACCCTCACGCGACGTCCTAGTCAGTATATTGTGCCAGACCGGACTAAGAGTCTCAGTTCCCCAGGGTGGGTAATCAATTTCTGAAATACAATTTTTCAATTAATATAATTATATGTGTAAATGATAGTTCAGTTTTGAGGAAATGCATTCGCCAAAAAAGATTCTTAGTAAGAAAATTTGAGATATCACTTGTTCTTGGATTACATAATAAAGAGATTTTTTTTCCTATGTATTAATTGTTACGTGATCGTCCTACAAGCTTTACATGATTGGCTTGTGTGGTTCTTATAGTGTTGTTATGTTATACATCACTGCATCCAGAGAGACCTATAGGTGTACAATCACTTTCTTGTCATTCAATAAATGGAGTAAGGTATAGATGCTAATGGTTACTGTAGCTTGCTGGTGGCACACACTCCTGTTTCAATATCTCAGGCTCTCCCTGTGGCTGATGTACAACCAACAGCTTTAAGCCTACAGGCATTTGTGTGGATTTAGGATACAGTTCTTCACACCAGAGACGATGTGTCTCTATCAGCCTGTTGCAGTGAAATGTGCTGTATCCCAAGGTCAATAAAAACATATATAGTTTTGTTTTTGTCTTGGTACAGTCACTGAACCATTACCTATATATGTTTTTATTGATTTTTGACCTTCAGTACTACTGCAGCTTTTATTTATTTTTATATCCTGAAGTGTGCTGAAGAAATTGAGACTGGGCCTTTCTGGCCGTAGAACAATGCTATCTCTGAAGTCTGACTGTTATGGGGATCACAGTGTTGTGACCAGTCTGCTGTACCACAGCTTGCTTCTGAGTGTGAAGTGGGGATATGAAGTGGAGTCTTGGTCAGTATGTTTCACCTGGCCCTGACATGTGGTGGGATTTTGGTTAGTATGTTTCACCTGGCCAAGATATGAGGTGGGGGTCTTGGTCAGTATGTTTCACCTGGACCTGATGTGAGGTGGGCTCTTCGTTAGTATGTTTACCTGGCCAAGATATGAGAAGGCGGACCATGGTCCTACTGGTTATAATGCAATATGAGGTTCGTCAGTAATCTCGCCACTATGGAGATTGCAGTGTCAATCCCTACCTTGTTGGCCAGACTGCTGTGACACAGTCTGTTTCCAGAGGCGCAATCAAGAACATGAAGTGGGGGTCTTGATCTGCATGTTTCACCTGGCAAAGACATGAAGTGGGAGTCTTGATCTGCATGTTTCACCTGGCAAAGACATGAAGTGGGAGTCTTGATCTGCATGTTTCACCTGGCAAAGACATGAAGTGGGGGTCTTGATCTGCATGTTTCACCTGGCAAAGACATGAAGTGGGGGTCTTGATCTGCATGTTTCACCTGGCAAAGACATGAAGTGGGGGTCTTGATCTGCATGTTTCACCTGACCTTGATTACTTTTCACTTTCCGTACAATAAGGTCCAGATGTATGTGTAATAACTACACAGGTTAACAAAAATAGCAGATGTATAGTCAAGGTTACAGATACCTTATGTTAGAGCTTTGTACGTATACTTGCACATAATTGATATTAGGTTTATGCGTAATGCTCGTTGTTTAAACACATCAGCTGCCATGGACCACTCACTGTGGTTGAAAAGCTATCATTCTTTAGCGTGTTAAACAGGACATTCAATTATCTTCAAAGTAACATATGATTCATAAAATTATGTTCATAATTAAGAAAAGTACAGCTTAATTTGTACACTCACTTTGTAGTCTATTCAGTTTACACTCTAGTATTCAGTTTACACTCTAGTCTTCTTTTAGTGTCCAATTTACACTCTAGTCTTTTTTTAGTGTCCAGTTTACACTCTAGTCTACTTCTAGTGTCGAATTTGCATCTTAGTCTACCTCTAGTGTCCAGTTTGCATCTTAGTCTACTTCAAGTGTCGAGTTTGTATCTGGGTCTACTTCTAATTGTGTCTTCATCTACCTTTAAAGTTGAATTTGTATCTTAGTCTACTGATAATGTCCAGTTTGTATCATGGTCAACTTTTAATATCATGTACCTTGGTCAACTGCTAATGCCCAATTTGTTTCTGCATCAACTTATGATGTTCAGTTTGTAACTTGATAAACTTCTATTGTACAGTTTGTATCTTGGTCAACTTTTAATATCCTGTACCTTGGTCAACTGCTATTGCCCAATTTGTTTCTGCATCAACTTATGATGTTCAGTTTGTAACTTGATAAACTTATATTGTACAGTTTGTATCTTGGTCAACTTTTAATATCCTGTACCTTGGTCAACTGCTATTGCCCAATTTGTTTCTGCATCAACTTATGATGTTCAGTTTGTAACTTGATAAACTTCTATTGTACAGTTTGTATCTTGGTCAACTTCTACTACTATCCAGTTTGTATCTTGGTCAACTTCTACTACTATCCAGTTTGTATCTTGGTCAACTTCTACTACTATCCAGTTTGTATCTTGGTCAACTTCTACTACTATCCAGTTTGAATCTTGGTCAACTTCTACTACTATCCAGTTTGTATCTTGGTCAACATCTACTACTATCCAGTTTGTATCTTGGTCAACTTCTACTACTATCCAGTTTGTATCTTGGTCAACTTCTACTACTATCCAGTTTGTATCTTGGTCAACTTCTACTACTATCCAGTTTGTATCTTGGTCAACTTCTACTACTATCCAGTTTGAATCTTGGTCAACTTCTACTACTATCCAGTTTGTATCTTGGTCAACATCTACTACTATCCAGTTTGTATCTTGGTCATCTTCTACTACTATCCAGTTTGTATCTTGGTCAACTTCTACTACTATCCAGTTTGTATCTTGGTCAACATCTACTACTATCCAGTTTGTATCTTGGTCAACTTCTACTACTATCCAGTTTGTATCTTGGTCAACTTCTACTACTATCCAGTTTGTATCTTGGTCAACGTCTACTACTTTCCAGTTTGTATCTTGGTCAACTTCTACTACTATCCAGTTTGTATCTTGGTCAACTTCTACTACTATCCAGTTTGTATCTTGGTCAACGTCTACTACTATCCAGTTTGTATCTTGGTCAACTTCTACTACTATCCAGTTTGTATCTTGGTCAACTTCTACTACTATCCAGTTTGTATCTTGGTCAACGTCTACTACTATCCAGTTTGTATCTTGGTCAACGTCTTATACTATCCAGTTTGTATCTTGGTCAACTTCTACTACTATCCAGTTTGTATCTTGGTCAACTTCTACTACTATCCAGTTTGTATCTTGGTCAACTTCTACTACTATCCAGTTTGTATCTTGGTCAACTTCTACTACTATCCAGTTTGTATCTTGGTCAACTTCTACTACTATCCAGTTTGTATCTTGGTCAACTTCTACTACTATCCAGTTTGTATCTTGGTCAACTTCTACTACTATCCAGTTTGTATCTTGGTCAACTTCTACTACTATCCAGTTTGTATCTTGGTCAACATCTACTACTATCCAGTTTGTATCTTGGTCAACTTCTACTACTATCCAGTTTGTATCTTGGTCAACTTCTACTACTATCCAGTTTGTATCTTGGTCAACTTCTACTACTATCCAGTTTGTATCTTGGTCAACATCTACTACTATCCAGTTTGTATCTTGGTCTGACCAGACCAGTTGTGTGTGTTGCTAACAGAAAAACGTATTTAATCAGAAAGAATGTTCTTATTTTAATTTAGTTCCGTAATGTTTGACATAGGTCATGGTCAACTGCACGTATCTAATAAATGTTGCCCAAAGTATTTCTCGTATAGTCTCCTATTAACATGTATGGTCTGTGAATATACACAAGTGTATTATGTGTATGGATCCGAGTAGCATGGAATAGGCCCACTGTGCCTTTTTTAAAAGATGACCAAAGATGATTGTGGATGAGACTAGCAACCTCTTTATGTATAACAAATTGCTACAGAAACCACCACTAAAAGTCTACACAAAGTAATTTGGGTTCTGTAAGTGATATCTGGTGTACTGATTTGATGGTTTGTCTGTACCACAATTGAGACAAGACGAAGATGTGTATGCTGATGTAGATGGTTTTGTTTTTAACCCTTTACAGTCCAACATAATGTACAAGATGGTAGTCTGAGTGTCCAAAGCGAGAAGAGTAATTGAATATGTTTCATGGCTAACAGAAAAAAAGCCATTAAAACTAAGATTATGATTTTTAAAGTTAAAGCTTTTGTTTATAAATCAAATTTAGCTAAATAACAATATATGGTTGATATGCGACATGTGTCTTCAGATAAATCGGTCTGTAAGTGGTGCTACTCTAGTTGACTGCAATGGACAGTTTGAACTGTAAAGGGTTAAACATCAATTCTTCAGAATGATTTCAAACTAAGTGAAACAATTGTTCAAATCACATATGTTGTTCTGGCATCAATCTGAACACAAAGATCTGACAAGATATAAACTGTACAATGGAAGTTGACCTATATAAAAATGGGCAATGAAGTAGACCTAAATACAAACTGGACAATGAAGTGGACATATATATAAACTGTACAATGGAAGATGATCTATATACAAACTGTACAATAGAATATGACCTATATACAAACTGACAAATGGAAGTTGACCTATATACAAACTCTATAATAGAAGTTGACCTATATACAAACTGGGCAATGAAAATTGACCTATATACAAACTGTACAATGGAAGTTTGCACCTATATAAAAATGGGCAATGACGTAGACATATATACAAACTCGATAATCAAGTTGACCTATAAACAAACTGGACAATGAGTTTGACCTCTATACAAACTGGACAATGAAGTTGACCTATAAACAAACTGGACAATGAAGTAGACCTAAATACAAACTGGACAATAGAAATTGACCTACATACAAAAGGGACAAACTGAGCTTGTGGTATTTGGGGGACACTCGAGCTCACGTTTGCTTTGCAATCCCAACATACAGAGTTCTAAATCACTTTGTGTTCAGTTTGGCTGGGCGTGTTGGGGATTTTTCTTGGTTTGACCACTTCACCACGTACAGAATGATTGGCAAAACTGCCATAGTGAAACACATTACAAACAGATACACACATGCATCCACTGGTCAATACAACCACTTTAAACAGAGACACACATGCATCCACTGATCAATACAACCACTAGAAACAGATACACACATGCATCCACTGGTCAATACAACCACTAGAAACAGATACACACATGCATCCACTGGTCAATACAACCACTATAAACAGAGACACACATGCATCCACTGGTCAATACAACCACTACAAACAGAGACATACATGCATCCACTGGTCAATACAACCACTACAAACAGAGACACACATGCATCCACTGGTCAATACAACCACTACAGAGACACACATGCATCCACCGGTCAATACAACCACTACAAACAGAGACACACATGCATCCACTGGTCAATACAACCACTACAAACAGAGACACACATGCATGCACTGGTCAATATAACCACTACAGATACACATATGCATCCACTGGTCAATACAACCACTACAAACAGAGACACACATGCATCCACTGGTCAATACAACCACTACAGAGACACACATTCATCCACTAGTCAATACAACCACACTACAAACATATACACACATGCATCCACTGGTCAATAGAACCACTACAAACAGAGACACACATGCATCCACTGGTCAATACAACCACTACAGAGATACACATGCATCCACTGGTCAATACAACCACTACAAACAGAGACACACATGCATCCACTGGTCAATATAACCACTACAGATACACACATGCATCCACTGGTCAATATAACCACTACAGATACACACATGCATCCACTGGTCAATACAACCACTTCAGAGACACACATGCATCCACTGGTCAATACAACCACTACAAACAGAGACACACATGCATCCACTGGTCAATACAACCACTACAAACAGAGACACACGTGCATTCACTGGTCAATACAACCACTACAAACAGAGACGCATGCATCCACTGGTCAATACAACCACTACAGAGACACACATGCATCCACTGGTCAATACAACCACTACAGAGACACACATGCATTCACTGGTCAATACAACCACTACAAACAGAGACACATGCATCCACTGGTCAAAACAACCACTACAGAGACACACATGCATCCACTGGTCAATACAACCACACTACAAACAGATACACACATGCATCCACTGGTCAATACAACCACTAAAAACAGATACACACATGCATCCACTGGTCAATACAACCACTATAAACAGAGACACACATGCATCCACTGGTCAATACAACCACTACAAACAGAGACATACATGCATCCACTGGTCAATACAACCACTACAAACAGAGACACACATGCATCCACTGGTCAATACAACCACTACAGAGACACACATGCATCCACCGGTCAATACAACCACTACAAACAGAGACACACATGCATCCACTGGTCAATACAACCACTACAAACAGAGACACACATGCATCCACTGGTCAATATAACCACTACAGATACACATATGCATCCACTGGTCAATACAACCACTACAAACAGAGACACACATGCATCCACTGGTCAATACAACCACTACAGAGACACACATTCATCCACTAGTCAATACAACCACACTACAAACATATACACACATGCATCCACTGGTCAATAGAACCACTACAAACAGAGACACACATGCATCCACTGGTCAATACAACCACTACAGAGATACACATGCATCCACTGGTCAATACAACCACTACAAACAGAGACACACATGCATCCACTGGTCATTACAACCACTACAGAGACACACATGCATCCACTGGTCAATACAACCACTACAAACAGAGATACACATGCATCCACTGGTGATTCAACCACTACAAACAGAGACACACATGCATCCACTGGTCAATACAACCACTACAAACAGAGACACACATGCATCCACTGGTCAATACAACCACTACAAACAGATACACACATGCATCCACTGGTCAATACAACCACTACAGAGACACACATGCATCCACTGGTCAATACAACCACTACAGAGACACACATGCATCCACTGGTCAATACAACCACTACAAACAGAGACACACATGCATCCACTGGTCAATATAACCACTACAGATACACACATGCATCCACTGGTCAATATAACCACTACAGATACACACATGCATCCACTGGTCAATACAACCACTTCAGAGACACACATGCATCCACTGGTCAATACAACCACTACAAACAGAGACACACATGCATCCACTGGTCAATACAACCACTACAAACAGAGACACACGTGCATTCACTGGTCAATACAACCACTACAAACAGAGACGCATGCATCCACTGGTCAATACAACCACTACAGAGACACACATGCATCCACTGGTCAATACAACCACTACAGAGACACACATGCATTCACTGGTCAATACAACCACTACAAACAGAGACACATGCATCCACTGGTCAAAACAACCACTACAGAGACACACATGCATCCACTGGTCAATACAACCACACTACAAACAGATACACACATGCATCCACTGGTCATTACAGCCACTACAAACAGAGACACACATGCATCCATACACTGGCCACTACATCCTGATATAACTCAAAAGACAGTCTGGGGTTGAAAGGGCGTGTCTTTACTAATATAATTCAGAAAGGTAAGTCTTTAAACAAGATACCCCAGAGTGTAGAGGTTTTCTAGAGGGAACACCAGGCTGTTATTGGCAGTCTTTCTTTTGAGATGGTTCCAGTCCAGTCCTCGGTCCTTCAGAGACTTGAATGGTGTCTTCCCAGTGAACCCTGGGTCGTTTTGGAGGTCTGTGTCCTTGGCTCTTGCCTTTCCATGCCCGTCACATTAGCCGGTCCTCTCCCATGCTCCATACATGACTGAACCATCACAAAGGAGACTGCATCATCTGGGTCTACAGGCGCTTGGTTCCAAGTTCAAGATCTGGTTGCTAACATTGTCCCTTCTTGTTACCTGGACCATATTTCTTAAATACCTCATGTAAGAGGCTTCACGCTGGCTTCTCTGGACCATTGTCATTGTCCATGACTCACATTCGTAAATCTGGTCTGACATACAGGTATTGTCCATGACTCACATTCGTAAATCTGGTCTGACATACAGGTATTGTCCATGACTCACATTCGTAAATCTGGTCTGACATACAGGTATTGTCCATGACTCACATTCGTAAATCTGGTCTGACATACAGGTATTGTCCATGACTCACATTCGTAAATCTGGTCTGACATACAGGTATTGTCCATGACTCACATTCGTAAATCTGGTCTGACATACAGGTATTGTCCATGACTCACATTCGTAAATCTGGTCTGACATACAGGTATTGTCCATGACTCACATTCGTAAATCTGGTCTGACATACAGGTATTGTCCATGACTCACATTCGTAAATCTGGTCTGACATACAGGTGAAACAGTACACGGCCATCTTGCCAACTTATTTTTTGCTGACAAAACCTCAGTTTATGGCATGGAAAAGTCTACCGGATGCTGCTCTTCTTGTAGTAAACCCTTATTTAACACCTCCCTTCCAGTCTATTACAGTTTCAATGTATTGGCTGTATATGAACTGGCTGACCTACTTCAGAACTTGGTCTTCGAGTAGAACCTGATGCTTCCTGACAAAAACAACCTCACAAAAAAAAGCGACAAAGCTGATAAGTGGGATTCCAGAATTAGAGTTATGAGGAAAGACTCAGAAAAATCGGCCTACAGTGTCTCGAAGAGAGAAGAATTCGTGGTGACAATATAGGTTTATAAAATGATCAGAGGAATGGATAAATTAGACTATAACAAGTTTTTTTTCAAATGCAGCCACCCTCAATAACAAGAGGGCATAGCTACAAATTAACTAAAGAGAGGTCCAGATTAGATATTAGGAAATATTTTTTTAGTCAGAGAGTGCTGAATGCTTGGAATGCATTGCCACGGGAGGTAGTGGAGGCAGGGACAGTTACTGCATTTAAGAATAAATTGGATGCACATAGCTTTTAGAGCAAGGTGATGTAAATGAAACGGATTGGGGATCAAAATGCTGAGCAGCGCATGAGCTGCAGTTGTCAGCGACCCATAGCTGACTGCTAGCATCAGGGCCAGCAAACTAGAGCTGCCAAGACCCTTCTAAACCTCCACGCGGTGATCCTGGATAGCAGGCTGCAGCAGGCACACTGGCTAATGAGAAGGGATTGAAAAGGGAATGATAACCCGGTACTCAAAAAATGCTTGCTGAAGTCGGATGTGTTGGACCAAAAGGTGCAAATATCGCAGTCAGGCTGTAAACTACGACACCACACATTCTGTTTTCTGGACTACATTCTGCTACTTAATCCCTTTCATGGTACGGTAGTGGGAGATTGAGAACGAACGAAGTCAAGCCAAGCCAAACTGGTTGTATACATACTCTTCAGAATCTTCTAAACCAGTATAAAGACGTTAAGTTAAATTTCTTCTCCTCTATTGAGATCACCATAGTTTTAACTTTGAAGCTGCTGATGGTCACCCCACCCCCTCTCCAACTCTTCATTCCAGATTTATAGGTTGGACTGAAGATGTGCCTCTGATTTAGCAATCACGGCCATGTTGCCAAGAAACGCCAGGTCTGATATGTAACTTGGCCTCATCTTCCAGTACCCCAAGCACTTTTTTGTCTTCTCTGAACAGGCTTTGATGATATCATCCATGGGAAGTAGGAGAAGATAGGGGGACATCCTGTCTTACACTATAAGTGCGCTTGAACACCTCTGACTTGTGCTTTGATGTCCTTATGTAACTCCTGCAGGTAGCTCTGTATGCTGCTGTTCAAGGGTACAGGACTGTTATTCTTAACCAAGCAGTCCCAAAGCCTGCTTCATACTTGAGCGAGAGACTGAGAACAAATGATGAAGATATGCCTTTTCTAGATAAAAAAAAAAGCAGAGGTGTATATCACTCTTATACGTAATGACTTTTTCACTCATCTGCTTGAGTGTGAAGATAAGGTCTGAAGTACTTCACTTTGCTCGCAAACCACATTGGGTCCTACCCATTTATTGCTCTGCCAAACCTCGTAATCTCTACGCCTTTGGGCCATTACAGATGCTACTATTTTGTTTGTCTATTTGATGTATTTGCCTTTTGCTTCAGTTATTGAACCATAGGTGGCAGCGCTGCATGTTGGCCTTTACCCTAACCATAGGTCCAACTCTGCATGTGGGCCCTTACCCTAGCCATACATGCAGTACTGCATTTGGGCCCTTACCCTAGCCATAGATGCAGTACTGCGTTTAGACCCTTACCCTAGCCATAGATGCAGTACTGCGTTTAGACCCTTACCCTAGCCATACATGCAGTACTGCATTTGGGCCCTTACCCTAGCCATAGATGCAGTACTGCATTTGGGCCCTTACCCTAGCCATAGATGCAGTACTTCATTTGTACCCTTATCCTAAATCCTTTTAAGAAAGCCTGCAGTCAATTACGTGCAGTGGTAACAATGATAGTTTTTACGTGCTGATATTGCCAGATCCATGCACAACCTTCTAACGTTGCATATTACATGCTAGGGAGGTTACGGTGGTTCTATATTTATTACAAAGTTGCTGTCACCATCACTTTTACCAAGGGCCCATCGCAGCGTCCCCTCTTTCTTAAAAAGTCGAGCAGCTCAAACTTTTGAATGGCTTCGTACTTGTGAATATTCGAAGGAATGAATATTATTGAATGTAGGGACTGATGTTGGGGAATGAGTTAACATAATGTTTTCCCAGGTAATGAGAAACACTGTTTTGAGGCAGTATAGTTCGAAACTAAGACATATCTGCAGATAGAAATAGTCATCTGCGTTTTCTTCACGAACTTATTCAAGTCGTCGCTTTCTCTTCCCACTGCTTCAACCAACTCACCTTCACTTCCCTCACTTCTCCCACCATTCCTGATCTCACAGATCCAAAGTGCTATTGAAAGCATGCCCCCTAGCAAGATTCGCTTGATCGCTAAAACACTCGTGATCCTGAAACAAACAAGCCATCCACTGGACAACCCTTGCTAAGACAGAATCAACCGGAAACCGAGACGCGTCAAGCACAAAACCAAAAAACAGTACTGCGCGACCCAGCCCGCTAAGCAGAGAAATCCACCCGACTACTACAAACTCGCACATGCCTTTGAAGATGCCAGGTCGACTAAGCCATAGACGAACAGCTGATAAGTGACCAAGGTTACTTTCTAACGCGTGAAGAATGGAAATATGCCTATAGGATAGGTTCAGATTTTGAAAGATAATTGTTTGTTAGAAATATGACCTACAAAAGAAGAGTCCAAAATGTTTATTAGGGCCAGATACATGGCCAAATGGGAAGCAGAGCATACTGGATACACAAAAAATGATTACTACTACCAGTTGAACAGAAGAGAGCAGGTCGTGGTCTTTAGACTCCGCACAGGCCACAACAGACTGAGGTACCACCTATTCAATAAACTGAAGATAGGTGCTACTGACGAATGCACCTGTGGTACAGGGAAAATGACCGCTGAACACCTGCTACAAAATTGTGCGACATACCAGGACCAGAGAAAGCACATGTGGCCATCACCAGTGGCAACACAAGACTAGCTCTATGGCAGTGTCAACAGCCTCAGGATGACTGCTGCTTTCTTCGAACAAATTCAAGTTGACGCCTGACAGCGTACGAAGAAGAAGAAAGAGAAGAATAGGTTCAGATTTTTAAAGATAATTGCTTGTTAGAAATATGATGGCTAATTATTTCCTAGTAATGTGTGGTCAGACCATAAAAATTAGAGGTAGTGGTAGTAATAGTAGCAGTGGTAGTAGTAGTAGTTGTTGTTGTAGTAGTAGTAGTTGTTGTTGTAGTAATCCACCTAGACAACGCGTGTTCATCGTACCATTCAACAGTGTCCACGATGAAAGCTGTGGTCCAGGCATCACGCAGTGAGGGTAAAGCCATGGCGGGACAATGTATGAGAGCGCCGTACGCCACCCCTAATGTGCATGGCCTGCTTCAAGAGGTCAGGACACGGGGTGATGATGTAAAGTGGCGTAAATGCTGTTCAGACCTGTGCGGAGTGTGAATTCAATATTTGGAAAACGATTTTACCAGTGGATGCTGAGAATGTAAGTGGCCGTTTGCATGTTTTGGGGGAAAGAAGATGGGGGCGAGTTTAACTGGTGAGAAATATCAAGGACGACTTGGTTAAATTAATTGTTAGGTTGATGGCTTGACTTCGTTGTTTCGTCACTCAAGTCACTAGGTTGATGGCTTGACTTCGTTGTTTCGTCACTCAAGTCACTAAGTTGATGGCTTGACATCGTTGTTTCGTCACTCAAGTCACTAGGTTGATGGCTTGACTTCGTTGTTTCGTCACTCAAGTCACTAGGTTGATGGCTTGACTTCGTTGTTTCGTCACTTAAGTCACTAAGTTGATGGCTTGACTTTGTTGTTTCGTCACTCAAGTCACTAGGTTGATGGCTTGACTTCGTTGTTTCGTCACTCAAGTCACTAGGTTGATGGCTTGACTGTGTTGTTTCGTCACTCAAGTCACTAGGTTGATGGCTTGACTGTGTTGTTTCGTCACTCAAGTCACTAGGTTGATGGCTTGACTGTGTTGTTTCGTCACTCAAGTCACTAGGTTGATGGCTTGACTGTGTTGTTTCGTCACTCAAGTCACTAGGTTGATGGCTTGACTTTGTTGTTTCGTCACTCAAGTCACTAGGTTGATGGCTTGACTTCGTTGTTTCGTCACTTAAGTCACTAAGTTGATGGTTTCATTTTGTTGCTTCGACTCTAAATTCAATGGGTTGATGACTTCATTTTGTTTCTTTCGTCACTCAAGTCACTAGGTTGACGGCTTGACTTCGTTGTTTCGTCACTTAAGTCACTAGGTTGATGGCTTGAATTCGTTATTTCGTCACCCAAGTCACTAAGTTGATGACTTCCCTTGGTTGTTTCGTCACTCAAGTCACTAAGTTGATGACTTCACTTGGTTGTTTCGTCACTTAAGTCACTAAGTTGATGACTTCACTTGGTTGTTTCGTCACTCAAGTCACTAAGTTGATGACTTCACTTGGTTGTTTCGTCACTCAAGTCACTAAGTTGATGACTTCCCTTGGTTGTTTCGTCACACAAGTCACTAAGTTGATGACTTCCCTTGGTTGTTTCGTCACTCAAGTCACCAAGTTGATGACTTCCCTTGGTTGTTTCGTCACTCAAGTCACTAAGTTGATGGCGTGACTTGAGTTAGTCACTGGGTTGATGACTTGAATTATGTGCTAGGATGGTGACTTGAGTTAGTCATTCTACCTTCAGGTATATAAGTCTTGTGTTCTTTATCTTGTGATTGATATGTTGTACTGGACGTGATAGCTGGCTCCATGTTCAACTTCTCTTCGACACGTCTTACTTGTCAATTTGGTGTTACAATTCTCTGTTCTCCATTCAGGACCCGGGAACCGACATACGTAATTGTTTTAATCTTTAACTAAATTAAATTTAAAAACAAATTCAACAGGCATCTGGATATGAATTTAACCCGCGTTTCGCGTGTGTTGTTTTCTGTTGCCCCACTGGCAGAGACAGATAACATAAATGGCGCATCAATTTTGAGGTGGAGTCGGAAGATAAAGTTGTGTACGAGTCAGATGTGGTTCGGACAAACGGCAGGTGGACCACTAAAAACAAACAAGAATCTTATTTTCAAATAGTGTCAGATCTCAGTGCTTAATCTAAGCATGTACGTTTTAACAAACAAGTTTGACATTTCTTATCTATTGTCAACCGACCACGAGTGAACACGGTCTGACCTGAAGGAGACAACCAGAATGACGTCATATATATATGTTTCCGAGACTACAATTATTTTCCTTTAACAAACTTTAGAAGAAAAAAATTTGCAACGATTTTACAGCCTTTCTTATTTAATAAATTTAAAAAAGAAAAATATGTTGTTATTGTGTATTGTTGAAATAAACATCCATGTATCCTTACTCATCTGTCAAACTAACATATATGTTTTTATTTGTTTGTATGGAGAGAGGAGACTAATGTCTGGTTAGAAAAAACACACTGATTAGATATTGTTACTGACGACGACGGATGTGTTGGACCGAAAGGTACAAATATCGCAATCCGGACTACATCCTACTTCATGCAAAGTCCTATGGTCGGGGCATGGTAGCGGGAGATTGAGAACAAACGCAGAAGAAGAAGACAATGTTAGTAAGAGTCATGTAGACATGCAGACCTTCTTCTTCGATCAACTGATGCAATGGTTCTATTCTGGTGAGGTTGACAAAGGAGACTGCGTTTCAGGTCTTCGCCCATCCTCTAGAGCTCCCCCGGGCTAGGCTGTCTCTCTTTGATCATCATAAGTGGGGCAATCCTGCAGAATATGTTCTGGTGGCCGCTTCGGTGAACACACTGACCAAGGCACCACCTCACTTCCGCGCAGTTCTCCCTCAAAACAGACTGTTTCAATTTTGCTAATTAGGTGGGAATCGATGTGATTCCCGTAGTAGTTAGAGTCATGCAGATGAAGCTAAGCAGAGCCCATCAGCCTAGAGGATCTCGATCCACCTTCATCAGCACACTCAGGATTTGAGGACAACTATTGCAACCCGCCACTTAACGTCCTTTAGAGTGGGCACAAAAGAGTAAACTTACTCCTCGGCATTTACTAAGTTGTACCGGAATTTTTGTATTAGTGGTTCACTTGATTTCCTTTATCTTCCCACCATCACTTCATTTGTTGAAGCACAGGTCCAACACTGCATTTTGGCTCCCCTAACAAACTTTTGTGATAACCTGATCCCAGTCATTTGTTGAAGCATAGGTCCAACACTGCATTTTGGCTCCCCTAACAAACTTTTGTGATAACCTGATCCCAGTCATTTGTTGAAGCATAGGTCCAACACTGCATTTTGGCTTTAGTAGGGGAAACTTTTATGATAACCTGATCCCAGTCATTTGTTGAAACATAGGTCCAACACTGCATTTTGGCTCCAGTAGGGGAAACTTTTATGATAACCTGATCCCAGTCATTTGTTGAAACATAGGTCCAACACCACACTGTATTTTGGCTCCAACTTTTATGGAAAATCAGTCATTTGCGGTTTTATAGTAATGATTTTTACATGATCTCACGCACACCTTTCTTTAGTCACCTCTTACAACATGCACAGAAGGAAACAGTCTTATTCTCTTATTTGCTCTGATAAGTTTGTTGTCCAATGCAAGAGATAAAGGTGACATCATCAGATAGTTTTTGTCTTAATGATGTAACTTGTACTGTATTTGGATTATAGTGAGAAAGAAGCTGAGCTGGTCATCAATCTCACTCTCTGGTCCCGAGCTACCTTGTACAAATGGCAAGAGATAAGCCAAGACGACTGGAGGTAATTCAGGATGCAGGCACTCTGGTCCCACCTCTTTGAGACGTGGGATGGCTTGAAAATAGTGGGACTTGAACCCATGCCGTTTCCGTTCAACGCTTTGAGAGGTGAGTGCATTATCTCTCAATTGTAACCCGACAACCACTCTGGTAGTTCCTCTAATTTAATCGTCCATCTTCTACCACGAAGTGTAGAAGTCTTTCCCCATTTATTATGATTTATAGTTTATACAGGATTGGGATAGCTGGCCCCATACCCAACCTTCCTGAGTTGTCTCCTACGACATGCTTATCAGGTTACTTTCTAATTATTATTTGCTCTCCATTCAAACTCCAATAACACAAGGGTGACGGTTAGGTCACACAGTTTATTACAACCACCTTAAAATCAATCATTTCAGTTGTTTTCCATCAATTTTCAATCAAAACCTTCCATCTCCCTGTAGAGCATAATTTTTGCAACACATATACATTGTCCTCATGTCCTGAGTCATCTGTTTTAGTTTTTCCCCATTTCTTCCTCATCTCTGTATCTTGAATTATCTTTCCCATATGTTTTCGTCTTCTTCTATTTCTCTTACAGTTTAATTTCAAAACAGAGAGCTCCTTGTAAAACAAAATTCACATAACGGTTACAATTTATTTAATCCTTACACAAGTACCATTTATGAACATTTATAGTTTTTTGTTTTGTTTCATTTGTTCTGTATGTTTCAGAAGCGTATCATAGGATTACACGGACACTGACATAGAGCATTCAGAACAATCATCAAGCACCAGATTTTACATTCACAGGTCAGACATAGAACACTTCCAGTAATCATGGCTCCAGATATAGAACAATCCCAACGATCACTGAGCCAGACACAAAACATTCACAACAATCACTGACCCAGACATAAAACATTCACAACAATCACTGACCCAGACATAAAACATTCATCAAGCACTAACATTAAACATTTACAACAATCACTGACCCAGACATAAAACATTCACAACAATCACTGACCCAGACATAAAACATTCACAACAATCACTGACCCAGACATAAAACATTCACAACAATCACTGACCCAGACATTAAACATTCACAACAATCACTGGTCATCATGAGGATTGGCACAGATGACAAGTGTCCATGAGGGAACCATATCATGACCGTGGAACACCATCCTTCGAAGCTGCATGCTCATGAAGGAAAAGAGAGAACAATATTGGCCTTGTGAGACAAATATGAGACAAAAGCTGTGTGGAGATAAACAGCCTTACAAACAACGGTGTACTTTGTAAGAGGAACTGGGACCTTGATCTGAGGATGAACGAAGAAAAATAAATTTCCCAGAAATCACCTGATACAGATCATGGAACATTACATCTCATCACAGGGAAATAACATTTAAAAGGACAAACTGACCAAAACTGAATTGTTTTGTAATTATATTTTTATTAAATTTCTCACACGCTACAAAATAATAATTCTATTCTATCAACAAATGTAAATATTTGATAAACTGGCAGCTGAAATAAGAACAAAACCAAAAAACGTGTATTTCGGAAGAAACAAATTAGCTATTTCTTGTAATTATTTTAAATATTGCTAATCTATGGCTTCTGTGGTCAATATAAAAAAGTAATCCCTTAGCAGACACTGCCATCAGGGAGGAAATGGTAGAGACTTCATTATACTAGGTCTCAGCTATTATTAAGTTGGGTGACAAAGTTTTCTTCCTGACTGCCTGGTCTTCTGTAACACTAAATCAGGTACCCATTTACAGCTGTATAAACTGGAAGGTGTCGAGACCAGGAATTGAACCATGTATCTTTGTCATGTGATGCAATTGCTCTAACGACTCTGCGCTCTAACGACTCCGCAGCTCATAAGCTGTATTCAGCAGAAATGGTTGTTAAAATGACCTTACCATCTAATGTCAGACATTACTGTGGTCTGTTTTGTTGTTCTGTTCACTTGAAGAAAAGTAAACAATTCTATTAACAAAGATGACTCGACTATAACGAATACCTTATGCACAACTATATTAGCGGTAATCTTTATATGGATCCTGGGACCGTTTACTGGAGAGGAAAAAATGGCACCACATGCAGCAAAATATATCTAAAGAGGGTTGTGCATGAGGCTAGTATTTTCTTCATTTTTAAAAATGTCTACAGAGACTACTACTGCATAAGCACACATAGTGGTTTGGGACAGGCTTCCTGCAAGGGGACACAGACATTGCTGGCATTATATTTCAAAAGAGAAATTGAGGACAAGAAGAAGTTGTAAATTTTACTTGCAAATTCAATAAGTGACCACAAAAGAAAAACCACACTTCAAAATACTGAATGCATAAAAGTTATCAAAGATATTAAATTGTATCTGAGTAAATATATGTAATAATAAAAGATATTGTTAAAATACCTTCTCTGTACACAAACACAGCTTTGAATCTGAACACGTCTTTCTATTATGGTGGCACGATATACTACATGATAATTTTGTCTATCTATTTGATGACTAAAAATATAAACCTTACACTACCGAACCCTTTGTCTCTTTATTCAAAATCGTATCTAAACCTCTAAGGAAAATTGCCTATTGTCAAATAAAATGGTAAATGTAGTCTCAAAGCAGGCACTGCTGTCAGGGATGAAGTGTTAGAGACTTCATTGTACTAGGCCTTGCTGCTTTTCTTTCTCTAACAGTGAGCCATTTACAGCTAAGTTGACTGGAGCATGTCAAAAACAGAGATTGAACACAGTGCCTTTGTCATGAGAAGTAAGCATTCAACCACTCTGGTTCTTAACTGGCTACTTGCATTAGCATCAGTGAACCAGAACTGACAAAGACCATATTCTGTCTCCAAGTGGCAGCTCTGGAAACAGGATGCACCAGTGTAGTCTGGCTAAGAGACTAGGGATTGCAGCGGGAAGGCAAACCCGGCACCACAAATAGGCCAGCTGAAACCGAATGTGTCGGGTCGAAAGGCACAAATATTGCGGCCTCGCTGTAAACTACGATACAATGTTCTTTTGAGTATGAACGCCAAAGAAGAGGACTATCATCACATACAGAGGTCAATTTTAAAATTAAACTTGTTGATATTACATCCAGCTAGTGTAAGATTTTAACTGCCATGTGGGTCCCCTTACTGGGAATGAAAGGGCCACTGCCCCCTATAATAGATGTCAGAAAAAACAACTAAGTAGTGTTGTGCCTGGGGCTAGCAAAAACTCATCATATAAAGTGAGTTGCTGTGGCAACCATCACCGCTGCACCACCACACAAAAATGTGTTGATATAGGCTACCTATAAACCATCCAGCTGTTATAGTAGCCCTCTGCCTCGTATAAGAATGAAATAGAGACAAACTCTCTAATGAAAACTATTTTAAAATAAAATGTGTTAATATTTCTTCCTAACCAACAATGTGAACCTGGTTATGCTACCTTCAGTTGGTATTCAATTTTTAAATAGTTGATCTGTCCTAAAATATTATGCTTTAGTGATAAGATTCTGTTGTGCTATCATATGCAGATGCATCTAAATCATCGAGGAACCTGTCCAGAAGATATGAGCCATCTTCCTTCCAGAGCTGATTTTGTTCATCAGGGCTGTACATGTTATCTAGGTCTAGCATACTGTGTTCTGTGCTATATGTTGAATGCTTGGTACTTGCAGGCGATGATCTGTTGGCCATTTCTGTATTACTATCATCATTTAGTAGGGACTGAATGCTATTTTTGTAACTGTGGCTATCAACACTACTTTTGTAACTATAGTTATCAATGCTGGTTTTGTTACTGAGGCTGTCAACATATGTTTTGTAACTATGGCTATTGATGCTTGTTTTGTAACTATGGCTATTGATGCTTGTTTTGTAACTATGGCTGTTGATGCTTGTTTTGTAACTATGGCTATTGATGCTTGTTTTGTAACTATGGCTGTCGACACTGTTTTTGCTACTGAGGCTGTCAACATTAGTTTTGTTACTGTGGTTTTCAAAATTAGTTTTGTTACAGAGGCCATCAACATTAGTTTTGTTATTAATACCATCATTGGAGTTGATGTGGACTATATTGGCATTGACTGTATAAATGTTTGCTGGACTTAGCAAGAAATCTATTTCAGGGATAGAAGAGTTATGTGTATTTTGGGGCAGGATATGATCATTTAAAGTGTCGGAGTCACGTGACATGTCTGTGTTTTCATTGTCAACAATGTTATGGGATTCTGCATACACTTTAATATTGTTATGTTTTTCAAATGACTTATTTGCAGATGTTTTGTTTAAGGGGTCTGTAATCTGTATGCTAGACCTAGGCATGTTGGTAACAGACATGTCTGAGGGAGGTTTCACATTGCTGCAGACATCAGGTTCACTGAAAGCAACTTGATCCCCTAGTAAAAGATGGCTCAGATCCTTCTGGGAGAGTATGATGTTCTCTGTTGACATTACTGGCTGCAAGGTCATGAACTGAATGCCTGCTTCACCACAGGTTGTCATGGCTACAGAACAAAGCTTCGCTGGTGATACACTGGCAGGCTTTGGTTGAAGTTTCTGTTCATGTTTCTTAATTGACCTTGCTGATTTTGTTTCACTTTTTCCTCTAGACTTGAAGTTTTTACCACAACTCACAATCGCTTCTGTTGCCCCAATAGAGCATGGAAGTGATGAGTGTGTTCTTTGTTGAAATTCTGAATGCAGGGCAGGTTTCTCTAACTTCTGCAGTTTTTCAGGAACGACATCAACATTTTCTTTACTTGAGCTTGGTCTTTTTGCTGGCTTGTTACTGTCACAGCCTCTGGTTTTTAAATGTTCTGTGACTTGATGAGTTGCTAGCAGGCATTTCTGCAAGTCATTCACTAGTGATACGTTCACATGTGCTTTCAGTTCTTTGACTTTCTCAAAGGCATCAGCCACAGCCAGATGGACACCTGTCACTTTACCTAACAAGCTTACCAAAGATGTCTGCAGAAACAGTTCCTTGTATTTCTGCTCATTCCACAACCTGGACTCTTCTTCTAACTCCACAGGAAACCTGCTCTCTTCTCGCAACTTCCTCTCCAAAGCTGTGTACTTCTTCAGCAAAACCTCTTTTGTGTCCTTAGGATTTGCAGTTGGATTCTTCCATGGAAGTTCAACTCTTTCATCCCACCAATGAGGCTTGCATCTCTCACTCCATACTGTCTCTTGACCTTTCCCCTTTCCCACCACCTCTCTAGACAAAAGTCTTACAGCGAAATCAAGCCATGCTTTTTCACTGTTGATCGGGTCTCTTTTAGAACCCTGAGCGTCCATTGGCCATTTAAAATGGCACGAGCACGAGCTTCCACAGCTCATTCTGAAGAGTGTAGAAGTTTGATGAACCAAGTGGAGTTCTTGGATTCTGTGAGAAGTCACTGTCTTTAATTGTCACAACGGATATAGTCTGTTTGAGCGCAGTGTCAGTAGTAGTAGACACCAAATTGAATTCCTTTTTCACTTTGAAGATTGCAGATTCTGAATATTGTACGGGCACTGTATCAATAGTCTCTTGCATGTAAATTGGCTCAGTTTCATTCTTATCCATGAACGTGTTTGGTAAAATCACGAATTCCAAATCAGTTGCATTGCTCTCTTTCTTGGAGATTTTCAAGCATTGACCTTTATCACAGTTATCCGTCAAGGAAGTCCACAACTTTTGGGGTTGCTCAGCTTGAATTCTCTTAATTAAGAGCATAGCAATGATCCATACCATGGCAAAAGCAAAGCCATTCTGGGGTTTTAACGTAACTGGTAGATTGAATGATTGATGCGAGTCTATCTTCCTTGGGGATTCAGACTCGTGTTGAAATCTATATACCAGCCAGTCGTCCTCATTGGAATATTGAATAAAAGCACCATAATCAGCTTCTACAAATTGTGGTGCAGAGACAGGCTGATTTTCTTCAAACAGGTTTTGGTGTTTCTCTGATTGTTGGTGAGGTCCAACAAAACCTGAAAATGAATCAATCTGAAGCTGCTGTAGTGGAAGTCTCTGGTCTTGTACCAGAAGTCCAACTGGGACCTCCGATTGAATTTGAGCCATGTCAGGAATTATATTTGGATCAGACATCGTATATAATAACTGGGATATCGGCCGATAAAGCCAGCCCAGTAGCATTTTGTTGTGATTCCTGAAAAAACAAATAATGAAACAAAATTTAGATTTTTATTTGAAAATGTGTACACACACAATTGAAATTGTACTTCTATTGGTCAGGATTTCATCTTTCTTTCACTGCTGTTAATATACATAGCAGTTGTGACCCAAAGGTCACAATGAATGTGGGAGCAGCATCTAGTCAATTCAGAGATTGACCAAAAAATTTGAACGTCCTGTGTAAAAGAACCTTGACAGTTGAAAATCGAAAATGAAAAGGTCTTTAGCCACTGCCAGGGTAAACACAATGAGTCAGCTTCATACTCATTCCAGGACATCAGATGCAGAAGAGAACGAGAAAGCTGATAGGTTGGTGAGTACAGCTATAGTGGAGGCGGGAGATCAATGGACTGAGTCTATATCCTAAACGATGTTAGGGAAATTGGCTGGAAGGAAAATTTGGAAGTTGATCCATAATCTACAGTCCTTGACTGGTTGAATTATGTGTGAAACAAGGTGTGGCGAGGAAAGATCCAAAGATGTCTAGTTAACCAGTACAGGACCGTAACGGTCAGTCATCATGTGCTGGCAGACGTACTGAGGATGAAATCTGAGCTCCTCGTATGGACTTGTCCCGAGTGCGATGAAGATGATCCGACAACTAGCTAGGGTAATAACAAAGAATGATAATGAAATTCACCTGTAGTACACCACATACCTTCCCCTAGTAAGTCGCAAAAAAATAACGTAATTTGGATATCTCCGCAACAGTTGGCATCACCTGCCTGTTTGAATACAAGGATTCCACGTGCTGCAAGTATTTTGACCCAGGCTTGGTTGATAGAAATGTATGCCATTGGTTGGTCGAATAATGGGTTAGCATACAAAAATAAATAAATCTCAATTTGAAGAGATTGTAGGGCTTTATAAATAATCTCTGAGAAAGATTCTGGGCCTGTAGTCGTTTGACAAAGTCACAAATGATAGTTTATGAGAGAAAACAACGCAAAGAAAGGTGGAACAGGAAATTTTGGGAAAAAGGTGGCTCTGGATAGACCACACTAAAAAAGCCCCAAGTTAGTATTACCAGGCAATATATGTCAAGGATCCCACTGGGAAAAAGAGGTAAAGGAATGCCAAAGAACACATGGGAAGAGACCTAGAGATTGAAAAACGAGGAGAACAGGAAGGAAGAAGCTGGAAAGAACTGGAGAAAATAGCACCAAACTGGTCTGCTTAAAGAGGTTTGATTGATGATCTAAGCACCCCAAGGTGATGAAGGCAAAGAAGAAAGAACAAGAATATATAAAACTACTATACAGTCTGTGCAGTCTACACACGAGGCAAGGATGTCCTACATCAAAGGAACCAGTACTGACAAATAGCAGGGAATCATGGTCAAGCCCAGGGATCATTGGAGGCAATGGAAATGTGATTTTACAGAAGAATGTTGAGTTCAGAAGACTGCAAAGAAAGCTAGTAACGTGGTACTTGAAGAGGTACAAACACAACGACATATTTTGCAAAAATCAGGACAAGGTAGTTATCCTTTTTGGGGCATGTCATTGGAAGAGGTGGGTTGGAACACAAGGTGACAACGGGCAGAATCATAAGGAAGAGGGGGGTTGGAACACAAGGTGACAATGGGCAGAATCACAAGGAAGAGGGGGGTTGGAACACAAGGTGACAACGGGCAGAATCACAAGGAAGAGGTGGGTTGGAACACAAGGTGACAACGGGCAGAATCACAAGGAAGAGGGACAGAGGGAGGCAAAGAGAGAAAATATTTGACAGCTCGAAGGAATGCCACAGGAGACGATCAACGATCAACTGATACATGATACACCTGATTTGAGAAAGTGGAGATCCATGATCACCAACGCCAACCAGCAGGGCACTTGATGATGATATCAAAGGCAGGCCCGCATGGGACTGAAGATGAAGTGTTAGAGACCTTATTGTCCAAGGGCTCAGTCTTTTGTGAGGTGGGAGTGACTGTTTCTCTTACACTTTATGCTGCCTTACCTAACTCTGATAGTATTATACCAATTTGCATCTTGGTCAACTGCAGCATCTGTGACTTGGTTATGTAGCAGGTTATTTATTTATGACTATTGTAACTACACATCCATGGAGGCAGACACAAGAAACCAATTACTGCTTGTCTGTTTCCTTTACCAGTTTAATCACCTGTGTACACTTTGACACAGTGAGGTTATTCTATATATATATATATATATATATACGCACGCGCGCGGAAACACACACACACACACGCACGCACGTACGCACACACAGAGAGTTGCTTTGATTTGTCATCTGCATATATCTATGTATGTGCGTGCGTGTGTGTTGGGCATGGGAATAGATATTTCATCCTGTTGAACAAATCCCCAAGAAAAATAAATCCAATTCCAGTGTCAACCAATTATGATTGTATGCATGATTTGCAGGTTGCTCCGAGCAAGCATTTTTGGTTGGTGATGGTGTTTGGTGATGGTGTTTGGTGATGGTGTTTGGCCAAATTATTATATAAATCATTCTCAGACAATGTGTGTGGAAAGATGACAATTTTGGTATTTCTTTTTCTGTTATTCTCAAACACTCCACAGGGGTACGGCGTGGGCTAGTGGTTAAGTGACACGGCTCACAAGCCGAAGGTGCTGGGTTCGCTCCCCAATCACAGCACCAGCCGTTACCCCGGGAATGCAAACCTTCAGAAAATTCAGGAGGAAGCAAACCCTTACATAAAATGCATGATGAAATTGGATGCACTGGGCTGACAGACGCAAAATAAAAATATAGTGCAACGCATTTGATCCACCATCTGGTGTAGTTGTGCTTCTGAGATATGTAAAAGTGTCTGTTCATGCTAGTTCTGCATTTCCTATTTTAATTGGTGTGTGATTTAGTATATCTAATGTCATGACTTGTATTTTTTAGAATAATGTTATGTCTCACTAGTCTATATACAGTTAGTTTTCTTTTTCTCTTAACTTAACATTTTTATACTGGTTTAGAAGACTCATCAGAGTCTGTAGACAACCAGTCACATCTGCATTACTCTGCTCTAAAAACTGTGCGCATCCAATCTATTCTTAAATGCATTAGCTGTCTCTGCCTCCACCATCTCCTGGGGTAATGCATTCCAAGCATTCACCACTCTCTGGCCTTTCTTTAGTTAATTTGTATCTGTGCCCTCTAGTTCTCGTTGGTGATTGTATTTTGAAAATCTTATTATAGTCTAATTTTACCTTTCCTGTGATTATCTTATCAACCTGTATTAGTCACCTCGAAGTCTTCTCTTTTCTAGCCATTGTAGGCCGGTTTTTCGGAGTCTTTCCTCGTAACTGTAATTCTAGAATCCCACTATCAGTTTTGTCGCTCTTCTTTGTATCCTTTCCAGCATGTTTATATTTCCTCTATTATAAGGACTCCACACCTGTACTCCAATCTAGGTCTAACTAATGCTTTACACAGTTTGACAATCACCTCCTTACTCCTAATATTTCTTTTTATCATACCTAACATTGCATTTGTCTTATTCACTGCTGCCTGGACTTGCACATTCATTTTTCCTGTATGCTCTATTATAACCTCTAGGTCTCTTTCCTTATCTATCATTCTAATATTGTTCTCGCCCATTCTGTAATTATGTTCCATATTGGATCTACCCATGTGGATGACTGTACATTTATCTATATTAAACTCCATTTGCCATTTCACAGACCAGTCTCGAATTTTATCTAAATCCGACCTCAATATATCCACCTCAGCAATAGATGAGACACTTCTACATAGTTTTGTCATCTGCAAATTTTTCAATCATGGATTCTATATCAATGTCTAAATCGTTTATATATATCAAGAACAATATCAGATTACTTGTTGGCTGTATACACTTAGTTTTCTCTTGATTACTTGTTGGCTGTGTACACTTAGTTTTCTCTTGAATACTTGTTGGCTGTATACACTTAGTTTTCTTATTTTCTCTTGATTACTTGTCGGCTGTATACACTTAGTTTTCTCTTGAATGTGTTGGTGGAGATTCACTTTTACAGCTCAACAAATGTAAAATAAAAATATATTTATGTTCCAGTCTAATTTGTATGAAATTGGATGTGGCTCAAAGGTTGACATGATAGTGTCAACGAGTGCTAAATTTCAACCAGGTGGACATGCTTAAAAGTGAAATACTGATATTGCCATGAGAAGTTATGATTGATGCTGTTCAACCTAAAGACATCACTCATCTACTGCAAAGACATGCTCAGTCTCTGACAACGAAAGTAACTTAAGAAGTTGGCACATCATTTGAATGAGCAGCAGAAAGAGCTAAGAGACGACGTGAAAGATGAATTTGCTCCCTAACCATTGCAGACCTTGGGGTTATTCTTGCAGATAGAAATTACAACATAGCGACACCGAAGATGGACGTATAAGATCGAAAGGTGCAAATATTGCAGTTAATCTGTAAACTAGCGACACAACGCATTTCGTTCTCCGGACTACATCCTGCTGCTTGCAAAGCCCTGTTCAGGGTTTGGTAGCAAGAGATTGATAACAACCACAGCAGAAGAAAACAACCCAGCAGTTATGTGAACATTCATTCCTATTGGAAGTACATCTTAACAGTTATAAGAGCAATTAGATGTCCCACATCGCACAGTAAGAAGAACAATGCCACTTTGCACATTTCATACAGTACAAAGAGTAATTTAATTCCATGCTGCACATTTCATACAGTACAAAGAGTAATTTGATTCCATGCTGCACATCTCACATGGAATTGTGAAAGCCAGGAAGAAAATATCAACATAGCATAAACTGCATTCTTTCTGTAAAGATATTAAATTTGTACCTTCTTTTTGAATATCTTTTTTCTTCTCTTCAATGTGTAAAATGTGTATATATTATGTATAATTGGAAATATTGGTTACACTACTTGTATAAATAAAACTGCACATTAAATCAATTTCATTTTAGCAAATTTTTATAAATATTCTTCTTTGTCAATGGCCGAAAAAGCAATGAGCGGGCATCATGCCTCGTAGTGTCTTTAAGGTCAGCAACAAACTCCCTTCATTCCACTCGGTCTGATGTCATCTTTTCAATGATGTCCCCCAGCTCTGTTTCATGATTTTGTTAATGAGTATGTGCAAGTAAAAAAATATATTCCATGTACATAGATAAATGATGAAATTGATTAGAATATATTAACACACACATGAGGGCAGTTAAAAAAGAAACTACTTTCAAAATTGCATAGCTGTTAAGTGAGGCAGGAAGCTAGTTACTGTATGAAAGTGAAAAGTGAAAGTCTGTGTTTTTCCTGTGGCAGCATATGGCTGCGAATCGTGGACGATTACCAAAACTTCTAGACAAAGAATCAAATCCTTCAAGTCCAAATGTTACAGAAAGATCCTCAGAGTGCCCTGGATGGAGAAAAAGAGCAATATAGACATTTCGCAAGAGTTGAACATACAGGAGAACTGGTTTATCCTGGTTTATTCCATTTTGGCCAAAACATGTAAATACTTTGGACACATCAAGAGACACAATGGTCTTGAGAGAACAGTGATGGATGGTATTGTGCGAGGCAAAAGAACGCGATGGCAACAAGATATCCAGCAATGCCTGTGTATGACTGTGGCAGAGGCTGGAGTTTTGGCAAAGGAAAGAGTTTCTTTCAAACTGTGATGGGAGTGACGTTCTATAAAAGACATGCTACATCAGCACATGATAATGATGTTGATCATGTAGGAGTATGAGGTATTGTTTCTGTAAAGAGCTGTCTATAAAATACAGAAGGCAGCTCCAAACATCGGCAGACCTTTGACTTGCGGGACTGTCGATTGGTATGCAAATGCCATATCATAGTTTAAATGGTGTGGTTTAATGACCCCTATTATTATGTTTGAAAATGCGTTAAGTGGCGGCGGTTAGTAACTTTCCTTGCATCCCAAGCGTTCTGATGAAGGTGTACCAGGATCCTTCAGGCGGTTGTGCTATGCAAGGCTTCGTCTGAGTGATGATCACTACTAAAGGACCATATAACTTATATATAAGATAGTTATAATTGTATATTCAATTTAATATGCCATTATTTTTAGTGTATTAGTTTCGTGTTTTGTTCATTCAATCAATCATTGAATTCATTGTAACTTACTGTACAGCTGAAATTAGTATATATGTTATTGTTGCTGGTATGCTCATATTTCTTTAATGCTAGTTGTAACAATATCATATGTTCATCTTGTATCTGTAATTTGTTATTGAACTATTTGGAAGTAAAGCCTTTTTTTCAATTTTTTTATTGACATTATATTATAATTTTTTTATATTCATTATTTAAATATGTTTCCAGTCTTTGTACGGACGTAGAGTGAGAGATGCTGCTTGTAACAAAGTGTATCACTGGTATTCAGGTTGTTAAAATAATGATATAGCACAGTTATATATCATGAGATACCGACTAACTTACATGAGCACTATATCAGTGTCTGGAAGCCATCAACATCATCAGTCTCTGTGGTTAACCTGGAGCTGCCCCAGGTGTTCTCTGGTGACGGTACTTGCGTACGCTGTTGCTAATGTACCTTACTAGCCAATCAGAGACAGAGAAATATAAATAGCCGGGTTAGCCCAGTCACATGACTCATTACGACATTTCTATAAATATAAACCGTATTTTTCATAATAAAACCTACACAGTTTCTCATCGGGTTAACCATGACGTTGAATACTACTTAATTCTTTAATTTAAAATGCCGCCTTCTTATGCGGGCAAAAAGCAAGGATGATGGGGCGAATAATTGACATCACGCAAAGATCTTCAAGAAGGGACTTACATGGCTAATATTTCGTGGAAATTACAATAACTGGTTGTGACGTTTATTTTTGGAAGGAGTCATTTCCTCGTCTGGGAATAAATACATTTCAAGTAAGTTAACAGTTTATGAAGGGAAAAGATCGTTAAGATGTATTTGATATGTTTAACAATGCCGAAGAAACAAATAAACACTATTTATTAGGAAGAGCGAGAGGGGAGAGAGAGACAATTCTAATATTGACATCTACACTTGATAGCCTGATATCAGACACTGCTTTTTGGGGGATCAAGATGCTGAGCAGCGCATGAGCTGCAGCGGTCAGCGACCCATATCTGACTGCTAGCGTCAGGGCCAGCGAACCAGAGCTGCCAACACCCTTCTACACCTCCACGTGGTGATCCTGTATAACAGGCTGCAACAGAGCAGACTCGCTAAGGAGAAGGGATCGAAGAGGGAGTGCTAACCTGGTACTAAACAAATGCTTGCTGCAGTCGGATGTGTTGGACCAAAAGGTGCAAATATCACAGTCAAGCTGTAAACTACGACACAACGCATTCTATTCTCGGGACTACATTCTGCTACTTAGGCCCGTGTCAGGGTTTGGTAGCGGGAGATTGAGAATGAACGAAGCCAAGCCAAGTCAGACACTGCTTTTGGGATGAAGTGTAGAAGACTCCATTGTATTCGTTTATTTTTAGATAAGGGGTGGGGTAAGAGATCTGCATTTATAGCTATCTCTTATTCCCTAACCGTAAACCAGTACCCATTTACAGCTAGATCGACTGGAACGTGTCGATAATGAACATGTACCTTTGCCGCGAATAGAGCGTACCTTCGCAAAACAATAGAAGGCATAAGTTTGATAACACCTTTACATATGACAACTCACGTAACGACATTTGACCTTTCTGGGCAGTGTTATCTTAATCAATACCAACTTCACATGACTTGTGACAGACCTACGACACCATTATACTTGTGCTGCTAGATATAATATTATCACATGACTCGGGACAGACCCACGACACCATTACACTTGTGCTGCTAGATATAATATTATCACATGACTCGGGACAGACCCACGACACCATTACACTTGTGCTGCTAGATATAATATTATCACATGACTCGGGACAGACCCACGACACCATTACACTTGTGCTGCTAGATATAATATTATCACATGACTCGGGACAGACCCACGACACCATTACACTTGTGCTGCTAGATATAATATTATCACATGACTCGTGACAGACCTACGACACCATTTTACTTGTGCTGCTAGATATAATATTATCACATGACTCGGGACAGACCCACGACACCATTATATTTGTTCTGCTAGATATAATATTATCACATGACTCGTGACAGACAGACCTACGACACCATTTTACTTGTGCTGCTAGATATAATATCATCACATGACTAAAGACCAACCATGCCGCACCCGGGGCACACGTGCCGGAAAACGGCCATGGAAGCGCGCGCGTCCTGTTCTTTCGAGCAGCACTTTCTCTGAGCCTCGACGATAGTGCTATACTTTGCGACTTGAGCACATTGCTTGATGTTAGCGTGCCAAGTGGAACGGTTCTGTGGATCGGTTCTGTGGAACGGTTCTGTTTTAGCATCTTTTAAGAGGTGGCATCAATATTGAAGCTTTTCATAGACACTTTCAATGAGTCTCGTCCGTCCCCCTAATGAGCGCCTGTCCCCATAATGAGCGCCTGTCCTCCATAATGATCGCCTGTCCCCCTAATGAGCGCATGTCCCCCTAATGAACGCCTGTCCCCCTAATGACCGCCTGTCACCCTAATAAGCGCATGTCTCCCTAATGAGCGCCTGTCCCCATAATGAGCGCCTGCCCCCCACCCCCTAATGACCGCCTGTCTCCCTAATGAGCGCCTGTACCCCTAATGAGCGCCTGTCCCCCTAACGAGCGCCTGTTCCCCTAATGAGCGCCTGTCCCCCCTAATGAGCGCCTGTCCCCCCTAATGAGCGCCTACCCCCCCCCCTAATGAGCGCCTGTCCCCGTAATGAGCGCCTGTCCACCTAATGAGCGCCTGTCCCCCTAATGAGCGCATGTCCCCCCTAATGAGCGCCTGTCCCCCTAATGAGCGCCTGTCCCCCTAATGAACGCCTGCCCCACCCCTAATGAGCGCCTGTCCCCCTAATGAGTGCCTGTCCCCCTAATGAGCGCCTGTCCCCCCTAATGAGCGCCTGCCCCATCCCTAATGAGCGCATGTCCCCCCCTAATGAGCGCCTGTCCCCCCTAATGAGCGCCTGTCCCTCCTAATGAGCGCCTGTTCCCCCTAATGAGCGCCTGTCCCCCTAATGAGCGCCTGTCCCCCTAATGAGCGCTTGTCCCCCCCTAATGAGCGCCTGTCCCTCCTAATGAGCGTCTGCCTCATCCCCAATGATCGCCTGTCCCCCTAATGAGCGCCTGTCCCCCTAATGAGCGCCTGTCCCCTATAATGAGCGCCTGTCCCCCTAATGAGCGCCTGTCCCCCCTAATGAGCGCCTGTCCCCCTAATGAGCGCCTGTCCCCCCTAATGAGCGCCTGTCCCCCTAATGAGCGCCTGTCCCCCTAATGAGCGCCTGTCCCCCTAATAAGTGCATGCCCCCCCCCCTAATCAGCGCCTGTCCCCCCTAATATGCGCCTGTCCCCCCTAATGAGCGCCTGTCCCCCAAATGAACGCCTGTCCCCCCTAATGAGCGCCTGTCCCCTTAATGAGCGCCTGTCCCCCCTAATGAGCGCCTGTCCCCCTAATGAGCGCCTGTCCCCCTAATGAGCGCCTGTATTCCCTAATGAGCGCCTGCCCCACCCCCAATTATCGCCTGTCCCCTAATGAGCGCCTGTCCCTCTAATTAGCGCCTGTCCCCCCTAATGAGCGCCTGTCCCCCCTAATGAGTGTCTGTCCCGCTAATGAGCGCCTGTCCCCCTAATGAGCGCCTGTCTCCCCCCCCCCTAATGAGCGCATGTCCCCCCTAATGAACGCCTGTCCCACCTAATGAGCGCCTGCCCCCCTAATGAGCGTCTGTCCCCTTATTGAGCGCTTGTCCCCCTAATGAGCACTTGTCCCCCCTAATGAACGCCTGTCCCCCCTAATGAGCGCCTGCCTCCCTAATGAGCGCAAGTCCCCTTAATGAGCGCTTGTCCCCCTAATGAGCGCTTGTCCCCCTAATGAGCACCTGTCCCCCTAATGAGCGTTAATCACCCTAATGAGCGTAAGTCCCCCCTAATGAGCGCCTGTCCCCCTAATGAGCGTATGTCCCCCTAATGAACGCCTGTCTGTTCTGAGCTCATCGTACATCAGATACTTGGGGAATCATCTGACATGCGAAAAACATGTCGTGTCCATCTGATTTTGGGATTTTCTGCAGAGGCGTACGGACACATAGCAGGCTTGACTTGCTAAGAATTTCAATTGACGGTGAACAGGCATCGGCATTTGATCTGAACGAATTGGTGATAAAGTGTGCAAAGTGAAAGATACGCGAAGAGATGTTTTGATGTGGTGTTCGAAGACTGTGTTGCCCTTGTCGGAGATATGTGACGGTACAGAGGTATGTGGTGTTCGAAGACTGTGTTGCCCTTGTCGGAGATATGTGACGGTACAGAGGTATGTGGTGTTGGAAGACTGTTTTGTTCTTGGCGGAGATATGTGACGGTACAGGGTGACTAGAAGAGGCACAGGCAGCGGCCGCTGACAGAGAAGGATGGCGTGGGGTTGTAAGGATGTCATCATGTGCCCCAACGACCTCACCGGCTACGGGATGACCTGACCTGACAGAGTGATGTGGTGTTGTCCTTGGCGGAGATATGTGATGGTACAGAGTGATGTGGTGTTGTCCTTGGCGGAGATATGTGATGGTACAGAGTGATGTGGTGTTGTCCTTGGCGGAGATATGTGACGGTACAGAGTGATGTGGTGTTGTCCTTGGCGGAGATATGTGACGGTACAGAGTGATGTGGTGTTGTCCTTGGCGGAGATATGTGATGGTACAGAGTGATGTGGTGTTGTCCTTGGCGGAGATATGTGACGGTACAGAGTGATGTGGTGTTGTCCTTGGCGGAGATATGTGACGGTACAGAGTGATGTGGTGTTGTCCTTGGCGGAGATATGTGACGGTACAGAGTGATGTGGTGTTGTCCTTGGCGGAGATATGTGACGGTACAGAGTGATGTGGTGTTGTCCTTGGCGGAGATATGTGACGGTACAGAGTGATGTGGTGTTGTCCTTGGCGGAGATATGTGACGGTACAGAGTGATGTGGTGTTGTCCTTGGCGGAGATATGTGACGGTACAGAGTGATGTGGTGTTGTCCTTGGCGGAGATATGTGACGGTACAGAGTGATGTGGTGTTGTCCTTGGCGGAGATATGTGATGGTACAGAGTGATGTGGTGTTGTCCTTGGCGGAGATATGTGATGGTACAGAGTGATGTGGTGTTGTCCTTGGCGGAGATATGTGATGGTACAGAGTGATGTGGTGTTGTCCTTGGCGGAGATATGTGATGGTACAGAGTGATGTGGTGTTGTCCTTGGCGAAGATATGTGACGGTACAGAGTGATGTGGTGTTGTCCTTGGCGGAGATATGTGACGGTACAGAGTGATGTGGTGTTGTCCTTGGCGGAGATATGTGACGGTACAGAGTGATGTGGTGTTGTCCTTGGCGGAGATATGTGACGGTACAGAGTGATGTGGTGTTGTCCTTGGCGGAGATATGTGACGGTACAGAATGACCTTCAAGTTCAACATATTTTGTGTGCCATAATATTCTCTGTTGTATTTAAGGACAAAAAATCACAAAATGATGCGATTACACTTCCTCCGAGGTAAGATAAATGGAATACTTTGTATTATACTAGACAACAACTGATAAACACGTGCAGATACCATTACATGGCATTGGGCCGAACAAGAACGAGCACAAATCAACCAACAAATGTTTTATGTTCTTTTTATGTGACAGTGATTGCTTTGAATGTTCAATGTCCGTGAAAGTGATTTCTGTGAATGTTCTTTGTCTGTGAAAGTGATTGCTGGGAATGTTCTTTGTGAAAGTTATTGCTGTGAATATTTAATGTCTGTGAAAGTAATTGAAGTGAATGTTCAATGTCTGTGACACTGATTGCTGGGAATGTTCAATGTCTGTGAAAGTAATTGAAGTGAATGTTCAATGTCTGTGAAAGTAATTGAAGTGAATGTTCAATGTCTGTGACACTGATTGCTGGGAATGTTCAATGTCTGTGAAAGTAATTGCAGTGAATGTTCTATGTCTGTGAAAGTGATTGCTGTGAATGTTCTTTGTCTGTGAAAGTGATTGCTGTGAATGTTCTATGTCTGTGAAAGTGATTGCTGGGAATGTTCTTTGTCTGTGAAAGTGATTGCTGTGAATGTTCTTTGTCTGTGAAAGTGATTGCTGGGAATGTTCTTTGTCTGTGAAAGTGATTGCTGTGAATGTTCTTTGTCTGTGAAAGTGATTGCTGGGAATGTTCTTTGTCTGTGAAAGTGATTGCTGGGAATGTTCTTTGTCTGTGAAAGTGATTGCTGGGAATGTTCTTTGTCTGTGAAAGTGATTGCTGGGAATGTTCTTTGTCTGTGACAGTGATTGCTGGGAATGTTCTTTGTCTGGCCGAACAAAAACTAGCACAAATCAACCAACAAATTGTTCTGTAATTGAAAGTTTATTAAGTTTCATACAAGCTACAAAACAAAAACTCAATTCTATCAAAACATTTAAAAATGATTATATGGAATGAAGGTGCATACCTTTATGGTCAGCGCATAACAGATCTATCTGTCGTGTTACTATTTTCAAATGTTACCTATCTTATTCCTTCCACAGAGCCGATATATTGGCTAATCAACTTTCTTACAATACCACAGAGCCGATATATTGGCTAATCAACTTTCTTACAATACCACAGAGCCGATATATTGGCTAATCAACTTTCTTACAATACCACAGAGCCGATATATTGGCTAATCAACTTTCTTACAATACCACAGAGCCGATATATTGGCTAATCAACTTTCTTACAATACCACAGAGCCGATATATTGGCTAATCAACTTTCTTACAATACCACAGAGCCGATATATTGGCTAATCAACTTTCTTACAATACCACAGAGCCGATATATTGGCTAATCAACTTTCTTACAATACCACAGAGCCGATATATTGGCTAATCAACTTTCTTACAATACCACAGAGCCGATATATTGGCTAATCAACTTTCTTACAATACCACAGAGCCGATATATTGGCTAATCAACTTTCTTACAATACCACAGAGCCGATATATTGGCTAATCAACTTTCTTACAATACCACAGAGCCGATATATTGGCTAATCAACTTTCTTACAATACCACAGAGCCGATATATTGGCTAATCAACTTTCTTACAATACCACAGAGCCGATATATTGGCTAATCAACATTCTTACAATACCACAGAGCCGATATATTGGCTAATCAACTTTCTTACAATACCACAGAGCCGATATATTGGCTAATCAACTTTCTTACAATACCACAGAGCCGATATATTGGCTAATCAACTTTCTTACAATACCACAGAGCCGATATATTGGCTAATCAACTTTCTTACAATACCACAGAGCCGATATATTGGCTAATCAACTTTCTTACAATACCACAGAGCCGATATATTGGCTAATCAACTTTCTTACAATACCACAGAGCCGATATATTGGCTAATCAACTTTCTTACAATACCACAGAGCCGATATATTGGCTAATCAACTTTCTTACAATACCACAGAGCCGATATATTGGCTAATCAACTTTCTTACAATACCACAGAGCCGATATATTGGCTAATCAACTTTCTTACAATACCACAGAGCCGATATATTGGCTAATCAACTTTCTTACAATACCACAGAGCCGATATATTGGCTAATCAACTTTCTTACAATACCACAGAGCCGATATATTGGCTAATCAACTTTCTTACAATACCACAGAGCCGATATATTGGCTAATCAACTTTCTTACAATACCACAGAGCCGATATATTGGCTAATCAACTTTCTTACAATACCACAGAGCCGATATATTGGCTAATCAACTTTCTTACAATACCACAGAGCCGATATATTGGCTAATCAACTTTCTTACAATACCACAGAGCCGATATATTGGCTAATCAACTTTCTTACAATACCACAGAGCCGATATATTGGCTAATCAACTTTCTTACAATACCACAGAGCCGATATATTGGCTAATCAACTTTCTTACAATACCACAGAGCCGATATATTGGCTAATCAACTTTCTTACAATACCACAGAGCCGATATATTGGCTAATCAACTTTCTTACAATACCACAGAGCCGATATATTGGCTAATCAACTTTCTTACAATACCACAGAGCCGATATATTGGCTAATCAACTTTCTTACAATACCACAGAGCCGATATATTGGCTAATCAACTTTCTTACAATACCACAGAGCCGATATATTGGCTAATCAACTTTCTTACAATACCACAGAGCCGATATATTGGCTAATCAACTTTCTTACAATACCACAGAGCCGATATATTGGCTAATCAACTTTCTTACAATACCACAGAGCCGATATATTGGCTAATCAACATTCTTACAATACCACAGAGCCGATATATTGGCTAATCAACTTTCTTACAATACCACAGAGCCGATATATTGGCTAATCAACTTTCTTACAATACCACAGAGCCGATATATTGGCTAATCAACTTTCTTACAATACCACAGAGCCGATATATTGGCTAATCAACTTTCTTACAATACCACAGAGCCGATATATTGGCTAATCAACTTTCTTACAATACCACAGAGCCGATATATTGGCTAATCAACTTTCTTACAATACCACAGAGCCGATATATTGGCTAATCAACTTTCTTACAATACCACAGAGCCGATATATTGGCTAATCAACTTTCTTACAATACCACAGAGCCGATATATTGGCTAATCAACTTTCTTACAATACCACAGAGCCGATATATTGGCTAATCAACTTTCTTACAATACCACAGAGCCGATATATTGGCTAATCAACTTTCTTACAATACCACAGAGCCGATATATTGGCTAATCAACTTTCTTACAATACCACAGAGCCGATATATTGGCTAATCAACTTTCTTACAATACCACAGAGCCGATATATTGGCTAATCAACTTTCTTACAATACCACAGAGCCGATATATTGGCTAATCAACTTTCTTACAATACCACAGAGCCGATATATTGGCTAATCAACTTTCTTACAATACCACAGAGCCGATATATTGGCTAATCAACTTTCTTACAATACCACAGAGCCGATATATTGGCTAATCAACTTTCTTACAATACCACAGAGCCGATATATTGGCTAATCAACTTTCTTACAATACCACAGAGCCGATATATTGGCTAATCAACTTTCTTACAATACCACAGAGCCGATATATTGGCTAATCAACTTTCTTACAATACCACAGAGCCGATATATTGGCTAATCAACTTTCTTACAATACCACAGAGCCGATATATTGGCTAATCAACTTTCTTACAATACCACAGAGCCGATATATTGGCTAATCAACTTTCTTACAATACCACAGAGCCGATATATTGGCTAATCAACTTTCTTACAATACCACAGAGCCGATATATTGGCTAATCAACTTTCTTACAATACCACAGAGCCGATATATTGGCTAATCAACTTTCTTACAATACCACAGAGCCGATATATTGGCTAATCAACTTTCTTACAATACCACAGAGCCGATATATTGGCTAATCAACTTTCTTACAATACCACAGAGCTGATATATTGGCTAATCAACTTTCTTACAATACCACAGAGCCGATATATTGGCTAATCAACTTTCTTACAATACCACAGAGCCGATATATTGGCTAATCAACTTTCTTACAATACCACAGAGCCGATATATTGGCTAATCAACTTTCTTACAATACCACAGAGCCGATATATTGGCTAATCAACTTTCTTACAATACCACAGAGCCGATATATTGGCTAATCAACTTTCTTACAATACCACAGAGCCGATATATTGGCTAATCAACTTTCTTACAATACCACAGAGCCGATATATTGGCTAATCAACTTTCTTACAATACCACAGAGCCGATATATTGGCTAATCAACTTTCTTACAATACCACAGAGCCGATATATTGGCTAATCAACTTTCTTACAATACCACAGAGCCGATATATTGGCTAATCAACTTTCTTACAATACCACAGAGCCGATATATTGGCTAATCAACTTTCTTACAATACCACAGAGCCGATATATTGGCTAATCAACTTTCTTACAATACCACAGAGCCGATATATTGGCTAATCAACTTTCTTACAATACCACAGAGCCGATATATTGGCTAATCAACTTTCTTACAATACCACAGAGCCGATATATTGGCTAATCAACTTTCTTACAATACCACAGAGCCGATGTATTGGCTAATCAACTTTCTTACAATACCACAGAGCCGATGTATTGGCTTGAACTATTCTTCTTCTTCTTCTTCTTCGTTCGTTCTCTATCTCCCACTTCCAAACACTGAAAGGGCTTAAGTAGAAGAATGTAGTCCAGAGAACGGAATGCGTTGTGTCGTAGTTTACAGCTTGGCTGCGATATTTGCACCTTTCGGTCCAACACATCCGACTTCAGCAAGCATTTTTTTGAGTACCGGGTTAGCATTCCCTCTTCGATCCCTTCTCCTTAGCCAGTCTGCCCTGCTGCAGCCTGTTATCCAGGATCACCGCGTGGAGGTGTAGAAGGGTCTTGACAGCTCTGGTTCGATGGCCCTGACGCTAGCAGTCAGCTATGGGTCGCTGACCACCGCAGCTCTTGTGCTGCTCAGCATCTTGATCCCGCTTGAACTATTCAACAAATGTTCTTTAATTGCCATATACGACACATAAGCCAGAAACCAGTGCTCTGCAGGTTGATCTGTGTGAACACTCTGAAGATTGTTCTGCGGAGAGTTTCTTTCGGTTGCCATACGTTTATTGTTAAGCGTCTCGATTATAACTATTCCCCAAATTGATAAATATACCTGTACACCCTATCAGGAGTTTGATTTTTCAAAAATATACGTGTCCAGAAGTCCGACATATTCCTTAGTTAATGGCATTCGTTTTAAATCAGGAGTTGGCTGACCCCAAAACAACTTTACCCAGTATGTATAGGGGAGTGTGGTGGATATTATTCAAATAGCTGATTATTAAGGCCATCCTGATCTAATTTGAAACACAATTTTTCTTTAAATTATTAATTAATTTTTCTTTTACTAGAAAAGCCAACAATGGTTGACAAAAGTTCACAAAGATTAAAACTCTAATGATTAACAAAATTAGAAAAAATTATTAACGCATTTAAAAAAAGTGATGCAAAACTACGCTGGTGATGTGCAAAGAAAGCACCAGAGAAACCACCTCTACGAGAGCACATACATGCTTTGATACAGACTTCCTGTAAGGATGCCAAATTTGAGCAATATCCTTGTCTTGCAGCGCGCATGAAAAAGAATGTATGATAATGGCAATTTAGATAATAATGATGATGATGATTATGATGATGATATATATTGGTAATAAGCAACAAACAAATAAAAATAACAATGTGCATAAACTCTTCGGTTTCTTATTTGATCTTCGTCCAGTGACCGACAAAACGGTCAGTGATCATTATGTCTGATGATGTCTTTAGGGGTAACAAGAAACTCCCTCCACTTCATTCGGTTGGTGACCACCCCTCGTAGGGTACCTGAACTCTGTTTCATGATTTCAATTTCGGCGTCTGCAGTTCTTCATCAAGTTTTCTAAGGTTGGCTTTTATTTTGTCAAATTTTCTAAGGTTGACTTCTCTTTCATAGGTTGTTTAAGGTTGGCTTATCTTTCATCAGAATGTCTTAGGTAGGCTTCTCTTTCATCAGAATGTCTTAGGTTGGCTTCTCTTTCATCAAGTTGTCTAACGTTGGCTTCTCTTTCATCAAATTGTATAACGTCGGCTTTTCTTTCATCAGAATGTCTTAGGTTGGCTTATCTTTCAGAATGTCTTAGGTTGGCTTTTCTTTCATCAGAATGTCTTAGGTTGGCTTCTCTTCCATTAAGTTGACTAAGGTTGACTACTCTTTCATTAAGTTGTCTAAGGTTGACTTCTCTTTCATTAAGTTGTCTAAGGTTGACCTCTCTTTCATCAAGTTGTCTTTTCTTTCATTAAGTTGTCTAAGGTTGACCTCTCTTTCATCAGAATGTCTTAGGTTGACTTCTCTTCCATTAAGTGGTCTAAGGTTGACTTCTCTTTCATCAGAATGTCTTAGGTTGACTTCTCTTCCATTAAGTTGTCTAAGGTTGACTTCTCTTTCATCAGAATGTCTTAGGTTGACTTCTCTAACATTAAGTTGTCTAAGGTTGACTTCTCTTTCATTAAGTTGTCTAAGGTTGACTTCTCTTTCATTAAGTTGTCTAAGGTTGGCTTCTCTTTCATTAAGTTGTCTTAGGTTGACTTCTCTAACATTAAGTTGTCTAAGGTTGACTTCTCTTTCATTAAGTTGTCTAAGGTTGACCTCTCTTTCATCAAGTTGTCTTAGGTTAGCTTCTCTTTCATCTAGTTGTTTTAGGTTGGCTTCGCTTTCATCTATTGTCTTTTGAAGGCTTATCTTTCGTCGGAATGTCTTGTGTTGGCTGTTTTGTTGCCACCTTGTGTTATATTGGTTTCTCCTTTGTCAAGCTGTCTTAGGTTTACCTTTCTTTCGTTAAATCATCCAATTATCTAAGGCTGACCTCTCTTTCGTTAAATCATCCAGTTATCTAAGGCTGACCTCTCTTTCGTTAAATCATCCAATTATCTAAGGTTGACCTCTCTTTCGTTAAATCATCCAAGTATCTAATGTTGACCTCTCTTTCGTTAAATCATCCAGTTATCTAAGGTTGACCTCTCTTTCGTTAAATCATCCAGTTATCTAAGGTTGACCTCTCTTTAGTTAAATCATCCAATTATTTAAAGTTGACCTCTTTTTCTTGAAATCGTCTTAGGTTGGCTTTTCTGTCGCCAAGCTGTGTGAAGTTTACCTCTCTTTGGCCAAGTTGTCTTACGTTGACTTCTTTCTAATATTACTTTTTATTTCCACAAGTATAAACAATTATTAATATATAAATATTATTAAAAATCTAGTGTATAAAAAACATGGACATACATATCTTAGATAATGCAATGGAACCAGAAGAAATACATTATATAACTGATAAAAACAACATTCTGTCAATATTACTTATACATTTTAAAATAAAGAGCACAGCAAATCACACTTCAAAATGGTCAATGCATAAAAGTCGTAAAATAAATCAAATTTGGTTAAATGTTTAAAAGTATTAATGTAATAAAAAATATATTGTCAAAGAAACCGTCTCTATATCAAACATAACTTTGAATCTGATCACACCTCATTCTCATTCTGATTTCACATCTCCTTCTCATGGTGGTATAACATCTCCCTCTCACGGTGGCCTCGGATCTCCCTCTCCCTCAGGCATAACATCTCCCTCTCACTGTGACATCAAATCTCACCCTCACGGTGACATCACATCTCACTCTCACAGCTGCATCAAATCTACATATTGGGTAACTAAAAATAGAATCGATAATACTAAACATATCTTTGTTTCTTCATTCCATATACTTCTAAACGTCTAAGGTAAACTAGAAATTATCAGAGAGATACAGTGTTGTAGGCGGATGTTTCGTCCCTAACTGCAATGTAAATCAAGTCAGCTACATCCAGGCCGCATCACTTTTTAACTAGACCTCTTAAGTTTACCCAGTGGATCCTGGGGATCCTTACTGACGATGAGCGCTGCCACCCCTGTGCATTTTGCAAAGCGCGACTAAGTAGAGTTGTGAATGGGTCTAGCAGTCTCATCATTTTAAACGAATAGCTACTTCCACACAAGCTGACTCATAGATTGTTGAGACTATAATGGCAACATGGGCACCAAAGAAGGAGAGCCTCACGCAGGCCAAAACGCCGAACATGTACATATGTTTGCAGAAAGGCCAGATCAGGTGGGCCTGGTACGTCCTGCGCAAACCAGATGATCGTATCTTTACACAACTTATATATGGCGAGTTAAAAGAGAAGCACTTCAAAGACTTCCTCAAAATATCTCTAGCGTGTAAACTCATAGGAGTACTTGGCACAGAACCATCAGGCATGGCGCAGAACTACCATCAAACATGGCACAGAACTACCATCAAACATGGCACAGAACTACTATCAAACATGGCACAGAACCACCAGACATGACACAGGACCACCAAGCATGGCGCAGAACTACCATCAAACATGGCACAGGTGTACCATCAAAAATGGCACAGAACTACCATCAAACATGGCACAGAACTACCACCAAACATGGCACAGAACCACCAGACATGGCACAGGACCACCACCAGACATGGCACAGAACCACAAGACATGGCACAGAACCACCAGACATGGCATAGGCCCACCACCAGACATGCGGCAGAACTATCATCAGACGTGGCACACAACCACCAGACATGGTACAGACCCACCATCAGACGTGGCACAGAGCCACTACCAGACATGGTACAGACCCACCACCAGACATGGTACAGACCCACTACCAGACATGGTACAGACCCACCACCAGACATGGTACAGACCCACCACCAGACATGGTACAGAACCACCACCAGACATGGCGCAAAACTACCACCAGACATGGCACAGAACCACTACCAGACATGGTACAGACCCACCACCAGACATGGTACAGACCCACCACCAGACATGGTACAGACCCACCACCAGACATGGTACAGAACCACCACCAGACATGGCGCAAAACTACCACCAGACATGGCACAGAACCACCAGACATGGTACAGACCCACCATCAGACGTGGCACAGAACCCCTACCAGACATGGTACAGACCCACCACCAGACATGGTACAGACCCACTACCAGACATGGCACAGAACCACCACCAGACATGGTACAGACCCACCACCAGACATTGCACAGAACCACCACCAGACATGACACAGAACCACCACTAAACATGGCACATAACCCCCACTAGAGGCGTGTTCACCGCCGAGGAACGCTGGATCACCGAGGATCATCGGCGATAATGTGCTGTACAGAATGACAAAATAACTGACACGCACATGTCCAACCTTGAGCTTATATGTTGGACATGGAGCGGACGATGCAACAGCGAATGAGCAGACAGCAGCCAGTAACCCATAGCTCTCTGTTTGCATCAGGAACAGTGACCCATAACAGATCTGGACCATATTCCGTCTCCAAGTGACAGCCCTGGAAACAGACTGCAACATACAGCCTGGCTAAGAGATTAGGAATGAAGAGGAAGACAAACCCGATCCCAAAAACTCCGCGATGAAATCAGATGTCGGGCCGAAAGGCGCATATATCGCAGTCTCACTGTAAACTGCGACACAGCGTCACAAACGTCATTTTCAGGACGAATGCAGAAGAAGAATATGTTGCATATTTGGACGGGGTTTCTGTACCAGAATTGGACTATACAGCCACCACCGGATTGACCGGTGAGGTGCAACACAACATGGCTGACTGGCCAGCGATGGACGGCTATTACAAATCCGTGGACACAGCTTCCTACTAAAAGGGTCAGCCACAATGGGCGCCATATTTTTTCTAAAGAGCCAAGTGGAAAGAGGAAAACCTGTACAGTAAACAATCCATTGTGAAGAAAATAGATCATATTTCAAATGAAATTTGAAAATGGTTCTTTCCAACTCATAATAGGAACAAGGCAAATACTACATTTCATCATTATCATCTTCTATCCATCTTTGTTGTTAGACGACGTGGGGATGGATAGTTCTCTGTTGTGTGCCAGCTTTGTCGTGTTTCTATAGTGTCTCACTGACACCCATCTATCCATATTTTTCTTGGTCTACCCTTATGTCTGGTATTGTTAATACGCACAGCTAGTAACATTTTTGTCAGGTGTCCGAAACATTTTATTTTCTACCTTTCCATGTATCCCATGCACTGTGTTTCACCCACCTTCTGTCTGATTTCTTCATTTTGTACTCTGCCCAGCCGTGTGATCCCGACAGTCATTCTCAAACACCTTAATTCGCTTACCATGATTTTTCTTTCTTGTATCTTGGTGAGAGTCCATGTCTAACACTGGGAAGAGAGAGTTGGTATAAAAATATTATTTATCAGTCGTCTCTCGGTCTTCATCGGAATATGTTTGTGTTTTATTAATGGTGTGCACTGCTTGGAAAACGCTTTCTGTTGTCTTGATTCCATCTCTCCATTCAGCCTTTCATTTTATAAGAATATGTTGTCCAAGTATTTGAATTCTCTGACATAAGTTCTGACCTAAGTTCTGTCCTAAGTTCTGTTCTAAGTTCTGACCTAAGATCTGTACTAAATCTGAACTAAATCTGTACTAAATCTGTCCTAAATCTGTACTAAAGCTGTCCTAAATCTGTCCTAAATCTGTCCTAAATCCCAAGTGTTCTGCCGGGGTTTGTGTGTAGGATAAAAACAAGAATAGACCATTGCCACTCAGAGAGAATGTCGTAAGAGGCGACAAACTGTGTCACATGGCATAACACCGGCCATGGTTAGGTGGTTTGTTAAGAGCAGCCTAACTGTCTGCGGGTCTACTTTGCTCTAGTGCTAGAGTTTATTAAGATGGACTCGGCACTTGTCCCAACATAGCAGCGGAGTAATAAGCTGCTCGAGCCTAGCCAGCTAATCAGAAAATCCTCATCCCCCATGCATACAGCTCACGCCAGAGCTGGGACCTGCACAGGGGCATCCGCCGCTGTAGAAGTACAGGTCGAATAATACTAAGATAAGATAAGAAATTCTGCTCTTTTTACCTGAATATATAGTGTTTTATATATTCTGTTAATTTTCAGTGTCCCTGTCTTTGTTGTACTAATTCTCAAATTATATTTATCGCAGGCTAAACGACATCTAACTGGTTTTAAACTTTAAAATAGCGTTCACTATCTGAAATATTATGCTTTAATGATACGATTTAGTTGTACTATTATATATAGCCGTGTCAAAATAATTGAAGAACGTGTTTTTAACATATGAGCCATTCCAGAGCTGGCATTGTTCGTCCGGGCTAAATATGTAATTTAAGTCCAGCATATTGTGTTCTGGACTGTAGTCTGTGTCAGAAGAGGTTTGAGCTGGCTGCAACTCGACACTATTGCCCAAACTACATAGCGCGTCTAATAAATCTTGGGCATCCCCAGGCGATGATTTATTGGCCCATTCTGTATTACTATCATCATTCGGTAGGGACTGGATACTGGTGGTGCAACTATGGCTATCGATGCTTGTTGGGTAACTATGGCAATCAAAGATGGTTTTGTTACTGAGACTGTCAATATTAGTTTTGTTACTGGGGCTGTCAACATTAGTTTTGTTATAAACGCTGCCAACATTTGTTTTGTTACCGGGGCTGTCAACATTAGTTTTGTTATAAACGCTGCCAACATTTGTTTTGTTACTGGGGCTGTCAACATTAGTTTTGTTATAAACGCTGCCAACATTTGTTTTGTTACTGGGGCTGTCAACATTAGTTTTGTTATAAACGCTGCCAACATTTGTTTTGTTACTGAGGCTGTCAACATTAGTTTTGTTATAAACGCTGCCAACATTTGTTTTGTTACTGGGGCTGTCAACATTAGTTTTGTTATAAACGCTGCCAACATTTGTTTTGTTACTGGGGCTGTCAACATTAGTTTTGTTATAAATGCTGCCAACATTTGTTTTGTTACTGAGGCTGTCAACATTAGTTTTGTTATAAACGCTGCCAACATTTGTTTTGTTACTGGGGCTGTCAACATTAGTTTTGTTATAAACGCTGCCAACATTTGTTTTGTTACTGGGGCTGTCAACATTAGTTTTGTTATAAACGCTGCCAACATTTGTTTTGTTACTGGGGCTGTCAACATTAGTTTTGTTATAAACGCTGCCAACATTTGTTTTGTTACTGAGGCTGTCAACATTAGTTTTGTTATAAACGCTGCCAACATTTGTTTTGTTACTGGGGCTGTCAACATTAGTTTTGTTATAAACGCTGCCAACATTTGTTTTGTTACTGAGGCTGTCAACATTAGTTTTGTTATAAACGCTGCCAACATTTGTTTTGTTACTGGGGCTGTCAACATTAGTTTTGTTATAAACGCTGCCAACATTTGTTTTGTTATTGAGGCTGTCAACATTAGTTTTGTTATAAACGCTGCCAACATTTGTTTTGTTACTGAGGCTGTCAACATTAGTTTTGTTACTGATTCTGTCAACACTAGTTTCGTTACTGAGGCTGTCAATATTAGTTTTGTTATAAACGCTGCCAACATTTGTTTTGTTACTGAGGCTGTCAACATTAGTTTTGTTATAAACGCTGCCAACATTTGTTTTGTTACTGAGGCTGTCAACATTAGTTTTGTTACTGAGGCTGTCAATGTTTGGCGGACTTCGCAAGAAATGTATTCCAGAGTGTGTATTTTTGTGTTTACTTTGGGCCAAAATACAAGAGTCACAATAATTTGGAGCGTCAGAGTCACATGATATATCCGAGTTTTGATTGTCATTAATGTTGGATGAGTTTGCAGCTATTTTAATATTACTGTGTAAATGTAATGATTTATTGACTGATGTTTTATGTAAGAGGTCAGGGATGTTAGTGCTAGACCCAGACATGTTGGTAAGGTTTGAGTGTGTGAGAGATTTCATCCTGCACCAGATATCAGGTTCACAGCAAGCAACTTGATCATCAGGTTCACGGAAAGCAACTTGATCATCAGGTTCACAGCAAGCAACTTGATCATCAGGTTGACAGCAAGCAACTTGATCATCAGGTTCACAGAAAGCAACTTGATCATCAGGTTCACAGCAAACAACTTGATCTAATAGAGAAAGATGGCTCAGATCCTTCTGGGAGAGTATGACGTTCTCTGTTGACATTACTGGCTGCAAGGTCATGAACTGAATGCCTGCTTTACCACAGGTTGTCTTGGTTACAGAACAAAGCTCAATTGGTAATACACTTGCAGACTTTGATTTCTGTTCATGTTTCTGAATTGGCCTAGCTGATTTCGTTTCACTTTTCTCTGTAGACTTGAAGTTTTTATCAATACTCACAATCGCTTCTGTTGCCCCAATAGAGTATGGGACTGATGGGTGCATTTTTTGTTGAAATTTTGAAAGAACAATAGTCTGGTCTAACTTCTGCAGTTTTTCAGGAACGACATCAACATTTTCTTTGCTAGATCTTGATCTTTTTGCTGGCTTGTTGCTGTTACAGCCTCTCGTTTTAAAATGTTCTGTGACTTGATAAGTTGCTAGCAGGCACTTCTGCAAGTCATTCACTAGTGATACGTTTATCTGTTCTTTCAGTTCCTTGACTTTCTCAAAGGCATCAGTTACAGCCAGATGGACACCTGACACTTTACACAGAAGGCTTACCAAAGATGTCTGCAGAAACAGCTTCTCGTATTTCTGCTCATTCCACAACCTGGACTCTTCTTCTAACTCCACAGGAAACCTGCTCTCTTCTCGCAACTTCCTCTCTAAAGCTGTGTACTTCTTCAGCAAAACGTCTTTTGTGTCCTTAGGATTTGCAGTTGGATTCTTCCATGGAAGTTCAACTCTTTCATCCCACCAATGAGGCTTGCATCTCTCACTCCATACTGTCTCTTGACCTTTCCCCTTTCCCACCACCTCTCTAGACAAAAGTCTTACAGCGAAATCAAGCCATGCTTTTTCGCTGTTGATCGGGTCTCTTTTAGAACCCTGAGCGTCCATTGGCCATTTAAAATGGCACGAGCACGCGCTTCCACATCGCATTATCACGAGTGTGGACGTTTGATGAAACAAGTGGAGTTCTTGGATTCTGTGAGAAGTCACTGTCTTTAATTGTCACAACGGATATAGTCTGTTTGAGCGCAGTGTCAGTAGTCGTAGACACCAAATTTGTATTTTCTGTTGCTTCGATAACCTCTGATTTTGAGACGTGCACGTTTGCTGAATCAATAGTCGATGCCATTTGCATTTCGTCAGGTGCAGATATTTGGTATGTATAAAGGTATACATACCTGCAGATACAGTTGCAGGTATTTGCTATGTAGAAAGGTCTATGTAAACTTGACAACGTTAAGAATTGTGGAACAGTTGCGCTTCTATTTCTCGGAACATAAATCGAACATAGCCATTTGTCAATGGACATCGAGAAGCTTTGCTGTGTAACAGGATACTTCCGCTCCTGTTCCTCCTGAGCCATCTCCATAATGGACATACAGATCATTGTAATGCGTGATTGATGTCTGCCTGACCACCAAGGTGACTCATACAGAACTGTACACACCCACCGTTCTTTGTAGTTCTCAAAGACACTGTTTGTCATAGGATATTGGCATGTCTGAGGTGGCCATCTACCCATAATTGGGTTATTCTCATCTTTCTGATCAGATCTAAAACATCCCAGCTGTACGAGGGCGATTGACAAGTCCAATATGTCACAGAACTCGTCAGAATCTGTGTGTTGATTAAAGTCAAAGAAACATGCATCTCGCGGCTGATATAAACAATCAGCTGCTTTTGGTGAGAGGGCCCTGCAAATAAATAAATGGTGAAAAGCATCCATTAAGTTGTTTTATCTGACTGTTTAAACAAACTTTTGTAATACTTCTGTCGTTTCTGGATCCATATTCCTTCTATTGCCGTTAACCAACATAGACTCTATGATCCATGTTTGACTCATGGAAGGGTGCGATAGTCAGCCAAATACTGCGTTGGCAAGCAACAATATATCATTCTGCGCATCCTGTTTGTCATTTGTCTAGAAAGAGGCGAAAGTATCTTACAGGAGTTGCCGTTGCTTCGGAGGAAGTGTTGGAGAACTTATTGTGTAACGGCCTTTTTTTTGTGAAGTGGTGTGGCTATTTCTCTTGATCGTAGCTTAGCATTCCCTAATTCTAACAGAGTCCGGTTGCCATGTAAATCTGGGTAGACTTGGTTATGCCGGCTATCAGATTTATCATGATAAAAATGTAATCTATCCGACCTGTCACAGAGGTAGTGAGGTAACATTTTTTTAATGCTGACACAAGAAAGATATTCAGATACAATGGACATGATACAAGAGTAAAGGCCGACCACGCAAACGATGCATAGCAGAAAAAGCAGGGGCAGTGGGGCTTCCCGTGTAAGAAGCTCATACTGGGGCCCGGTCAAGAAACCTCTTCATAACCTGACGCTGAAAGGCCCAAACAAAAATGACACTCCTGGCCGTTGGTTTGGACAAATCTATGAGTTGGAGAATCTTTCATACTTACAGGGGTTTATTTCCAAAGTTTAAAACAACATGTTTCATTTAATGTGATGGATTGCATGATTATCTAGTAAACTTGTTTGTTCCCTATAACGGACAGTAACACTTCATTTGCTATTTAAGGTTCTCTTTGCTCACAAATGCTAGCATTTAATATCTCCTACTTGTGTCTTTAAAATTAATATGGGAAGATAAAAAATATCCTTTTCATTATTTTAAATGAAAACAAATGTTTGTGAGAAGAAATTGGAAGATACGATTGTAAGTAATGAGTATCACTGGTTTAGATGTTGATAAAAATAATAAACAACCCAGTTACATGTCATGAGATGTTGGTTTACTTACATGACATTCGGTGCTGGCAGCAGCTCTGTCATCATCACCTTTTGTGGTTAACCTGGTGCTGGTCCAAATGTTGACTGAGGACAGAATATGCAAACGTTGTTTGTAATGTAACTTTCTGGCCAATCAGAGAACGGGGCGCACACAGTAATCAGGTTAACCTGGTCACGTGACCATCGTTTCTAATAATTCTATAAATAGAAACAAAATTTTCCATTACAAAACATTCAAGTTCCTCATTGCGTCAAGTTGATGTTGTTGTTGAATTACCACACTATCACCAGTGGCAACACTAGACAAGCTCTATGGCAGTGTCGACAGCTTCAGGATTACCACTGCTTTTTTCGAAAAAATATAGGTTGACCTCTGACATCGTACGAAGAAGAAGAAGAAGAAGAAGAAGAAGAAGAATTACCACACGGACTAAGCATGGCCATCTTGCACAGTAGGCAATGGAGTAAGCCTACCCTTTTGTGCGCCCTGAAAAAGTTTCGGGTTGTAGTGCATCGAGTTTAACCTCCCTTTCCACGTCGACCTACGGGCTACCTTCGATTCTGTGGACAGACACGCCCCGTGGAAGTCCCTATAATGCGTGGGTATCCCAGGCACCCTGCTGGCCCTTCTTCTTCGTTCGTTCTCAATCAATCGCTAACAAGTCCTGACAGGGCTTTGCAAGTAGTAGGATGCAGTCAGGAGAACGGAATGCGTTGTTTCGCTAGTTTACAGCTATACTGCGATATTTGCACCTTTCAGTCCTATACATCCGTCTTCGGCAGGACCTGCTGACCTAATTGAAGAGCTTCACCGTCACACCAGTGGCCAAAATTCGGCTCGGGCCGGATCTCACAGAGGAGTTCTCCACAATCATCTGGTGTCCGACAAAGCTGCACGTTTCTGCTGCGCCATGGACTGGATCCTCGCAGTCTTCTCCACACAACCCAGGGCTCCTCGTCGGGGACTTCCGGTTAATCGATCTCGTCTACCCCGATGACGTCGTCATACCGGGCTGCCATTCTCAGGCCCTGGTAGGCCCCCTAGAGGCACTGGATCGATCGACTACCCACATAGGCTTGCACATTTCCTGGACGAACACGAACATCCAAAACCTGAGCAGAGGCCCCACTGCGCTGTTCATTACCGTGAACGACAACCCTGTTGCAACCACCGAAGACTTCGTCTACCTCGGCATCAGACAATCCTCTGACGCACACATCAGCCACGACATCACCCGTAGGATGGGCTTATCAGCTTCATCCATGCATTCTCTCCGTAATTTGGTCCCAGCGAAGGCTCTCTCTGGAGACCAGGCTTTTTTGTGGTCAGAGGGTATGAAACCTTCTGAGATCTACAGAAGAATGGAGGTTCAGTATGGAGACAGTTCTTTGAGTCAGAGAAGAGTGTATGAATGGCTAGAAAGATTTCAAAACGGAAGACAAAACGTCATTGATGAACCACGAAGTGGCAACTGACATAAGGAAACAGCAGATCGACCAGCTAGTCCGTGTCAACAGACGAGCCCCTGTTGGTGAAATTGTCGTAAATCTCAACACGGAGTCACGGCGCTGCGTACAAAATTGTCCGCGATGACCTCGGTTATGATAAAGTGTGTAGCACATAGGTCTCAATGCAGATGACAACGAAGAAATGGAAGAGATAGAAATTGGTTAAAAGTCACACCAAAATACGTTTTTTATTTTCTACAATGTATTCAGAAGCTAGTGGACAGGAGGCCAAAGTGTGTTGGACATCCACAAGCTAGTGAACAGGTGGACAAAGTGTGTTGGTGATCAACAAGCTAGTGGACAGGTGGACAAAGTGTGTTGGACATCAACAAGCTAGTGGACAGGTGGAAAAAGTGTGTTGGACATCCACAAGCTAGTGGACAGGTGGACAAAGTGTGTTGGACATCCACAAGCTAGTGGACAGGTGGACAAAGTGTGTTGGACATCCACAAGCTAGTGGACAGGTGGACAAAGTGTGTTGGACATCCACAAGCTAGTGGACAGGTGGACAAAGTGTGTTGGACATCAACAAGCTTGTGGACAGGTGGACAAAGTGTGTTGGTCATCAACAAGCTAGTGGACAGGTGGACAAAGTGTGTTGGTCATCAACAAGCTAGTGGACATGTGGACAAAGTGTGTTGGTCATCAACAAGCTAGTGGACAAAGTGTGTTTCCAGGAACGGGAACTGTGTCGAAAAGAGACACACACAAAACAATTATGGGTAACACTATTATAAAAATGTTATAAATAAAACTGCAAAATTGCAGCTACTGAAAGACAGTTTCTCGCGTGTGTGTGTGTGTGTGTGTGTGTGTGTGTGCATGTATGTGTGCGTGCATGCGCTCGCGTATGTGTATGTAAATATATGTATATAGTGGGAGTTCAGATATCTGAAAAACCAGAGCGCACATTGCATGGGCCTTTCGAGAACTGCTGTGAAAAGTGCAGAAAGAATAATTTCCTCATGAGTTTATAACCGACAAAGAGGCCTTAAACCTTCAGCAGCTTGAGAGCATAAACTGCCTTGTGTATGCTGAGGTTAATAACAATGAAGGAACTGACATTCTACTTCGAACGCATCCATTGTGTGGTTGGGATGAAGGTGTTATTCAATTTAGAAGGGGGATGGGGTGGGAGCATATTCAATCCATCCATTAAATTATGCTGAATACCACAATCCATGACTTGGCGATCAAAATACTGCTAGAGTTTGACACACGATGTCAGTCAAGCAGGTAGAGGAAGGAGCAGGAATGTTTGTTACTAAAGCCATCAGTAACCATACCTTTTGCTGAGAGAGACTAGCTACTATGGGCATGCCCCAGTGTAGTGAAACTCACTTATGTATAATGTAACGTTATGTAAATTGAAGGAGTGCTTTGGTTTTCCAAAGTAAAGAAGTAGTGCGTTACGATATCTTGTCTTAAATTTTGCTGACGATCAAGCAGCCAAATCATCTTCAGAACTACAATTGCAGCAACATATTCATAAACTAAATTCAACATGTAAACAATACAGCATGAAAATCAATGTAGGAAAAACTAATGTCATGAAAATATATAGAATAATCAGAAACATCAATATCGCCATTGAAAAACAGAAAATCAAACAGGAGAAAGATTTCACATACTTAGAGAGCACGTTATCAGCAAACGGAAGAATTACGGCAAAAATTCAACAAAGATGCAATAAGGTAAATCAGATCATTGGACAATTAACTTCAAAACTTAAATGCAAGCACATGACAATTACTACCAAAAGAGCTTTATACAACACGATTTTCGTCCCGACACTATGTTACCAATGTCAAAATTGGACACTAACATCAAATGGAAAACTCTATATCGTAACAACAAAAATGAAATGCCTGTGGGCCTGCGAAAAATATTGGGAGTAACAAGAAGAGACATGATCAGAAACAATGACATCAGGAGACTAGTGGAAACAACACCAGTATTGGACTACATGAAAAGACAGCAACTAAAATGGTTTGGCCATGTAACAAGTCTACCACCACACAGCACACCCCAACAAATAATGCTATTTAGATATAATAGAATCAAAGCCAAAGGCAGACCACGAAAAAGATGGCTTACAGAAATATCGGAGGCAGTAAATGTTACTATGCATGAGGCACACAGACTGGCTCGTTCCAAAGACCTCCCCATAACCTGACGCTGAAAGACATAATAGGATAATAATAGAATAAAAAAGAATAAAGTCTTTAGAAGAAACAGCACATAAAAAGCAAATAATTGTTCGAGGAGCTGGAATGATTCGATATTTATCAGAGCAGGGTTCCAAAGAAATATGCGCCACGAAAATGAGGTTATTAACGTTTAGGGCGGAAACACGTAACAAGTGTGATACGGTACATGTTACAGAACAGTTACCTTGACAACATTTTGCTTCTATGAGCAATCAGGACAACTTTCTTTGTCATATTATTTTATGTTTTGATAAGAACCCACGTCACTTCATTTCAGGAATTTCCAATTAAACATAGTCTCCTCTGTGATTTTGGATAATGATAGTTCCACTAGCACGATGATCGTACATAATCTCGCTATGTCATCTCACGCTCTCGTGTTAGCTCAATGCACAAGCCTGCAGTCTGCGTTTTGTCAGCGCTTTAACTGCAATGTTAACATTCAAGGGACAATCATTGATCACACTCTGAATGTTAACGTTATCTACAACCAATGGGAAGGAAGACTAACGTCTGGTCAGTCAAAATATACTGGTCAGGCAAAATATACTGATCAGACGTGTTAGTCAGGGTCAGGCAAAACGTACTGGTCAGATATGTTAGTCAGAATCAGGCAAAACATACTGGTCAGACATGTTAGTCAGGGTCAGGCAAAACATACTGACCAAGACCCTCACCTTGGCATACTCGTAGCCCTTCCTGGAAACTGGATTTTCTCGTGGTAGCCTGGCTAACAAAATGAGGGAGCGACGGGATTCCCGTAGTAGTTAGCGACACGCAGATGGAGCCAATCATAGAACAACCGTTCGAGATGTGAGGAAAGGTACTGCAACCCGCCCCTTAACGTCCTTTTCAGGGCGCACAAAAGAATAAACCTACTCATTGTGGGCAATCGAAACAACAATCTATAAGCAATGCCCTCTGCTGTTGGCGCCTTAATGCGAGGACAACGGCCCGTTCTTTGCCATGCGCCCTAGGAAAGACCACAACGGTAGATCCAGACAAGCTCCCAAATTGTTGACACGCTTGCTCGTCTTTGTGACTTTGAATATACAGAAAGATGACAGCCTCGCCTTCAGACAAAACGCTGTAAAGATACATTGATTTATTTCACCAAGCAACAGATCAGAGTAAGATTTTTATTTTACCATTGTTGATCCTTGTTGGATGCACTCATAATGCACCTGCTTATGTACTTTACAGTGCTACTTAGACCTGGATGCTAATTTTAAGTGGCCAATAGACCTAGATGTTGAAGCGTAGGCTAACAGCAGAAACAGTGGGTAAGAAATCCATAATAACTAGTCTAATAGGGGCGAATGTCTCGAAAATGGTTCAGAATGGGAGAGAGAGCAACCTTTAAACTCAAAGAGGAAGGGAGTGAATAAGCAGAATATAACAAAAGGTAATCTGTGGATGAAAGGCAGGTTGTTTCGTCAGTAGAAGGACGTGTAAATATATATATCCTTAACAGAACGTCGCTGCTTTGACAGCCTATCTGAAAGAAACTCAATATCTTGCCAAATCTCTAACCTGCTCCAGAGTTATGCCCAAGCGTTCCTTGACATCGATGTTGTGTATTTTGATGTGGCCAAAGTATTTCAAAGTTCATATATATGAGTATATATATTATATTTATATATATAGGTATATATGTATATTTACATATATATATATATATATATATATATATATATATATATATATATATATATATATATATATATATATATATATATAAATATATTTATACACACACACGGACATCCATACATATCCATATATAGTAAAGTAAAGTAACTCATAGAATTACTGCCGAAGGGGTGTGAGGTGTTAGCGATCTCACATTTCAAAGGCTCGGTTATATGAGGGCGGTAGCCATCTCCTCTCCCTCTCCGCTTTTACTCCCGTGACTGAACCTATACCCATTTAAGGCTGGGTCGACACGGAATCCGTTGCGATCTGAAAAAAGACATCGCAAGCGAAGATACCGACATCATCAGATAGTTTTGTCTTGAAGATGTAGCCTGCGCTGTATTTGGATTATAGTGAGGAAGCAACTCCACTCTCACGCCTCTAGCGTTATTGGACTAGTGACGGGATCAAGATGCTGCAGTCGTCAGCGACCCATAGCTGACTGCTAGCGTCAGGGCCAGCGAACCATAGCTGCCAAGACCCTTCTACACCTCCACGTGGTGATCCTGGATAACAGGCTGCAGCACGGCAGACTGGCTAAGGAGAAGGGATCGAAGAAGGAATGCTAACCCAGTACTAAAAAATGCTTGCTGAAGTCGAATGTGTTGGACCGAAAGGTGCAAATATCGCAGCCTAGCTGTAAACTACGACACAACGCATTCCGTTCTCTGGGCTACATTCTGCTACTTAAGCCCGTTCATGGTTTGGTAGCGGGAGATTGAGAACGAACGAAGAAGATGAAGAAGGACTAGTGACAAGACATAAGTCGAGACGATTGGAGGAAACACAGGATTCTGTCATTCTGGTCACACCTCCCTTGAAACCACGGGACGCATGAAACTTTCGATATTCGATCGCCCACCTTTTCAGTTCATCGCTTTGAGAGACGAATGCCTTATCTCTCGACCACAGCTACCAAACAAGTAAGTATACATATTATAGGCGATACTAGGTATAGGCTCAGTGACCCCCATCACGACAAAAACAAAATGGCAGCCACGCTTTTATCTTCAGGTCCGCTACATCTTCCATTTATGTATATAAACATATATAGCTGTAACAACACATGAGCTGTCGATACATCTGCACTGGGAATACTTAATAGCCTAATAGAAGCTGGAAAGGTGAGACAAAATAACAAGTTGGCCGTTAGAAGAGAGCATTCTGAAAGACTGACAGCCTAAGCTCTAGTCGGTAGGTTTTATCTTGCTCAAAACGTTAGAAGATTCGATACGATAGTGTTTTCATGAGTGTTCTACTGACTCCAATCGGTGCCCATTCGTTTATTTTATGCAAAAATTACACTCAATATAATAAGTACGGTAATTTGTGGAAAAAAAACCCCAAAAAACAGACCGAGGAATTGCTATTTTTAGAATCTTATTCAACTCGAACTCATCAATGATGTACATAATCATCAAGTGTCGTGCCGATAGCCGTGGGCGATCATGTCTCTCCCCAAGTTGATGTCCTAAGTAAGGAAAATGTTGACCATATCAGATTGTCGTCGGAGATGATGTGTTAAAGCATTTATTGCACGAGAACCCCGCCCTATTACTGTGTGAGCCAAACTGCATTACACATCTATCTGGTACTGTATCTGTAGTATGTAATCATGGCATTCAATCAAACAAACGAAGTGTCTGATGCCAGGTAGTCAAATGGTTAAACTCAAAGCGGTCTTTGCCATGGAATACCGTACCATGTTGGACCAAGGATTTTACTCTGGCTATCTCCCAATCTCATTGGTGGTTACTACTGTTTATGCATTTAATTATTGGCCTTTTTCTGAAGAAGAGTGTTCATAAATCCTCTGTACCATCCCATGTGATTACTCATCATGTTACCCGTTCTCACAATGTGTTTACGCCAACATTCTTTGCTTCAAGTGACGTCAGGTTTGACTATAACATGAGTTGATACCAGGGTGAACACCAAGCCATCACGGTCTGGTGTGGACATACTATCTGGACGAGAGTACTGGGGCGGCCATAACCCACCTATACACCTCAGGCCTGCAGCGACATTACAGTGCGAACTTATGCTGCAATGAAGAAAATTGCAGAGGATAGGGTCAATTGGAGAGACATACTCAGACAGCCTTACAACCAGTCTCCGGACTGATCAACTAGAGGGTAGGGTCAAACGGAGAGATATACCCAGACAACCTTACAACCGGTCTCCGGACTGATCAACTAGAGGGTAGGGTCAAACGGAGAGATATACCCAGACAACCTTACAACCGGTCTCCGGACTGATCAACCAGAGGATATGGTCAAACGGAGAGATATACCCAGACAACCTTTCAACCTGTCTCCGGACATCAACCAGAGGATAGAGTCAAATGAAGAGCCATACTAAGACAACCTTACAACCGGTCTTCGGACTGATCAACCAGAGGATATGGTCAAACGGAGAGATATACCCAGACAACCTTACAACCGGTCTCCGGACTGATCAACCAGAGGATATGGTCAAACGGAGAGATGTACTCAGACAACCTTACAACTAGTCTCAGGACTAATCAACCAGAGGATAGAGTCAAATAAAGAGCCATACTAAGACAACCTTACAACCAGTCTCAGGACTGATCAACCAGAGGATGATGATACTATTCTGGTCACGTCGGGGTTGACAAGATTGAAAGAGCTGACAACCTGGCTTTGGAAACGTGTTCTGGTGGGAGGCCGTTAGATATTATTACATTGTGTATTGTTTAAAGCGGCCAATGGTTGCCTTTTTGGATATCACTACAAGAAATAAATCGGCAGTCCGCACAGACTGCAGTAGTTTGACATGAAACGTGGATCGCGTTTGAAAAAAAAAGTGGGGGGTGGCGCTTAGAACAACCAGCGAGGTTTAAGAACTATCAGTATTTGTGACCTTAACTCTTTGTTGAGAGAGAGAGAGAGAGAGAGAGAGAGAGAGAGAGAGAGAGAGAAAGAGAGATAGAAACGAGCGAGTGTAAGAGAGAAATAGCTAGAGAGGCACAGAAACAGAGAAAAAGACATCTCGAAACAGTGAGGGGGGACAGAGAAAGAAAAAAATAAAGTGAGAGAAATGGAAAGAGAGAGTGGTTAAGTGACACGGTTCAACCCAGAAGGTGCTGGGTTCGATCCCAATCACAGCACCGGCTGTTACCCCGGGGAAGCAAACCCTTAGAAAATGCAGGAAGAACCAGGCCTTTACATAAAATGCATGCTGAAGTCGGATGCACTGGGCCGACAGACGCAAAATAAAAACCACAATGCAACGCACACCGCTTTGGGTAATAGAGAAATAAGGCGAACGCAAAAACAAAAACAAAAAAATCTCTTTTCTAGCGAATTACTCGATTGTTATAATTTATCGTGGGAGTATGCCAGATCATAGGGAAATCAAGACTAAGGCCAAGTTAAGATTTGTTATTCCCATTGTCAAGTGTGTGCTTCTGTACGGAGTAGAAACTTGGAGAACGACAAAGGAAATACAGAGGAAACCCCAGTCAGTTGTCAATAAATGTCTACATAGGATACGGGGTATAGACTGGCAAGACATGGTGAGGAATGAAGGCTTATGAGAAAGGAGCTAATAACAGCCTGTGTAGCAACAAATCAAACGTAGGAAATCTGGAGTTTAACGGGACACGTGGTATGGAAATCCCCTTCAAATGTGGACAGACAGGCCATGAAATGGGATTCACAAGGGAATAGGATGTGAGGCAGTCGAAGAAACATAATAGAAGAGACTGTTAAAATGAACTTCAGTCCCTGAATCTCAACTCGAGAGAGACAGAAAGGGCAACTCGAGAGAGACAGAAAGGGCAACTCGAGTGAGACAGAAAGGGTAATTCGAGCGAGACAGAAAGGGCAACTCGAGTGAGACAGAAAGGGCAACTAGAGAGAGACAGAAAGGGCAACTCGAGTGAGACAGACAGGGCAACTCGAGTGAGACAGAAAGGGTAATTCGAGCGAGACAGAAAGGGCAACTCGAGTGAGACAGAAATGGCAACTCGAGATAGACAGAAAGGGCAACTCGAGTGAGACAGAAAGGGCAACTAGAGAGAGACAGAAAGGGCAACTCGAGTGAGACAGAAAGGGCAACTAGAGAGAGACAGAAAGGGCAACTCGAGTGAGACAGAAAGGGCAACTAGAGAGAGACAGAAAGGGCAACTCGAGTGAGACAGACAGAGCAACTCGAGTGAGACAGAAAGGGCAACTCGAGTGAGACAGAAAGGGTAATTCGAGCGAGACAGAAAGGGCAACTCGAGTGAGACAGAAATGGCAACTCGAGATAGACAGAAAGGGCAACTCGAGTGAGACAGAAAGGGCAACTAGAGAGAGACAGAAAGGGCAACTCGAGTGAGACAGAAAGGGCAACTAGAGAGAGACAGAAAGGGCAACTCGAGTGAGACAGACAGAGCAACTCGAGTGAGACAGAAAGGGCAACTCGAGTGAGACAGAAAGGGTAATTTGAGCAAGACAGAAAGGGCAACTCGAGTGAGACAGAAATGGCAACTCGAGATAGACAGAAAGGGCAACTCGAGAGAGACAGAAAGGGCAACTCGAGTGAGACAGAATGGGCAACTCGAGTGAGACAGACAGAGCAACTCGAGTGAGACAGAAAGGGCAACTCGAGAGAGACAGAAAGGGCAACTCGAGTGAGACAGAAAAGGGCAACTCGAGAACGAATTTGCTTGGGTTGAGTCGTCAATGGCACATGTCCAGAATGGAGCGACACACGATGATGATGATGCCAGATCCTCCTCCAGTTTCACTATTTTATTTCCGGCATTTGTTACTCTTCCGAGCTACACCCATGTTGAGAAGAATATGATCATTGTAATCCTTTCAAGCAAGTCGTTAACATCTACTAATGAGGACTGTGCATGGGGATAGCAACCACATCATGCAAAATCATTGTTGTTGAACCGCCAGTGAAATTATGATGATACTAACTTTATGTAGAGCAGCTTGTTGTAGTGGTGGCCTGTGCTTCGCTTGGAGCAGAAAGACGAATCGTATTGGTTCTGTCCTTGTCTTGGTTTCTCCTGTGTGGATTATTACTCGTATTTCTGCATTATCTGATACGAAGTATATAAAATGTTGTTGTTGTTTTTTTTTTTTGGCGTTCGCCTTATTTCTCTAATCCCCAAGGCGGTCGCGTTGCACTGTGGTTTTTATTTTGCACCTGTTGGCCCAGTGCATCCGACTTCAGCATGCTTTTTATGTAAGGGTCTGCTTCCTCCTGCATTTTCTAAGGGTTTGCTTCCCCGGGGTAACGGCCGATGCTGTGATGGGGATCGAACCCAGCACCTTCGGGTTGTGAGCCGTGCCACTTAACCACTAGACCACGAAAAGGTTTGTTTTGAATGTTGCCTTTTTTCTCCTGCTCATGAAAACATTTACGCTCCCGGTGGATGACAATTCCTCGTCAAGTCCGACATGTACATATCTATATAAAATGTTATAGCTTATACAGAGTGGACTAGTTACGGAGGAAATTGTTTTAACAAAATTGGATGGGTTGAAAGTGGATAAATGTCCAGGTCAAGATGGTATCCATACAAAAATGCTATTTGAAATTAGAGACCATCTAGCAAAACCATTGGCTATATTATGTTCTCAATCACTTGCAAAAGAGATTGTTCCAAGAGATTGGAAAGATGCAGGAGTGATTCCCTTATTCAAAAAGGGAAAGAAATCAGATCCAGCTGATTATAGGTAGGTAAGTTTAACGAGTATATAGTCTGTACATTGTTAGTCAATAATCAAAGAAAACATTGTAATGCATCTAGACAGGTTTAATCTAATCCAGAAATAGTCAGCATGGGTTTACTAGAGGAAGATCGTGCTTAACAAATCTATTGGAGTTCATGGAGGAGGTTACTAAAATGATAGGGGATGTTATTTATATAGCTTTAGCAAAGGCTTTTGATAGAGTACCTCATCGAAGATTATTTTAAACGTAAAATCACATGGAATAGGTGGGGAGGTTGCGGAATAGATTGAAAGTTGGTTAACGGAAAGAAGACAGAAAGTGGGCATAAATAAGGAGTACTCTGAGTGGTGCGAAGTAAAAAGTGGAGTTGCCACAGTGATCGGTTTTGGTATCGATATTGTTCTAGATATTTTTAAACGATTTGGACATTGATATAGGATCCATGATTGAAAAAAAATTGCAGATGATACACAACTATGTAGAAGTGTCTCATATATAGCAGAAGTGGGTCGTATTTAGATAAAATTCGAGACTGGTCTGTAAGCTGGCAAATGGAGTTTAATATAGATAAATGTACAGTCATCCACATGGGTAGATCCAACATGGAACATAATTATAGAATGGGCGAGAACAACATTAGAATGCTAGATAACGAAAGGGACCTAGGGGTTATAATAGAGCATACAGGAAAAATGAATGAGCAAGTCTATGTAGCAGTGAATAAGGCAAATGCAATGTTAGGTATGATAAAAAGAAATATTAAACATAGGAGTAAGGAGGTGATAGTCAAACTATATAAAGCATTAGTTAGACCTAGATTGGAGTACTGTTTACATGTGTGGAGTCTTTATCGTAGATGAGATATAAACATGCTGGAAAGGATACAAAGAAGAGCGATACAACTGATAGTGGGGTTCCACAATTACAGTTACGAGGACAGAGAAAAACCGGCCTACATTGTCCAGAAAAGAGAAGAATTCGAGGTAACAAAACAGATTTATAAGATAATCACAGCAAAGGTAAAATTAGACTATAACAAGTTTTTCAAAATACAACCATTAACAAGAGCAAGAGCGCACAGATATAAATTAACTAAAGAGAGGTCCAGATTGGATATTAGGAAATATTTTTTTAGTCAGAAAGTAGTGAATGCTTGGAAAGCATTATCCCACGAGATGGCGGAGGCAGAGATATTTAATGCATTTAAAAATAGATTGGATGTGCATAGTTTTTAGAGCAGTGTAATGCAGATGTGACTGGTTGTCTACAGACTCTGGTGAGTCTTTTAAACCAGTATGAAAACGTTAAGATAAATTAGTTGGTCCCATACTCAATCCTCACCGCTTTCGATAGGCATAGTAGGTTAGACTGTAGCCATACTTTTGCCCCAATTCGGACCCCGGTAATATGTATGTTTTATAAGTACGCCGTTTTTAATTCTTCACACAGCTTTACGTTTTCTGTAATGTTAGTTAATGCTTATGTTTCACTTTTTGTAATGACAAAAACAAGAAAGGATCCGTTTTGTCTGGATACTAAAACGACAGTTAAAGTTTGTCTTGATCGAAGATAAAGGACAGGTCATATGAGATAATCTCACAAATCTCACAAATTAAGGTGGAAGCGGTTAAGTAAATTGAACACACAAACATAAACGATGTAGCCCAGGAGATCGAGAGGATGTTGCAAAATTTTCAGGGACGACACAAATGATCGAGACACCGCAATGATCGTCAACTTCCGCTTCACTTCCATGGTTTCTGATTCGAGAAGTCAGTCGTCGTTTGTGTGAGCGATGGTTGATCGCTAATATACCGCTGATTGTAACAACAATCTATAGTTTGTAGCACGATTTAGAACACCGATAGTAGACTGTTATTAAGGTATGCAAGCCACGTTGCTTGAGCCTCGTCATGTTGTCCAAGAGAGATTTTGTAGGGGCCCATGATTCAGTTCTCAATGTCATATCGCTGTCTCCAAACGATGATCTGGACACTTTTGTTGGTGAGTACTACACTACTACTGTGTACTAGTAGTAGTAGTGACTAAGTACTAGTAGGCAGTAGAAAGAAAGTAGGTATAGCTCTAGTACCTTGGTACTCTCAAACACAAGAGTTGAAGTTGTAAGCTATAAATAAAATAAATCATGCGGCAAAAGCAGGTTTTTACTTTTAAAAGGAAGTAAACAATTTCTTAGGGGTAGTACTTGCTAAACAAGATACCCTACTAATAAAGAAGTATATTATTTTTTAATATATTAGTATTATTATATTATATCATTACTCGATTAGTCTATCTGAGGTACTAATGCCCACTGATGGTGCTTGCTTACTTTATTTGTTTGGTAAGGAAGGGAATATGTATAAACTTCTAGCCTGTGAGTTTTAAATAGATAATATTTATTTGTAACAACCATCACAAAGATAAGTAATAAGTATTGATCTGCTTCGGTAAAACTTTTAATGAACAAAAGAAAAAAAGTGAAGTAATATAAATATAATAAATAATAATAGGTTGCCCTGAATTCGAATACGCTTACACAGGACCTCCAGGTGACAGAAGCAACTTGCCACAAAAGGAAGATGAGAATGTAACACACCAGCAGAACCCCCCCCCCCCCCCCCCCCCCCAATTTTCACAACTGGCCAAGTATTTCATCGTTCAACACTTGCGACTGGAATTTAAACAAGAGTTCAGGCCATACATACTCATAGCCTCAATTACTACCTAGCTTTCCTATCATTAAGCATAGACCATATGTCTTAGATGTTTGTGTCATATTTCTTGGGCTAAATGTGTTGTAAATCTGTGTTGGAGGATTTCTATGTCATATATCCATCTTCTACATGGTCTTCCTCGTGTATTGTAGCCAGATATACTTGATCGTGTTGCATTTTTCAGAGATTACTAAAACATATTTTCTGTCTTGAAATGTATTCAACACAAGCAGTAATTCTCACCATATTTCTAATGTCTTAATTTCTCATTTGATCTCTCCTGTGCCTTGAATAAACAACAAATTTGACATTGGTAGTGCATAGCTATATAAATATGTTAATACAGTTTATCAGAAATTGCTTTGTTGCAAAGCTAATGTTTGGGTGTTCAAGCAGTGGTGATATATCAACTGGATAAAGCACAGCAGAGGCTTTCTGACATCTAGTTTCAATTTCTTGATCAAGCTTTCCTGTTCTAAACTTCTATCCCAGGTTTTTGTGCTTGTTTTAAGTTTGATATTGCTTATTATGTGCATGTTAAGTGATCCTGATGTTCTGCTAATCTTCATAGTTTCTGTTTTTGATATGCAATTATATCTTTCACAAACTGTACCTAGTGCTTTGATATGCAATTATATCTTTCACAAACTGTACCTAGTGCTTTGATATGCAATTATATCTTTCACAAACTGTACCTAGTGCTTTGATATGCAATTATATCTTTCACAAACTGTACCTAGTGCTTTGATATGCAATTATATCTTTCACAAACTGTACCTAGTGCTTTGATATGCAATTATATCTTTCACAAACTGTACCTAGTGCTTTGATATGCAATTATATCTTTCACAAACTGTACCTAGTGCTTTGATATGATTTTGAATCTTATATTTATTAGGTTTTGGTTATCTGCAAGTAGTTCATGAAATGGTTTTTCACCCTCTTATGTTGAATTTCACTTCTGGTGTTTCAATTTGGCTGTTGTTACTCTGTCCATGTAACTGTTGAACAGCATTGGTGAAAGCTGTCACCTTTTACAACATATATAAAGGTGCAATGACCTCATACTTAACTCTCCAGTGAGGCCCACCCCCAGATGTACATTGGTAGAAAAACAGCAACTGTTGAGGTATTTATGAGTTTGGTAAAATATCTTTTTTTCTTTTCAGAAATCTGGTATCAAGTGTTTCTGTGGGCATTGTTTTCTTCCCTGCTTGTTCACTGCGTAGCAGCTCTCATTGCATTCCTTCGTTTGCGGAAACATGGAATTGGGCGTTGGATTCCAGTAGCTATTATTACAATGGGAGTGCTGTCCCCACTGACTGGTGGAGTTGTCAGTAGTAAGTAAAATTTATGAATGTTTTTGCAACAGAATAAAGTTATTTTTTAATCCAATAAAATTGAAGTAATTTTAATTAACTATTCAAATATTTGATTTGTTCCATGATTTTTTTGGTTTTAATATGGTGTGATACATCTTCACCATATGATTTGCCAACCGCCACAGACAATCATGGATCTCCACACCTTCCTGTCCATAGAACAGTATGTCAGTTCAGTTTCTTACGTTTCTATGCCATGATGTTAAATTGTCTGGTATCGTCTCTTGTTGTCTTCTTCTATTTCCAGCAACGTTTGTCCGATGTTACACGTTTGTTAAGTTTATTTCAATATGTTTTTATGTCATTTAAAAGAAAATGAAGGGTCATTGTTTCTCAGGCTAAGATTATGTACCAGCTTTTTGCATCCAGTCCACTTATATAATATTTGTAGAGATGACAATTTGTCGTGATATAGCACTTGTGCCATCAAGTTTTGTTCTTATTCTGCCTTCAAGGTGGGCAGAGTTTGTCACCTGTATAAGATTTTGATGTGGTATAGATCTTTATATGTCTGTTAGATTGTTATTTAGTAATCTTTATGTTTGTATTAGATTGGGATCTAGTATTCAACTTTATGTTTGTTTTAGAATGGGGTAAAACCCTGCCATCTGTCCTTTGGACATCTGCACTTGCCTTGTGTTTTTCTAAATATGCTGCGCCGGTCTAGAAAAGCTTGGCCCATGGCAAACTACTTGATACAGCAATAAATGAGGTGGGTTGTATAGCATCTGGGTGTCTAAAACCCACCCCCATTGATAAAATATACCCCATGGTTGGCATAGCACCGCCCGAGATTTGAAGCGTCGCAGCGGAAACTGAGCGAGAAAAGCGAGAGAATGACAATGGTGGGTCACCCAATATTTGAACATCAGGTACGAAACACAGGGCTCAAGTCCAGGCATAGCTGCCTAAAATCAACACAACCCATACAGACAAACCCTGAAAGTCACAACATCGAGAGATGGCATGACTTGATACAGTCCTCAGAAATGGAACTTTGGGAGTGGCCTTCTACCATACACAACATGGAAGTCGCTGAGCAGCATACTTCGAACTGGTGTATCACAGTGCAAGAGGAATATGAAATGGTGGGTATACACAGATGATGATACATGTGACTGTGGTGCAGTACAGGACCCAGACCACCTGACCTCCAGGAAATAAGCAAAAGGTGCAACATGCTGGATGCCAATGGCAAGGCAATCCTTGATGCTGAATACTGGATGCATGCTGTATAATGTGGTGCTTGGACACGGAAAGTAAGTACGTACATATTAGAATGCGAATCTAGTATTCATCCTTGTTTGTATTGCCATGGGATCTACAAGGTGTGTTCAAATGAAATCAGAATGAACTGCACCAAGTGAACATACATGCGATGTGCATGATAACGTCACTTCAGGTGTAAACAGCACATACCAACTGTCAAGTTTACAAAATTTCATTATCCTCCGACTCTGTTTCCTCAGCAGACCGTTGAAAACATGGCGGGTGTGATACGAAATCCATCCAGAGTTGATCAGCGAGCGGTGATTTGGTTTCTAACCGCTGAAGGATGTCGACCAGATGACATTCATCGCAGAATGCAAGCAGTGTATGGTGACAAAAATGTGTCGAAGACAACAGTGAAGAACTGGACAACTATATTTAAAGAAGGATGTGGGTTAACGAAAGATCTTCCGAGACCAGGTCAGGCGCATATTGTTGCGTCAGAAGATGCCATTGCCAAAATTTATGCAGCAATTTGGGTGGACCGTCGCCGAAGCTTATGTTCGCTAGCAGAGGAATTCGTTGTGTCGCTAGGGACAGTTCAAATGGTGGTTAGCAAGAAACTGAAGTATCGAAAGGTGTGTTCACAATGGGTACCTCGGTTGCTGACCAACCACCATAAGGAAGAATGCATGGGATAGAGTTTGAATCACGTGATATGATACGAAGAGGAGGGTGATTCGTTTCTTCTGCGCATAGTGGCAGGTGATGAATCGGGGTCCCACCACTTTGAGCTGAGCAGTAAAGCTACTACGGAAGATCTTTCGTTAACTCACGTCTTTCTTTGAACATCGTCCAGTTCTTCACTGTTGTCTTCGACACACTTTTGCTGCCTGCATTCTGCCTTGAATGTCAACTGGTCGACATCCTTCAACTGTTAAACCGCATCACCGCTCGTTGATCAACTCTAGACAAATTCTGTATCGCACCTGCCATGTTTTTAACCGTCTGGTGAGGAAACTACGAGTCGGAGCATAATGAAATTTTGCAAACTTGACGGTTGGTATGTGCTGTTTACATACACCTGAAGTGACATCATCTTGCGCATCATACATATGTTCACTTGGTGCAGTTCGGTCCGGTTTCATTTGACCATGCCTCGTAGTATTCATCATAATATCTGTGTTATATTGGGATCTAGTATTCATCATAATATCTGTGTTATATTGGGATCTAGTATTCATCATAATATCTGTGGTATATTGGGATCTAGTATTCATCATAATATCTGTGTTATATTGGGATCTAGTATTCATCATAATATCTGTGTTATATTGGGATCTAGTATTCATCATAATATCTGTGATATATTGGGATCTAGTATTCATCATAATATCTGTGGTATATTGGGATCTAGTATTCATCATAATATCTGTGTTATATTGGGATCTAGTATTCATCATAATATCTGTGTTATATTGGGATCTAGTATTCATCATAATATCTGTGGTATATTGGGATCTAGTATTCATCATATTATCTGTGTTATATTGGGATCTAGTATTCATCATATTATCTGTGTTATATTGGGATCTAGTATTCATCATATTATCTGTGTTATATTGGGATCTAGTATTCATTATTATGTTTCTAACAGGTGCTGCCATAGCAGGTGTCTACCAAGCTTCAGACTTTGTAATGATGCCATTCTATGCCCTGGTGTGGGGAGTGGTCCAGACCTTTTTGGTTGTGGTTATTTCATTCTCTCGGATACTTGCAACTTTATGATAGGGATAACAAAAAGTTCAATCCTGCATAGTATCTGGAATACTTGCAACTTTATGATAGGGATAAAAAAAAGTTCAATCCTGCATAGTATCTGGAATACTTGCCAACTTTATGATAGGGATAAAAGAAAGTTCAATCCTGCATAGTATCTGGAATACTTGCCAACTTTATGATAGGGATAAAAGAAAGTTCAATCCTGCATAGTATCTGGAATACTTGCCAACTTTATGATAGGGATAAAAAAAAGTTCAATCCTGCATAGTATCTGGAATACTTGCCAACTTTATGATAGGGATAAAAAACAGTTCAATCCTGCATAGTATCTGGAATACTTGCCAACTTTATGATAGGGATAAAAAAAAGTTCAATCCTGCATAGTATCTGGACTACTTGCCAACTTTATGATAGGGATAAAAGAAAGTTCAATCCTGCATAGTATCTGGAATACTTGCCAACTTTATGATAGGGATAACAAAAAGTTCAATCCTGCATAGTATCTGGAATACTTGCCAACTTTATGATAGGGATAAAAGAAAGTTCAATCCTGCATAGTATCTGGAATACTTGCAACTTTATGATGATTGTTAGAAAAGTGCAACAAATGGATGATATCCAAAATAATGACACTGTAATGATGGTGGTCAAAAAAGTGCAATCCTCCTTGATTGAATCTTGAAAACTGTTGAGATGCAAACTGCAATGTTCACATGTCTCACTGAACAGAAACGATGTTTGTGCGATATATTTTGAAGATTTAAATCACCACAAACAGAAAGAAAACTAAGTGTTAAGCTTCTGTTGGTCACAGAAGTGTGCCCAGACAGGCCAGGTATCCACTGGAGCACCACTCTTGCTCTATAAGACGTGGACAGTTGGTTATACCACTGCTGCTCCTTACGCGGTGGACAGTTGGTTAATTAATTTGTAGATATTAGCATCGGACGAAGATGTGTTTACCAAGGCTTGCAAATGCAGACTTTGAATCTGAGAATATAACGATTTTCTCGGGTTGTATGGTGCTGCTTTCAAAATCTGAGATTATTTATATTATTCCTGCCTCGTAGTTGGAATAGGTCTCTGAAATTATTGATATTATTTCTGCCTCGTAGTTGACAGAAATGGCGACTGCTCGAAAGAAATCAGAAGACTAGCTATGGCAATGCAGAGACTGAACAGCCTGAAGAAATTATGGCAGACCACCAACAAAATGACGTCAAAATGATAAAAGTAAAAGTCTTGAGAGCCTGTGTTTTTCCTGTGGCAGCTTATGGCTGTGAATCGTGGACAATTACCAAAACTTCTAAAAAAAAGAATCGAATCCTTCGAGTCAAAATGTTACAGAAAGATCCTCAGAATACCCTGGACAGAGAAAAAGACAATGTAGACATTCCGCAAGAGTTGAGCACAGAGGAGAACTGGTTTAGCAATTCCATTTTGGCTAGAAAATGCAAATACTTTGGTCACATCAAGAGACACAACGGTCTTGAGAGAACGGTGATGGAAGGTATGGTGCCAGGAAGGGGTAGACCAAGAAAATGATGTCACAAAGATATCCAGGAATGCTGGAGTTTTGGCAAGAGAATGAGTTTCTTTCAGACAGACTGTGATGGGAGCGACGTTCTACAAAGGACATGCTACATGATGATGATGATATATGTGCATACGTGGATGTTTTGTGAATATGAGTATAGTTTTCAAGGTGATAGTTTGTAGAAAAGATGGTGGAGTGTAACTGCAGAGAGTATAGTTCTTATGGGGGCAGTCATCTGCCTGCAAGGTGGTTTATCATTGACGGCTGCCATAAGCCTTCTGCCAACTTGTAGGTGATGTTTAATGCTAGGACAAACAGCATAGAATATTAGTCTCTTAGTATGGAAATACAAGAGCTGTGGTAGCACAATGGTTAGTGCACTGGCTACCCAGCTGAGTGGTTTAGGTTCAATTCACAAGTGGTGCAGGATTATTTTAAGATCACAAATGGCTCAGGATCTTGGCCTGAGAATGGAATGCATTGCCACAGTTTACAGTTTGACTGCAATATTTGTACCATTCGGTTCGACACATCCAACTTCAGCAGGCATTTTTTAGTACCAGGTTAGCCTTCCCTCTTTGACCCCCTTCTCCTTATCCAGCCTGCTCTGTTATACAGGATCACCGCATGAAGGTGTAGAATGAGCTGTGAGATGACATAGTGAGAGTGTGTACAATCAGTGTGCTACTGGAACTATCATTATCCACACTCACAGAGGAGACTAGGTTTAATTGGAAATGCTCGATATTAAGTGATGTAGGTTCTTAGCAGAACATAAAAGAATAATATGACAAAGAAAGTTGTCCTGATTGCTCATAGAAGCAATATGTTGTCAATGTAACATTTCTGTAACATGTACCGTATCACATATGTTATGTGTTTTTGTCCTAATCGTCAAAAACTTCATTTTCGTGGCGCATATTTCTTTGGAACCCTGCTCCGATAAACATCGAATCATTCCAGCTCCTTGAAACATTATTTGCTATTTATATGCTGTTTCTACTTAAAACTTTCTTCTTTTTCTTTTCGCTTATCCTGTTTTGCCTTTCAGCGTTAGGTTATGAAGAGATCTCTAGAACGAGTATATCTGTGTGCTTCATGCACTGTGGTATTCATCGCCTCAGATAATTCTGTAAGCCACCTTTTTCATGGTTGGCTTTTTGCTTTGAATCCGTTGTATCTAAATAGCATTGCTTGTTGGGGGGTGCTGTGTGGTGGTAGTTTTGTTACGTAGCCACACCATTTTAGTTGCCGTCTAATACTACTGGTGTTGTTCCCACTAGTCTCCTGATGTCATCATTGGAAGCTAGACATGTCTCTCCTTGTTACACCCAATATGTTTTGCAGGCATATCATTTCTGCTGTGACAATGTATTGCTTTTCATTTGATGTTAGTAGGGGATTGCATGGGGTAGTGGTTAAGTGACACGGTTGACAGTCCGAAGGTGCTGGGTTCGCTCCCCATCACAGCACTGGCCGTTACCCTGGGGAAGCAAACCCTTAGAAAATGTGGGAGGAAAAAGATCCTTACATAAAATGCATGCAGAAGTCGAATGCATTAAGTTGACAGGCGCAAAATAAAAACATAGTGCAACGCACACCACCTTGGGAAATGGAGAAATAAAGCGAACCCACAAAAAAAAAAAAAAAAAAATTTTTTTTTGATGGTGTCCATTTTTGACATTGATAACATAGTGTCAGTTCGGCAAGTATATCATATGCGAGGAAGCCAACAATATTCTGTATGCATTCTGATCTTTTGCAAAGTGTGAGAAGCTATATATTAAGGATAAAAATGGTCAGACATTAACAGCACAATTGATGAACTGAAGATGTGGAAATGATGATAATACAACCCGTAATGGGAGAAACAACATTGATTTCAAACTGGAAGTAGGTGGAGCTTCCTTATTGTAAGGAAGCGTGGATGATCAACAATTACAGCTAATGCGTCTCACTAATTTAGTGCTGGATTTTGGGAGAGAGAGTAAGGGCAAGGTTATGACTTAACTTCTTTTTACTGATTTACAAGACTGAAAAGTCAGTATACAACCAGTTTAATTTACATTTCCTTGCTCTAAAAGCTATGCGCGTCCAATCTATTCTTTAATGCATTAATTGTCCTTGCATCCACTACTTCATGTGGCAATGCATTCCAAACATTCACCACTCCCTAACTAAAAAAAATATTTCCTAATGTCTAATCTGGACCTTTCTTTAGTTAATTTGTAGCTATGACCTCTTGTTCTTGTAGGTGGTTCTTGAAGGTGTATATGAGAAACAATGGCCGCAGATAAGTGTTTGTATGGAATTTATAAACCAGAGTTGGGGCACTGTATGATGGACGACCTCAGACCAGGTGAAGTGGAGGGAGTTTGTTGTTGTTGTTGTTGTTATCCTTAAAGACACTACCAGACGTGATGGTCTTTGACCAGTGATCTACAAGACAGGTGTCTGTGAACACTTTATGATTTGTCCTACTTTACTTTGCCATTGTTTAGCCAGCTTACCTGGTCATTAAATCAGCATAGTTTCTCTTCAAAGTCATACATTTATATACATTATATGATGTAATATGTTTGTTAATATATATATATATAAACATAATTAATAAATGTTATTGTATACTCTTTATATCAGTGTAACACACTTGTGTGTATGTATGTATGTATATATGTGTGTTTAAACTTTGAGCATGTGTGAAGTAACATCCGACTGGTACCTGGTAAAGATGAATATAACAACTGTAACCTCCTGAGCATGTAATAACAGGCGGTTAATAAGGGTCATGTAAGACAGCAGTAACTACTATGACGCTACCTTATACTATACACATACAGGGTAGTGAAGAGTAACATGAAGGTCAGGTGAAAAATATTGAGCAAGACCCCTATGTCCAAGCCTCCTGGAAACAGGCTGTGTCACAGCAGTTTGGCTAATAAGGTGGGGATCAGTGCCGTAATCCCCACAGTGGTGTGCTAACTGAGGAGCCTTGCATTGCCGATAGGAAGACCCAGTTACACTGTCTAGCTTCCAACATCATAACGAGTATCATGTTTATGATAAGAAGGCTTTTAGAATTTGGATTTAAGGATAATACGACTAATCATTGCTTATTTGGTTGGCATAGTGTTATTGTTTTTATACAGCCAATACATAAATGATATAATGTAAAATGCACTAAGTTTGTTCAAATGGTTCCAGAAGAGTCATTATAATCTGCCACCAAGAGTTGAATTTACTCGTTAGGAGAGGTAACTTTCACAACCGCATACCAGCAAAAAAAAATACAGTGAAAAAAAACACATTGTCAATGGAAGTACGAAAGGTAGTTCTTAGATGTTTTATGAAACTAGTCCTGGCATATGGATTTTTTTTGTTTTTTGGCATTCGCCTTATTTTCTCTAATCCCCAAGGCGGTGTGCGTTGCACTGTGGTTTTTATTTTGCGCCTGTCGACCAAGTGCATCCGACTTCAGCATGCATTTTATGTAAGGGTCTGCTTCCTCCTGCATTTTCTAAGGGTTTGCTTCCCCGGGGTAATGACCAGTGCTGTGATGGGGATCGAACCCAGCACCTTCAGATTGTGAGCCGTGCCACTTAACCACTAGGCCACGCCATCCCCTCTGGCATATGGATGTGAATCATGGATAATCATCAAACAAACAAGAAAAACAGTGGTGTGGTTTACAGAGAAATGTTAGGAGTCCCATGTCAGCAAAAAAAGAATAGTGAGTATGTACTGAGGGAGGTCAATGCATGAAGACACATTAACGAACATAATACAGAGACAGCATATTAGTGCATATCAGGACACAAAAAAACAACTTATTAGTACAGATCAAAACACAAATAACACAAGACAACTTATTAGCACACACATCCTAACACAAAGACAACTTATTTGCGCACATCAGAACATAATGGCAACTTATTAGCACACATGACACAAAGACAACTTAATTAGCTCTGACCAGGACACAGCAACAAATTAGCACTTACCAGGACATAAATAACACAAAGACAACTTATTAGAACACATCATAACACAAAGACAACTTATTAGCACACATCAGAACACAAAGACAACATATTAGCACAGATCAAAACACAAATAACACAAGACAACTTATTAGCACACACATCATAACACAAAGACAACTTATTAGCACACATCATAACACAAAGACTACTTATTAGCACACATCAGGACACACAAACAACTTATTTGTGCACATCAGAACATACAGGCAACTTATTAGCACACATGACACAAAGACAACTTAATTAGCTCTGAATAGGACACAACAACAAATTAGCACTTACCAGGACAAAAATAACTTAGAACACATCATAACACAAAGACAACTTATTTACACACATCAGGAGATAAAGACAACTTATTAGCAGACGTGACAGAAAGACAACTTATTTAGCACACATACGGACACAAAGTCACCTTATTAGCACAAATCAGGACACAAAGACACCTTATTAGCACATAACAGGACACAAAAAGACACCTTATTAGCACATATCAGGAGACAAAGACACCTTATTAGCATATATAAGGACACAAAGACACCTTATTAGCACACATCTGAAGAAATCAATAATCTTTTCTGCGCATGTATTAAGTAGATGAGCGTTGAATGACACTAACAAAGGGGAAACAGTGTACAAATATTGTGATAGACAAAGAAAGAGAATGCTGGAGCCGGAACATAAAAGTATGGAGGATGGACAATTACAGAACTGTTACATTACACTCATGACAGAAAGTTGTCAATCAATCAAAACATTTCAAATCTCTGTGACGTACACGTGTTCAACAAATACACACAAAGTCTTCCTGTCTATCTCAGCTCTGTTCACATTTTCCTTGTTTCCTTTATATTTGCCTCAAACTCTTGTCTCCATGTATGTTCTGGTCTGCCTCTACCTCCCTTTGCAATGGGGATTACGAACAGAGACTGCCTTGTAATGTTTTCAACTGGTTTTGAAATCATGTGTTCCCTGTGGTACAGGGAAAATGATCGCTGAACATCTGCTGCAAAATTGCCCGAAATACGAGGACCAGAGAAAGCACATGTGGCCATCACCAGTGCCAACACTAGACGAGGCTCTATGGCAGTGTCGACAGCCTCAGGATGACAGCTGCTTTCTTCAAACAAATTCAAGTTGACAGCGTACGAAGAAGAAATCATGTGTTCTGTCCAATGCCAGTATTCTCTCTTCGAGCTTCACCGATATGTCTGGCTCTCCCCAACAGCTAAGCGCTAGTGATCCCATCACATCATCCCAATCCATCTACCTTACGCAGGCACCCATCTATTTAAATGTACTTTTTTTTGGTTGCCATCTTTGTTGCATGATCTACATGTCCCACGGCCATACAATAGGATTGGAGTTGAAGATTTGTATTTCTGCCTTGGGCTTGATTTCCACTGACTTCCCTCACCTTTTGTATTCTTATTTTGACATATTTATAACTGCACCTACTATTTTGTCTATATTGGAAGTTATAGGAGATAAGGCAAGTCCAAGTTCCATTTCTCCTGAGCTGGACTACAGTTTCTGATCGGTTGCATCCAACAAAATATTGTCTGCACCAGTCAGCAATGCACATGATGATGCTGTATATTTGTTGTATAAGACCAGACTCAGATATTTTTGTCACTAATTTTACATGTGACAATTGACAAATTCTGATATAGCTGGCCTGACAATAGGGGACCCAGTGGTCTTGAGGTAAGGTGTTGGCATCGAACATTGGAGGTCGTGGGTTCAAATTACGAAGACCGGGATATTTTAGCACAAACCATCCGGTAAAAATTATCTCTGAGTAGTGAGATCAGATACACGTGTGCAGTGGTGCGCACGTTAAAGAAGAGTAGGCTTAACGCCCGATGCTCGGCAAAATTCAAGTTAAAAATCTACTCAAATTATTTTAGGGATTCTCGCCCCACAGACTGGCTATAACATCAGGTCTTGGTTATGTGGTTAGCGGAGCAGCATAGATGGCGCCTGAAAGGCTGCATGTCTACCTTGCTCTAATTTATGCTTCCACCACCACAATTCTCAAAAATAGGCGATCATATATTCCAACCTAACATTTGGACACAGATACTGGGATTGACCTGGCAAGTCTTACTTACTTACTTAGTCGCTCCTCTTCTACCGTGAGGTATAGAGGTTTGCCAAAGAGAATGCCACACTGCTCTATACGCCATCTTTTTCCTGGCCTTTTTCCAATCCAGCCCTCTATCACTTAGGGACTGTCGTATGTTGTCTTCCCAACGTACTTTGGGACGTCCTTGGAGTCTGCGTCCTTGACTTTTGATCTCCCATGACCGCTTTGGTATCCGATCTTCTTCCATTCTACAGACATGGCCAAACCACTGTAGTTGGGACTGCTCCACTCGTGTCTGCAGGGGTTGAACTTCAAGATTGCTACGTATTGTCTGGTTACGGATCTTGTCCCTTTTCGTCACCTGAACCACCTTTCTTAGGTACCTCATTTCAGAAGTTTGTAATTGCCTTTCTTGGGATGTAGTCATTGCCCATGACTCACATCCATATGTCAGGACAGGCACATAGGTCGAGCAGTATACATCCATCTTTGTTTTCCTGCTTATTTCTCTTCTACTGAGGAAATCTCTGTTTATTGCATGGAACAGTCTACCTGCTGCTGCCCTTCGTGCAGTTAACTCCACTTTGATTCCTCCCCTGCTGTCTATTACCACTCCTAGATATTTAAAGTACCTGGCAAGTCACCAGAGAATTTTCACCTGCTAAAAAATATGAAACAAAGGAGGTCACACCTCCCCACAACATCTAACGACACAAGTGGACTGAAGATAGATGGACGTGTAAAGTGATTTCTTGGTGGCGCTACATCTATAACCGCCGACCCAGACATGCACCAACAAGATGCAGGGATGCCTGTCACAAAACATATGCCCATCATGAAGAGGCACAGGCAGCAGCCGCTGACAGAGAAGGGTGGCGTGGTGTTGTTAGGATGTCTTCATGCGTGCCCCAACAACCTCACAGATTATGGGATGACCTGATTGACCAGATAGCAACAAACATGTACTTTGTCAACTTGTCAAGAGTACTAATGTTCAACATATTGACCAAGATCTCATGTCCATACCATGCTCCTGGAAATAGGCTGTGTTACAGCATCCTGGCCAACAAGGAGTGGGTCGATACTGTGATCATCGTAGTGATGAGCTTGCTGAGAAGCCTTTTTGCACTGCAGCAAGGAGGACTCAGGTCCACCTTCTTCGTTATGTCCCAGGATGTGTGAAGAGCCTCTGCAAAACCACAACCAGAGGAAAATGGAAACCGGGCTCCAAAATTATCCCAACTTTGTCAGGTACCCATTTATAACTGGGAGAAGCAGTCATGCTTGTCTGCCAAATAAAGTACAACATAATTTGAACCAAGCACTTTGAGTTTGTAAACCAAGCTCACAATCTTTTGGCCAGATTCACCCCCTTCTCATTACCAGAGAAAATTTGTTAAAAGTCAAGAAATTGTAGATTTGAAGAAAAAAAACACCCAACAGTCTTGTCAAATTGGTGACTCAATTAATGGATGCCTCTTGTCAAATTGGTGACTCAATTAATGGATGCCTCTTGTCAAATTGGTGGCTCAGTTAATGGATGCCTCTTGTCAAATTGGTGGCTCAGTTAATGGATGCCTCTTGTCAAATTGGTGGCTCAATTAATGGATGCCTCTTGTCAAATTGATGGCTCTTGTCAAATTGGTGGCTCAATTAATGGATGCCTCTTGTCAAATTGGTGGCTCAATTAATGAATGCCTCTTGTCAAATTGGTGGCTCAGTTAATGGATGCCTCTTGTCAAATTGGTGGCTCAGTTAATGGATGCCTCTTGTCAAATTGGTGGCTCAATTAATGGATGCCTCTTGTCAAATTGATGGCTCTTGTCAAATTGGTGGCTCAATTAATGGATGCCTCTTGTCAAATTGGTGGCTCAATTAATGAATGCCTGTTGTCAAATTGGTGGCTCAGTTAATGGATGCCTCTTGTGTAACAGACAAACTATACATGTTTGTATTTGCCCATACAAAGGCTTTATTTAATGGCGTAAAATCAACAACAGAATCATATGCAAACATACTCAAAACACACAAATACATGGCACATTTTAGTGCACAAACTACATTTTCCACAGTTTCTTAATAGACATTTATGCATGCAAAAACGTCTGATCCTCTGGAGAACGAATTATTCACTCTTTCATGCATGTACAGAGTCTTGTGTCCAGAACTATCCATCAAGCCCAGGAGACCTCCCTCGGTCTGCTTTTGGCCTGTGTAAATGACAAGCTGTTCAATGCTATGAGTTGGAATGTCGTCTTCTTCTTCTGTGTTCATTTTCAATATCCCGCTACCAAGCTCTCGACACAGCTTTGCAAGTAGCAGGATGTAGTCCAGAGAATGGAATGCATTGTGTGTCACTAGTTTACAGTCTGACTGGGATATTTGTACCTTTTGGTCTGACACATCCACAGTAGTGGGAATGTCATTTACCCAATAAATAGTTTTTCAACTGCACAGCAAGTTGCTCTCAGCGAGACAGTGGTCATATTGTAGTCTTTCTCACACACAGAGCCATCCCAAAAACCTCTCGGAGAAAAACGTTACTCTCGTGTTAGTATACTTATTAAATCTTGCCATATCCTATTTTTCTTCTTGGATTAGTGTAGGCAGACATGAATATTAACATGGGGAGAGAATGTGGATCTGGAATGTAAGGGAGAGGAGTGTGTATGCAGATTAATTATATCACACAGAAAAGCAAATCACGAGCTTAGTTTCTACGCTGAAGAGTATCATTGAGGTCAAGTAAAACATACTAATCAAGACTCGGCCTAACATCCTCGTAGGTCTTCTGGAAAGAGGCTGTGTCACAACAATCTGGACAATGACGTAGGGATCAACACTGCAATCCCCACTGTCATGAGCTTACTGTGCTGCTACCAAAGACAAATCATCAAAAGTTAACCCTACATGAGTACCTTCGAACATTTTTCTTCTTAAACATATCATTTTATTTGTTAAAAAAATAACCTCACAAAATAAAGTACAACATGAAAACAAATATGTGGCAGGCAGCACCATTTTACCTTCACCCAACTTCATCACCACTGCACCAAAAACAGCAACTGACATCAGAGCACCATACATATACGAGGGCTGATCAAAAAGTATCTGACCTTAGGTTGAACAAAAAAAATAACTTAACAATTTAGTTCAAAACTTGAACCCCATTCTAATTAAGCCTCTTTCTAAGTTGATACAGTTCTCCCAGCTGTGCTTTCACCATTGGCATTTTTTGGGGGGAATTACCTTCAGATCTTTACTATGTTCGGAAATCTCATCCCTTAGAGTGACAGTCTTGAAAAGAGCCAAAAGCTGTAGGGGGGGGGGGGGGGGGGGGGGCCATGTTTAGGGAGTTCGGGGAGTGCCAAACATGTCCAGTGCTGTGTTCTAGAAAAAAATCTTGGATGAGGTGTGACATGTGGGCCGCAGCATTGTCAAGATGGATTCTCTGGACCACGCATCACATCTCCTTTGATGGGCCTCGCTTGGTAGACAAACTTGCTTAAGTACATGAGGCCCTGGCAGTAAAACTCAATACCAATGTTGGCTCAAAAACACGCCAGGTTAAGATACAGTTTCACATAAAAACAATAATAGATATTTCAGCCTAACTAGACAGTTTCATCTAACTCCTTGCTACAGAAGGGGTGGTTACAGAATGGTGAACAGAGAGGTCTGAAACTTTCAGATGTGGATTACAGTGTCCTGGTTATGCTGGAGTTCAATGACAATGAAGGAGGTGAGAAATATGGCTTCGGTACCATAGCACTTATTGTGGAGACTTTAAATATGAATATCTAGGACATTAAATATGAATGTGGGGAAAATATTGAATTTAATGACCATATTTCTTTGATTCTAAGACACCACTATTGTAACATAACCCATAATTTCGGCACAACGAAAGCAAAACAAATATTAAAAACGGATTCTAAGACGTATAATTACCACAAACAAAATTAATCAAATCAATTAATTTACTAAGAACATGATTGTTCAGGTGGTATGTTTTATATCACATACTTTTCAATCAATATCTGAGCCAATTTCACATTTAGTCCGATTCTTCTGAATCACTTGTTGAGCTTTTGACATCTGCACAATACCTTATATCGTTCTCTAAGCCGTGCATGTTGTTCTGTTTTTTTCAATGCAGATTCATTGTGCATTTTTTAAAGGCGTTTGCCTTATTTCACTAATCCCCAAGGCGGTGTGCGTTGCACTGTGGTTTTTATTTTGCGCCTGTCGGCCCAGTGTATCCAACTTCAGCATTCATTTTATGTAAGGGTCTGCTTCCTCCTGCATTTTCTAAGGGTTTACTTCCCCAGGGTAACGGCCGGTGCTGTGATGGGGATCGAACTGCATTCTTTTTGATAACATTTTTAATGGCAATCAGGGATAAGAATGAACTAGAATTAAATCATGCGACAATATTATAAACAAGACAAACACTGGAAGCTCCACTACCAAATTTGCGCATCGTTAGACAATGACATCTGAGGTCCTGTCCATCTAACACCAGACAATTTCCTTTTGATGGATGATTGTAATATTTCATTGATTGTGAGATCTATTCTGATTTCAAAAACATTTAAATGCAGGAAAATGTGGGTCTAAGAATAGAAGAAATACGACAATAAAAGCCTGCTGGATAATGACACTGAAATCCATGATGACACTGAAATCGATATATTTGGGATCCACAGACTGCAGGAGTTTGAAATCAACCATGGCACAACAACACCAAGGACATCTGAGAGGATAGGGCAGAGTGTGTACAGTCAAGGAGCTACTGGAACCACCAATTTCCATGTCATTTTCTGAACTGATCACATATGCGTTTGTCTGGATTGTACAGATGTAGACGTCTGGATTGTACAGATGTAGACTCTTATAGAACGGCAATGTAAAACTGCATTCTAACACTGCTTGTGTTTGAGACTAGTTAACTTGGAAACTAATACTGCTTTCATCTTCCTCTTCATCATCGTTATCATCATCATCTTTTTCACTATCATTATCAGTTTGGGAGGATGCAGAAATGAGCCACGAGAACAAAATAATCAGAAGGAACACGGTGATGGCATACACGACAGTCAGCTCATAATTGTGTTGTTGTTTCAACGAGAACCCTATGTATCTGAAATATTAATAAGAACATCTATTAGACTTTGCTCACATGCAAGTGAAATAAGCTTAAGACTTCCGGTAAAGAAAGTATCAATAGAACTAAGGATATCGTTCTTGATGATCATATAACCTAAAAGATTTTGTTGTTGTTTCTAATGCTCCACGTACTTGAGTTAGGTACTCTTGATGGCAGGTTACAGTGGCTCTTCTTACATCTGAGGGATAGTTGAAAAGGTGGACTGGTTCTCCTGACTGTAGCACAATGTAGGCGCTCCAGTAAGCTCATCACTATGGGGATCACAATGCCAATCCCCAGCTCGTAAGCCAGACTACCTGCCAGGTAGCCTGTTTCTAGGCAGAACTGCTTGGAAGTGATGTGGAGTCTTGATCAGAATGTTTCATCTGACCCTGACTAACATAGTATGGCCAGTATAATTCACCTGACCATGACTAACATGGTCTGAAGTCTGATCAGTATTACTGGACTTTAGTCTCCTCTCCTCAAAATACTTTGTAAAAATTTATAAATTTAAGCTAAAGCAGTACTGAAGGTAAAAAGTCAATACAGCATATATTAGCAATGGCAGGCCAAAAATAAAATAAAAACCACATTACGGCCTTCATCAGAGACAAAGAACAAACAAAAACAGTTAACAAATCACAACAAAAAAGTATGCAGGCACTGAGCCATTACCTATTTAACTTAGAAGACAATGTCTGATCAGTATGTTTCATCTGGGCCTGACTAACACAGTCTGATAAGTATGTTACCAAAGACCCAATGGTCTCGAGGTAAGGTGTTCGCTGGAGGTCACGGGATCAAATCACAATGGAGGCCAAGATTTTTTCACACGGATCATCTGGTAACAATTTTTCCCTGATCTCTGAGTAGTGAGATCAGACACCCATGTGCTGTGGTGCGCACATTAAAAATACTTTGGCAGTTGAAAATTGAAAAGAGCAGACTTAACAGTCACCGCTCTAGCAAAATTCAAGTTAAAATCCACTGAAATTACTCTAATGGATTCTCGCCCCACAGAGAATATGTTGCAAAACGGGGACTGTGTGGCTATAACATCAGGTCTTAGTTATATGGTTAGCATAGATGGCACCCGACAGGCCGCGGAGACGTCTACCTTGCTCTAATTTACGCCAGATTTTTGCCAGCCAAAAAAATATTTAAACAAAGGAGATCACACCTCCCCATGACGTCTAACGACACAAGTGGACTGAAGATAGATAGATAGACTATGAAGCCGAAAGAGGAGTACCTTCATGAAAGGCAAGGTAAGCCTTTAAAGAAACAATAATCATTAACGAAGCGCCGTACAAAAATGTGGCTAATTTGATAGTACTCAATCATAGCTTCCTTCACTACCAACTTTAGCCACGCAAGTGTAGAATTACTTTGATAAAACAGAGTTTTGCAAGGTTATATTCTTCTTTGTTGATCGGTGTAGACTCTGCCGATTATTGGGGATGGTCAAGTAAGTTGTTGTAGAAGATCTTTGTGAAGTAGTTCAGTTTAGTTCGTTCATATAGATGTAATAAATATGTTTTTAGTGTAAACTAACAGTTGTGCCAATATTATAAACACAGTATCAATACTTTGTTGTGATTCTGATGGATTATATGAGGAGCGACGTTTTCCGATTCGGTAAGTCTAAATATTTGTGCTTTGTTTTTATAAATTTTCATCTTTTTCTTTCTCAGTAACTTACACACACACAAATACAACAAAAGCAATACCACCAACAAGTTTTTTTTATTTGTCTCTACACACATCACAATCATATGTATAGGCCTAATAATAAAAAGATTACATGTTCTCAAAGTCGTCAACCAAAGTAAAATATGATGTGTTGAAAATTAATGAATTAATGCTGCCGCAGGGAAAATTATGTCAATTGTTAGTATGGCTTGGTTGTTGTTTCGAATGCCCACAATGAGTGGGTTACTCTTAAGTGGGTCCTGAAAAGGGCGTTAAGTGACGGGTTGCAGTAGCTTTCCTCACATCCCGAGCGTGCTGATGGATCAGGATCCTCCAGGCGGTTGTGCTATGCTTGGCCTCATCTGTGTGTTGCTCACTACTACGGAGATCACGTCGAACTTCACCTTGTTAGCCAGACTGTTGTCCTTGACAACAGCCTGTTTCCAGTACGACCAACGAGGAGGTCAGGTGAGGGTCTTGGCCAGTATATTTCTCCTGACCCTGGCTAACGTTCTCTGATCAGTGTGTTTTTGCCTGACCAGACGTTAGCCTCATCGTCCCGTCAGGTGATGGTCTTGGCCAGTATATTTCTCCTGACCCTGGCTAACATTCTCTGATCAGTGTGTTTTGCCTGACCAGACATTAGCCTCATCTTTCCGTCAGGTGAGGGTCTTGGCCAGTATATTTCTCCTGACCCTGGCTAACATTCTCTGATCAGTGTGTTTTGCCTGACCAGACATTAGCCTCATCTTTCCGTCAGGTGAGGGTCTTGACCAGTATATTTCTTCTGACCCTGGCTAACATTCTCTGATCAGTGTGTTTTGCCTGACCAGACATTAGCCTCATCTTTCCGTCAGGTGAGGGTCTTGGCCAGTATATTTCTCCTTACCCTGGCTAACATTCTCTGATCAGTGTGTTTTGCCTGACCAGACGTTAGCCTCATCGTCCCGTCAGGTGAGGGTCTTGGCCAGTATATTTCTCCTGATCCTGGCTAACATTCTCTGATCAGTGTGTTTTGCCTGACCAGACGTTAGCCTCATCGTCCCGTCAGGTGAGGGTCTTGGCCAGTATATTTCTCCTGACCCTGGCTAACATTCTCTGATCAGTGTGTTTTGCCTGACCAGATGTTAGCATCATCGTCCCGTCAGGTGAGGGTCTTGGCCAGTATATTTCTCCTGACCCTGGCTAACATTCTCTGATCAGTGTGTTTTGCCCGACCAGACATTAGCCTCATCGTCCCGTCAGGTGAGGGTCTTGGCCAGTATATTTCTCCTGACCCTGGCTAACATTCTCTGATCAGTGTGTTTTCCTGACCAGACATTAGCCTCATCGTCCCGTCAGGTGAGGGTCTTGACCAGTGTATTTCTCCTGACCCTGGCTAACATTCTCTGATCAGTGTATTTTACCTGACCAGACATTAGCCTCATCGTCCCGTCAGGTGAGGGTCTTGGCCAGTATATTTCTCCTGACCCTGGCTAACATTCTCTGATCAGTGTATTTTACCTGACCAGACATTAGCCTCATCGTCCCTATGTGGCTTGGTAAAGGTTACAAAATGTTTAAATGAAAGACAGCATTGGAAGACAGTATTGTACAGTGAAGTTATAAGGACAGAATTGCACAATTAAGGCCACAAGATGGAGGAATGCACAAAATCAACCATGAAGAGCAGAGGAATTTACACAAGACAAGAACATTGGTATACACAAATTCGTGTTTTTTTGTATCCGGGAGCCTATTAAATGAATGAAGAGAATGGGGCTTTATCCAGCACGGCGAATGAGTTGACAGCAGCCAGAGACTTATAGCTGGCTGCTTGCATCAGGGTCACTGAACCAGATCTAGCAAAAACCTTATTCCGCCTTCATGCAGAAGCCCTGGAAACAGGCTGCACTAGTGTAGTCTGGCTAAGAGGCTTGAAATAATTGCAATATGTCCGGTGACCAAAGAAGGCTGGACATTGGGTCAGCTACCCTATCCTATAAAAACTATAATTCATTAAAAAAAGATAAAACTCTACACAAGATGGTTGTTGTTGTTTAATGCCCACAATAAGTAAGTTTACTCACTCTTTTGTGCGCCCTGAAAAGGGCGTTAAATGGCAGGTTGTAGTAGCTTTCCTCTCATCCTGAGTATGTGGATGAAGGTGGGCTGTGGTCCTCCATGCAGTTGTGCTATGCTTAGCTTCATCTGTGTGGCGCTCACTACTACAGAGATCACATCGATCCACATCTCGTCAACCAGGCTGCCTTGAAAACAGCCTGTTTCCAGGGAACACTACATGAAAGAGAAATTGTGGTTTTGGTCAGTGTTTGTGCCTGACCCTGATGAGACGCCCTGGGCAGTATGTTGTGTCTAACTGGACTAGCGTCTCAGTTCCTAACACAAGATGGTAGAACAGAAGTAAATAAGCAAAGTTCAGTTGAAAGATTTAAACTGTCATTTAAAAAAAATGCAAGTTGTTAAGGGGCAGTTACTCACTGTGTGATGATGCTAAATATGAGTGATCTAAATTCTTACCCTTTTTTGCATGTCAATATGATATCCAGCAAACCGTCATTGTCAAAGTCACCGTATACCAGAGGTCCTGTTGATGGTGCAGGTATAGAATGCTGGGCTAGCAATGTGCCCTCAATGAGGTCAACGACTGCCAGGGTATTCCAACCTGACACAACAACTGCTGCCTGTTGGATTAATGATGTGATGTGGTTAGCAGTTCAGTAAATTGTGGGGTGTAAAGGCTAACTAATATCATGGTCAGGTGCAATATACTGACAAAGACCTTCGCCTTAAAATTTCCTTGTGCCCCTGGAAACAGACAGTATTTCAGCTGCACAAAAGGTGGAGATGTACGCTGTACTCCCCCATAGCAGTGAGTCTGTCTTGAATTGCACTACAGAGGGGGCCCAGGTTCGCCCTAGAACAGTGGTCGCTAAATTTAAAAAGTATGTGAGCTACCATTAACGCAACAACAAAATGCTGAGGTGAGATATTGTTTAGTACAGATTTTAATGGTTATTTTTTACTTCTGTTTATTTAGACATTGCAGGAAATTCACAAGTGATATATAGTTAGTTATTGCCAGTTTTTTTTTCTACCTGGATGCATTTGTAAGCAAAATAAAGACTGTTTCCTTTTTTTGTCTGTGTTCTGGTCTCTAGACGAAAGAGCGGGGTATATCTGTATACACATCATCGTCATCAGTCCCGTAACCTGAAAGGTCATTGGGGCAGCAATATTGCAGATTGTTGGACCAGTTTCCGCCACTCCATTTGGTTTTGTTCCATGATATTTTTCTAGAAATGGACTTTCTCGTCCACTCTCTGATGTTGTCTTCCCATCTCTTTTTCTGCCTCCCTCCCTCTCTTAGGCTTCTCTGGGGCAGTTCCTTGCAGGACCGTCTTGGTCAACCCAGATGATCTTGAAACATGTCTATATCATATGACCTTGCATGCTTTCACCATTGTCAATAGGTCTTTATATTGGCCATCCTCTCTCTTAACAGTATCCTGAACTGCTTTATTCGTGATGTAGTCTGGATACGAAATGTTAAGGGTTCGATGCAGACATCTCATCTACATTATGCTGTATACACAGCACCAGTAAAACCACATTCTTTTATTTGAAGATTTGACTAACAAAAGAAAGCAAAGATAACATTTAATGTTATAAAATTCAAGCTATGTTTTCTGCATCTGTATTCCATCTCCTAATGTAGACAGATCAGTACGTTACCTTAGGACCGGCTTCTTTCAAAGGCATAATAATTCGACTGGGCTGAAAGGAGAGAAGGAACTCTTCCTTAATATCATCTGGCACAGGTCGACCTCCTGACCTTCTCATATTCATAGATAGGTCCGCCCACTTGGCTTCTGTTAGAGTCTGCAGAATTAAATGGTGCAAAATCTATTACTACACTGGTCGAAGTGTTTGCGGATGTAGCTAAAATGACAAACCAATTCTAGAATTTATGAGGCCAAAACACATATAAAGAAGAGGGCTTGAGATAGATCAAATGGATGAAGAGGTAGAGAGAGTTGGAATGCATGCACAGAACATGAGGACTTGGTGAGAAATAAAGATCTCTGTTCCACAGGAACCTGAATGGTTTTGATGATAAATTTTAGAAATTAGTCTGACAAAAATGTTAAACTAATCACAGAATTTCACACTAAAAAGAGCAGGGAAGCAATAGACACCTCAGATTCAGACCACAGAGAACAAAAGTGCCTAACCACAGGAAAGAAATGCGTCCAGGGATTCTGCCAATTGAAAGCTCCAGAAATTGGTGAATCCTTTAACTTAACATTTTTATACTGGTTTAGAAGACTCATCAGAGTCTGTAGACAACCAGTCACATCTGCATTACCCTGCTCTAAAAACTATACACATCCAATCTATTCTTAAATGCATTAACTGTCTCTGCCTCCACCACCTCCTGGGGTAATGCATTCCAAGCATTCACAACTCTCTGACTAAAAAAATATTTCCTAATATCCAATTAGGACCTTTCTTTAGTTAATTTATATCTGTGCCCTCTTGTTCTCATTGGTGATTGTATTTTGAAAAACTTGTTATAGTCTAATTTTACCTTTCCTGTGATTATCTTATAAACCTGTCACCTTGAATTCTTCTCTTTAATTAATTTCTTTCTTGTGACAAGGCACTTTTGTCAACTGTAGGGCTATGATGCCTATAACTTCACTTCTTTTCTGTTGTTCGCCACATTTGTTTTCTGAATACAATAAAAAACATGTCTTTGCGATTGGTGTCACTACTAGCATTGTTTTGTTTGTTTACAATTACCTGCCTCTGAGTTTCCTCATTTCCTTATGTACCAAACTGAAAAGGGTAGCAGCCCCATCAAACTAAAGCCATGAATATACGAATATACTTAAAATCCATGAATATACGAACATGCTTAAAATCTATGAATATACGAATATACTTAAAATACATGAAGATACGAATATACTTAAAATCTATGAATATACGAATATACTTAAAATCCATGAATATACGAATATACTTAAAATCCATGAATATACAAATATACTTAAAATCCATGAATATACGAACATGCTTAAAATCTATGAATATACTTAAAATACATGAAGATACGAATATACTTAAAATCCATGAATATACAAATATACTTAAAATCCATGAATATCCGTTCAAAAATATTAAGTGGCTGACAAAAATAATGTAATTAATTAGAATATCATTCGGCCTTACATATTTTACAACCATACAGCTTTGAAAGTATTAGTTAAATATCAAATTATCAGTCGGGGATGGCGTGGCTTAGTGGTTAAGTGGCACGGCCCACAAGCCGAAGGTGCTGGGTTCGATCCCCATCATAGCACCGGCCATTACCCCAGGGAAGCAAACCCTTAGAAAATGCAGGAGGAAGCAGACCCTTACATAAAATGCATGCTGAAGTCCGATGCACTGGGCCGACAGGCGCAAAACCGCCTTGTGGATTATAAAAATAAGGTCAACGCAAAAAAAAAAATTATCAGTCCACTTATAACCTGGTGGGCAACATGGAAAGGGGGAAAGGGGTTCAAATGTATCACCTTTACTGGGCAAGATGCATCACCTCTCCTGGGCCAGATGTGCCACCTCTCCTGGGCCAGATGCATTGCATCTGGTATAGTTAACGTGTGTCATTGGAAAATCGTCTTTACTTTGTCTATCCCTATTCCGCTCAACTGTCCCTTGCTCTGAAGACGTGTCGTCTGGCCTTTTAAGCCTACAGGTAAAGCTGATCAGGAGATGACAGAACTATCACACTTTCTGACAGAAATGGTGTGTTTGTTGCCATTTGTGTACATGTTGCTACCTGATGATGATCTATATGGTCATAACATAGCTGTCTCTCAATTGCCAAATTTGCAAGAGCAGATCTTAACATTTCTTTTAAAAACAAAGAAAACACTGAGGATGGATAAAAGGTAACAACTATCAAGAGATTATTCCAAATGTTCTTCTTTACATTTTCAAATTGTTAAGTGTAAGAAACATTTGATAGTTGGACTGCGATATCCGCACCTTTCTACGTGGCACATTCGCTTTAAGCAAGTCTTTTTAATTGGGATAACTCATCCTAGCAGCAAGTGATTTGAAGCTAGTTGTCCTCCTAGATGAGTGACTCCATATGGCTTATGCGTATAATCTACCTAGAGTATTTTGGTTTTAGGATGTATAATAATCAACATTTTGCCATTTCCCATTAGTAGGAACAGCCCCCACTATATGATGGCCAGGAGCTAGACTCTAGCTGTCAGAGTCTATTTGTTGTGTATGCCTTGGGTGTGTTTAGTAGGAATTTATACATGTATGTGTAGTGGCATGTATTAGTGTGTATACTAATTGTTTCAAGAATTATACATATTTGTATCTGTACATATGTATGTATTTGTACACTATTTACAATATTTGTGTAATGATAATGATCAAATTTTGTTTGGCCTACTCTGTTTTAAGAAGCATATCACGATTCACACATTCTCTGACAATACCACGATTCACACATTCTCTGACAATACCACGATTCACACATTCTCTGACAATACCATGATTCACACATTCTCTGACAATACCACGATTCAAACATCTTCTGACAATACCACGATTCACACATTCTCTGACACTCTCTGGATAATGGCTGCCGCATTCTACATTGTATTGGTTGTTTGAGTCCATTGGCATTGTTATGTGCTTTCGTTTAGTCTTTGTCCCTGACAAAGGCTGTAATGTGAGTTTTGTTTTTGTTCCGGTGAGGTAACTGAGTCATCACACCTACATATTTATATTGACTTTTGACCAAGGTAGCTTCAATTTTTGTGTGGTTAAAATTGAGAACTCAACATTAATTCCACTCCCATCTATGACAGCATTTGGGATAATTTCAAGCAATAACAAAAATGCTGCAGGAGCAACACTTAACAATCATTACAATAAAATAATAATCCCACAACAACACATAATAACTGATGAACCAAATCAAAGCAAACAGTAAATAAATTCAAAAAGGGACATGCCTGCCAATGAATTGTTCCATCCATGCCAATGGAACTGACACGGCCCAATCCACCATAAGTTATGATGTCGTATGTGTTTTCCTCAAATAAATTTTGGCCTAGAAAGTGACGCAAGACTCCTGTCTTCCTGGCCACACTGAAAATGATTTGAATACATTTCTTGTAATATTATTTTCAAATATATAGCTGGCCATATGTCGAACAGCACGCCTCAATCGATGTGTTCAGCTTGTTCATATGTTACAGCTTTTAGTTGTGAATATATAACTTATAATCATTAATGTATAATTGCCTATGTGTCTGTCTGCATTTGTAATCATTAATGTATAACTGCTCATGTGTCTGTATTTGTAATCATTAATGTATAATTGCTCACGTGCCTGTCTGCATTTGTAATCATTAATGTATAACATGTATATGTGTCTGTCTGCATTTGTAATCATTAATGTATAACATGTGTATGTGTCTGTCTGCACTTGTAATCATTAATGTATAACTTTGTATTACTTCTATGAAGGAGAGTGTGACAGAATAGTTTCAATGCCTGTTAACCGACAAGGAGGGGGGGCAGACCGAATTCCCGGTATGGTATATGTTGTTTTTCTGTTGGTGGTGAAATAAACAAACATAATCATCACATGACATGGCAACAGCAGTAACGAAGTGGCCTTTAATCCTCAGTAGAAACACCCCTCAACTACCCCAGCAAAATAAATAAATTTGTACGCCATTTTTTAAATTGATCACTTCCTAACTTTCCTTTCAGAGGGGCGCATTAGCTCAGTTCACATCGAGCAATTCGCTATTTTTTGTGGTAACAGTGTGCATCGGTTCAAATCGTGTCCGGAGACTACAAAAAATCTGAGTCGTGATTTTAATTGTGGACCACTTCTCCAGTCAACCCAGCTGTAAATGGGTACCTGACGCATGAATTAGAGAAAGTAAAGAAATCAAGAACATCATCAGAAATCAGTATATACACCAATGGAGAGAAAACAGAAACATAAGCAGTACGCCAGACCCAATTCACCAACTCAAAAGAGATCAACAAACTACCTTATTTTGCCTGAGAACTGGACACTGCAGACTACTAGAACATCTTTACCGACTGAAGATCTCACACACACAGATGAGTGCCCATGTGGAACAGGATGCCAGAACCCTGAGCATATGCTACAGGAATGCCCAATCTATAGGGAAATGAGATGCCAGACTTGGCCAGAGGGTGCGGAGCTGAGACAAAAGCTGTGGGGCAGCCGCTCTGACCTGGTGAAGACTACAGACTTCATCATGGTGACTGGCCTGCAGATATAGCATGACCAGAAGATCCTGAACGCAAAGAAGAAAAGAGAAAGTAAAAACAGCAAGGAAGGGCACTGGTCACCCCACCTCTCACAGGCTGCGGCTTAGTGCAACGGAGTCTTCAAAAACTCCATTTCCAACCAACGGTTAATTCTGCTGAATTTTCACTATACTGTCTTATCCCCATGCATTGACCACATATAGACCATGCATATGTTGAGACACCTGTTGTTATTTGTCTTCTTCTTGTCCCTTGTTCACTCTAGCTGGAGTATATGGACCCCCACTACAGTTGGCCTCTTTTAGGAAGCCTGTGGCAAAACACTTTGTGTGCATATGCTGTGGTGATTTCTGTAGCAATTTGTTTTACTCTACGAAGTTGCTAGCGCTTTGCACAACACTCTGTGGTCCTATTCATTCCTCCCCAGTAAGGATCCCGAAGATTTTGTTGATAATAGGTAATGATAACATTAGTTCCACAGTAGACACTGCTGTCGGGGATGAAATGTCAGACACTTTATTGTACTAGGCCTTGAGCTTTTCACTATGTTGGGTGGACAGTTCTCTTCCCTAACAGTAAGTCACGTACCCATTAGTCAGTGATCAAAACGTCTAATAAACCTTGCCTTTTGATGACCTTGGGTGGGATCTTCTTGTAGACGTCTTCTTCGAGACTCCAAGACCTGGTCCAGAAAAGCCTCTTGCTGTAACACAAAGCTATCTGCTGCAGCCTTTCCTGCACTGGGCTCATGCGCCACATGTCCAAGTAGCACGGACTGTAATGCTGCCAAAAAAATGGGACTTTGCTTTACAAGCAACAAGGGGAAATGTACATAGTGGGCTTTATCCTAGTCTACACATGTTAGTACCAAGCTAAGGATCTTCAACTCTAATGTGAATTTTTCTTTTTCTTCTTCTGCTGCGTTCGTTCTCAATCTCCTGCTACCAAGTCCTGAACAGGGTTTTGCAAGTAGCAGGATGTAGCCCGGAGAATGGATTCTGTTGTGTCGCTAGTTTATAGCTTGACTGTGATATTTGCACCCTTCGGTCCTAAATATCCGTCTTCGGTAGATTATGGATTCATCATCATCAGTCCCATAACCTAGGTCGTTGAGACAGTTACTGCAGTTTGTAGTTCCAGCTCCTGCCATACAACAATGGTGTCTTGGGCCGCTACACACCTGACGGAGCCCATCTCTCTCCAGGTGGCAGTTCATTATAGTTGTGTCCAAATTTCATACAGCAAAGCTGACACTGTCTTCAGCTAGGGTTAGGCTCCAATCTCGTGAAGTTCAGCCGTGTGAACTAGACCATGAAATATGACATATTTAAGCGTTGTGCTATTCATATAGCCAATGTCCATTCCTGGACAATCGGACAGAAGAAAACACACAAAACGAACGAATTAACCTGTCCAAATGGAAAACAACAACACGTTCCCCTGAACACAAGTGTAAGTCGTCGACTAGTGTGAATTCCCGGCAAATCCATAGTCTGGCGGCATCTATGATGAACTAAAACAGATGAGCAATATAGACCCGCAGCCAGTTATGGCACCATCTTTACTGCTCTTATGTGGATTATGTCCTATTATATAGAGTGGGAACACTGTGGATGATCAAACCAATAAGAGATTACACGGTTCTATCGAGAAATCCCAGACTGCTTGCAGTCATTCAACAGAGTTTTAGTCTAGTCGACCTGCACTTCTACTGAAGTGAATGCCCCTGTGCAGGTTCCAGCTCTGGTGTGAACTGGATGTAGTCGGGAGGAGGATTTCCTGCGTTGCAGGCTAGGCTCGAGCAACTTATTACTCCCCTGTATTGGGACAAGTGCCACAGTGGGTGGTTAACCGATCTGCAAGTCCATCTTAATAGACTCAAACATGAGCAAAGTAGACCTGCTAGGCGACATCTATGCTGCTCTTAAATAACCACCTAACCATGACAGGTGTTATGCCATGTCACATAGTGGCCTCCTACAATGTGCTCTCTGTATGGCAGCGGTACTATTCTTGTCATCATACACAAAGACCCCGATGGATCCCTCAGCAGAGTTACAAATGACAGCTTATGAGACAGAACAGGACAAAGACAGGTGGATCAGGAAATCTTGGAAAACACAGTGCGAAAGCCTCAGGCCAGTACTACCAGGTAATGTCTGTCATTGAACCCTCAGGTAAAAAGAGTCAAGGAAGGTTAAATAACACATTGAGAAGAGACCAATCAAAAGTCAGGAGAGTTCAAGACCACTAGAGGAGTAAGACAGGGGGACATTCTATCACCGTACCTTTTCACAGTTCTCATGGATGAAGTCATCAAAGCCTGCAAGGAACGGACAAAAAAGTATGAAGTAGGGTACTGGAAGATGAGACCAAGTTACATATCGGAACTAGCATTTGCAGACGATGTGGCCCTGATCACGAAAACCGAAGCACATCTCCAGATCAACTTGCAGGTCTGGGAAGAAGAGTTGAAGAAGAGAGGAATGCACATCAGCAACTCCAAAACAAAAACCATGGTGATCGCTAGAGATGAAAAGAGACATCAGATAACCCTGGGAACACGAGCACTGGAACAGGTCAGCAACTTTAAATATCTAGGAGTGGTAATAGACAGCATGGGAGGAATCAAAGAGGAGTTAACTGCACGAAGAGCAGCAGCAGGTAGACTGTTCCATGCAATAAACAGAGATTTCCTCAGCAGAAGAGAAATAAGCAGGAAAAAAAAAGATGGATGTATACTGCTCGACCTATGTGCCTGTCCTGACATATGGATGAGAGTCATGGGCAATGACTACAGCCTAAGAAAGGCAATTACAAACTTCTGAAATGAGGTACCTAAGAAAGGCGGTTCAGGTGACGAAAAGGGACAAGATCCGTAACCAGACAATACATAGCAGGCTTGAAGTTCAACCCCTGCAGACACGAGTGGAGCAGTCCCAACTACAGTGGTTTGGCCATGTCTGTAGAATGGAAGAAGATCGGATACCAAAGCGGTCATGGGAGATCAAAAGTCAAGGACGCAGACCCCGAGGACGTCCCAAAGTACGTTGGGAAGACAACATACGACAGTCCCTAAGTGATAGAGGGCTGGATTGGAAAAAGGCCAGGAAAAAGACGGCGGATAGAGCAGTGTGGCGTTCTCTTTGGCAAACCTCTACATCTCACGGTAGAAGAGGAGCGACTAAGTAAGTAAGTAAGAGAAGAGACCAAAACAAGAAAAACAGGGAGGTACTGGAGAAATTAGCACAGCATAGGTCACACAGAGCGTTGGTTGGCGGTCTATTCACCCTAAGATGATAAAGGTGAAGATGAAGACACACATTATATACTGTTGGTGTGTATAGTATAAGTTAAAAAAAATACAGTTGCAGATTTCTTAGTAAAAATATAAAGGTAGTCCCGTAGCATGTGTTGTCATCAGAGATGATGTGTTAGAGAGCATTGTATTAGTGCAACTTTTTCTGAAGCTCCTATCCTTGTTGTCTTGCCTTTTCTAATCATAAGTCAAGTAGCCATTTCAGCTGGGTATTTCTTAGTACAAAACTTGAATTTATTAACTAAGGATATCATTATATCCGGCTCTTAATCCTTGCAATGGATGGTACAGAAGTGATGGATGTGTCTTGAGTGGATAGCAGACACCAATGTCTCAAACCTTTAATGACTTGTGTGGATTTTCTCTCCTGACTGTGTTTGGGACTAAGGCAATGAAAGAGCAGAAATCCTGGCTCTGAACATATTTAGGGCCAAAGATGCAGCAGTGAAAGAGCTGATATTCTGGCTCTGAACACACTCAAGGCCATAGATGCAGCAGTGAAAGAGCTGATATTCTGGCTCTGAACACACTCAGGGCCAAAGATGCAGCAGTGAAAGAGCTGATATTCCAGCTCTGAACACACTCAGGGCCATAGATGCAGCAGTGGAAGAGTTGTCTGCAGCCAGCAACTCATAGCTGCAGCATACATTAGGGTCAGCGACCAATAGTTGACCAAGACCCTGTTCCACCTCTAGGTGGTGGTCCTGACCTGATTAAGAGATTAGGGATCAAAAAGGGAAAACAACAATGAACTGAAATCGGATGTGTCTGGTCGAAAGGCACAGATACAGCAGCCTGGCTCTAACCTACAACATAAAGTCCTTTTCAGGAATAACAACCATAAAAAAACCACATTCAAGATAAGAACATTAGATGTAGATAAAGGTCTGTTGGTTCCACAAAAAGAGTAGAGGAACACCAATAACCCAAACGAAGGTTTGAAGTCAAACATAGATCTCTGTGTCTCATTCTCCAGTTTTCTTGGTCAATGTTGTATTTTACACTGTTGTTACAATGTTGTATTTTACATTGTTGTTACAATGTTGTATTTTAAATTGTTTCATTTTCATCCGCTACTCAGTTATTCCCTCTTGGGTAAATTTTGTCTGGCAGTGAGACTGCAGTGGTTGTTCTTACATCCCAGGGTGTACTGAATGTGGAAATGCGCTCTCCTTGTTGTAGTGCAATGCAAGACTTTGTAGCAGGTTACTACTACGGGGCCGGGGAGGAAGACTAACGTTTGATCAGGCAAAATATACTGATCAGACATGTTAGTCAGGTTCAGGCAAAATATACTGATCAGACATGTTAGTCAGGTTCAGGCAAAATATACTGATCAGACATGTTAGTCAGGTTCAGGCAAAATATACTGATCAGACATGTTAGTCAGGTTCAGGCAAAATATACTGATCAGACATGTTAGTCAGGTTCAGGCAAAATATACTGGCCAAGACCCTCACCTTGACTTCCCTACAGTCCTTCTTGGAAATGGTCTATTTTCATGGTAGCCTGGCTAACAAGGTGAGGGGGTCAATGTGATCCCTGTATTAGTGAGTGGCACGCAGTTGAAGCCAAGCATAGCACAACCATCTAAAGGACCCTGGTCCACCTTTATCAGCACGTTCAGAATGTGAGGAAAGCTACTGCAAACCACCACTTAACGTCCTTTTCAGGACACACAAAAGAGTAAAGCTACTCATTGTGGGCATTTGCAAACAACAACAGCCACCCCTACGGAGATCATAGAGTCTGTTCCCCACATCATTGGCCAGGCTGCAGTAACAACCTCTATTCTGGTGTAAGGTGTGAACGTGAGATGGAGGACTTGGTCAGTATGTTTCACTTGAACCCCGACACTAGCTTTCACAACCTATTTTTGTACACGAGCCTGCCTAAATGAAATATGGAAATAGACAGGAAGACCATAAGGTCCACGGTAAAAAATCTATAGTGCTAGTCATTGCTATGACAAAAACCTACCTGCCCCAAATCCCATACAAGTTTTTCCAGATGACCATCATTGTCCATGTCCAGGTAAAGAGATCTGTCAGGTGGGAACTGTAGTGATGCCTTAGGCTCACCCGTGACTAATGACAACACCTGCAGGCCTTCAGGAGATCTTATAACTAGGCTAGTAATGATAAAAACACAAAAGTTCTAATTGAACACATTAAAGAGGTAGATCTATTTAAAACACAGAAGTTGTGCCCTGAGACTCATCTTCATCACCATATCAACCTCTTAAATGTCAGAGACTGCAGACACACACACACTACACTGAATGAATCAGCTTGGATGCCTCCCTGGCCCGAAACGCATTGAATCTCCTTCATGCTAGAGATTGGGCTTGTAATCAGGAGACAAGGTAAGCCGAGCTGATCATGTGACGACATACATCTCACAACGAAGTAGAAACCACAAAACATGGACAGCAAAGACACAGCTCTGTTGTCTACACAGTTGAATGTGTATATACGAAAATGAAGTGAATAATAGTTATCTAGAGGACCCTTATACACATCGTCATCACTGCAGAAAGGTTCCGGGAGAAAATTCCAGATTAACAATCTGCATCCTGTGCTACCACCAGTCATCTTGACTAATATATCTTGCCCATGTTCCAAGGCAGCTCAGGATGAGAGAGAGCGGTTAATGATTGGACCAAACTCGCTAGCATCTATATTCTGTTACAGAACATCCAGGTTCAGTAGACTGGGCATGTTCTTCGCACCTGCTTAAGCAACTCCTTCATGGTGCCCTCAAGAGAGGCAAGTATTCATCAAAGATATAAAGATTGACTAAAGGCCTCCATATTGATGTTACCTCTTGAGAGACCACTCATTCTGGCACTCTACAGAAAATCTTGGATGCAGCAAGGGAGAAGCAAACCATCTAAAGGTTTCAGCGCATGACGTCCACCTGGCTGAACAGAAAATCTCGGATGCAGCAAGGGAGAAGCAAACCATCTAAAGGTTTCAGCGCATGACGTCCACCTGGCTGAACAGAAAATCTCTGATGCAGAAAGGGAGAAAGCAAGCTATCTGAAAGATTACAGAGCATGACACCCTGGTTACAAATACCGTCCACGTGTGCCCCTTGTGCGGTATGGTATGCAGATCCAGTATCGGACTGCCCAGTCACATGTAAACCTATTTGCCACAAGTCACTTCCACCCACACAAATCTGATGCTGCTACCATCATAGCTTGCGACGGCTAACAACTGCTGCCGCCACCACCACCACCCCTACTACTACTTATGCCAATCACTGGCAAAACAAGATATTCAATCGTCTATCCCCTATATCCAGTTTCAAGTTCAGGCAACAAGCTACACTTAGGGCCTCACAATCTGCAGGGACCCCAAATCATCTTCTAAGATTCATTTAGTTGTCCTTAATCAATCAATCAAAGACCTGTCAACTCCCTGTGGAGCATAGGTCTTCATCAAATACTCGCCAAGTCTTCCTATCATGAGCCAATTCTGTCCACGCCCTGTTTGCTGCCTTTACATTTGCCTCCAGCTCCCTCTTCCATGTGTGTCTTGGTCTTCCTCTACTTCTCTTGTCCTGTGGATTCCAGAACAGAGTGTATCTGGTTATTTTATCAACTGGTTTCCATAATGTATGGCCTATCCATCACCATCATTTCCTCCGTATTTCATTCTCTACTGGTATTATGTCGAGTTTTTTCCATCAGTTCCACGTTGGTGATCTTGTCGTACCATTTCCATCCTTGTATTTTGCGCATACAACCATTTACGAAATGCTTTAACTTTTCCATAAGTACCTGTGATGTCCTCCATGTTTCAGAACCATATAATAGAACAGATTTTATGTTGGAGTTTAAGATTTTTATTTTGGTGGTAGTTTTTTTTTCTTCAGTTCGCCTTATTTCTCTAATCCCCAAGGCGGTGTGCGTTACACTGCATTTTTATTTTGCGCCTGTTGGCCCAGTGCATCCGACTTCAGCATGCATTTTATGTAAGGGCCTGCTTCCTCCTGCATTTTCTAAGGGTTTGCTTCCCCGGGGTAACGGCCGGTGCTGTGATGGGGATCGAACCCAGCACCTTCTGGTTGTGAGCTGTGTCACTTAACCACTAGGCCACGCCGTCCCCTGGTGGTGGTTTTAATTTCTTTTGACTTCCATAAAGTCTTTAATGCAATGAAAGTTCCTGTTGCCTTCTGTATTCTTAACTGAACATCATTTTCTGTACCTCCTAATATGTCTATATTGCTACCAAGGTATGTGACAGACTCCACATTGTGAAGGTTTTCCAACCCAATTATTTCATTGTTAATTGCATTTGTTTTGAAAATCTGTGTTTTATCCCTGTATATTTTTAGCCTCAAATGCAGTGACCTCTCTTCGAGAGGTTGTCCTTAATATTATTGTAATATTATGACTATTTTTATATTGGATAGCTACACATTTTTCAGGTCATTTCCTCAGCTAAAGAGATTTTTTTTAAATGAACTGATTGGAACCATATCTCAACAAAAAACTGTCTGCAGTTAACATCATGTCTGCAGTCTGCACTTAACATCATATCTTCACTTAACACCATGTCTGCAGTTAACACCATGTCTGCAGTTAACACCATGTCTGCAGTCTGCACTTAACATCATATCTGCACTTAACATCATATCTGCACTTAACATCATGTCTGCAGTTAACACCATGTCTGCAGTTAACACCATGTCTGCAGTTAACATCATGTCTGCAGTCTGCACTTAACATCATGTCTGCAGTTAACACCATGTCTGCACTTAACATCATATCTGCACTTAACATCATGTCTGCAGTTAACACCATGTCTGCAGTTAACATCATGTCTGCAGTCTGCACTTAACATCATATCTGCACTTAACATCATGTCTGCACTTAACATCATATCTGCACTTAACATCATGTCTGCACTTAACATCATGTCTGTAGTTAACATCATGTCAGCAGTTAACACCATGTCAGCAGTTAACATCATGTGCATAGAAAGTAATAAGATGTACAGAATATCATTCGAGGACATAATTCAGGATTTTCCTTTGGGGGAAATCAAGACAGAAAAAGCTGTAGGCCATCAGATATAATTTTTTCTGATTTTATGAACATATTCATATTTCTTATATTCTCATTTAGACTTGGACTGAGAATTCTTCATTATTTTCTGCTGTCTTTTACAGGGTCTTGATATTACTATACAGTTTCTTCCCAAGAGGAGTCATTGCGGGCCCCATCCCTCTCATCAGATCTGTGTGCTGGGGGCAGCCCTGAAGTACAGGCTCTGCTGTCATGTCTGTCAGGCCGCAATAACATAGGCTGGTGTTACTGACCTTGAATTTGGTGTAGCAGTAGTGACTTATTCTGCTGGGGCCAGTTTGGAGACGTAGTATGATAAGCTGGTTCTTTTTCTGGAGAGTTGGTAGTATCTGTCATCTGCATGGTGTTTCTTCTTCTTCTTCTTCTTCGTTCGTTTTCAATCTCCCACTACCAAACCCTGAAAGGGCTTAAGTAGCAGAATGTAGTCTAGAGAATGGAATGCGTTGTGTCGTAGTTTACAGCCTGGCTGTGTTATTTGCACCTTTCGGTCCAACACGTCCGACTTCATCAAGCATTTTTTGAGTACCGGGTTAGCATTCCCTCTTCGATCCCTTCTCCTTAGCCAGTCTGCCCTGCTGCAGCCTGTTATCCAGGATCACCAGGTGGAGGTGTAGAAGGGTCTTGGCAGCTATGATTCGCTGGCCCTGACGCTAGCAGTCAGCTATGGGTCGCTGACCACTGCAGCATCTTGATCCCTGCATGGTGTTTAAGCTGCCACTTTACATTGCATTGAACTTTTATTATGGCTTTTGGTTCTTCATAGTTGACCAGGTAGTTTTCCTGTATCAGTTTTGTTCCCTCTTTAGCTAGACTGCTGGCTTCCTCATTTCCCTTAATATTACAGTGTGATGGTATCCACATGTATGATAAAAGAATCAATGCGTTAATGCAGTATCTTTTAGGGAATCAGAAGATGTTCTTACCCATAAGACATCAAACTAGTGACCTAAGAGAAATGGACAATCTATTCTTACATATAACACTAATGCTCAAAAGTTCCTACCTGTTTGGGTTTCTTACATGCTCATGGTCACTGTGTGGCCTCTGCCCTCCATAGGAGAAACCAATCAAATGTTCAGGTAACAATGCTGAGGGATTCTGGGAAGTGCTTGGTTCCTGTGACTCATAAGTGTCGCTCATGGCAGTGTCAAACTGTTTACTGATTCTTGCTGTTACGATCTCTGTGTCTGAGTTGTCTGCCCACATGTGCGGCTGAAATCGAGTTATACGTTTGTAGCAAAATACCAGATGTCATGTTCATTTTCACCAAAAGTGATTTTATAATCTTTTCAATCATAAACAATCTGAGCACACTTGAAGCTCTTCAGATCGCTCTCTTGACTTCGGTATGTCCTCATTGCCGAAGGCAGATGTGTAGGACTGAATGGTGCAAATATTGCAGTCAAGCTGTAAACTAGCGACACACTGCATTCCGTTCTCCAGACTACATCCTGATACTTGCAAAACCCTGTTCAGGACTTGGTAGCGGAAGATTGAGAACGAATGCAGAAGAAGAAGCATGTCATCCTATGACTCTATACATGATTTCAAATCAAGGCTTTTGGGGATGGCATGAGCTAGTGGTTAAGTGACACGGCTTACAACCCTAAGGTGCTGGGTTCGCTCCCCATCACAGCACTGGTCGTTACCTCTGGGAAACAAACCCTTAGAAAATGCAGGAGGAAGCAGACCCTTACATAAAATGCATGCTAAAGTCGAATGCACTGGGCCAACAGGTGCAAAATAAAAACATAGTGCAACACACACTGCCTTGGGTAAATAGAAATATATCAACTTTTGCCTCAATGTAGTAGCATCTCAGATGATTATTTTGGTTTAGGGATTGTAAAGTCATAACCTACATGGTGACTTACTTCATCTGGCTTCCTTTAGGGCATTGGGATCCAGTGGATACTCTCCACCCTCCTGTTTTGGGCCATGAAACTACAGCCACTCAATTTTATGAGAGAAATAGAAATGTTTTTTAGGAATTCTTCTCCTTATTCATTGGTGTTTGTTTTAGAAAGAATGTTGCGTCATTGTTTACAGCAGAGGAGGAGAAGGTTGCTATTGGCTGGAGCCATACTGTGCAATGGCCTTCTTTGTTCTTCTGCGCCTCCGGCCAGTCGGATAAAAACTTTTGGTGCCGAGGAACTTCTTCTTCATATGCTGTCAGACATCAACTTGAATTTGTTTGAAGAAAGCAGCTGTCATCCCGAGGCTGTCGACACTGCCATAGAGCTTGTCTAGTGTTGCCACTGGTGATGGCCACATGTGCTTTCTCTGGTCTTCGTATGTCGGACAGTTTTGCAGCAGATGGTCAGCGGTCATTTTCAATGTGCCACAGGTGCATTCGTCAGTGCCACCTATCTTCAGTTTATTGAATAGATGGTACCTCAGTCTGTTGTGGCCTGTGCGGAGTCTGAAGACCACGACCTGCTCTCTTCTGTTCAGCTGGTAGTAGGCATCGTTTTTTGTGTAGCCAGTATGTTCTGTTTCCCATTTGGCTATGTATATGGCCCTAATAAACCTTTTGGACTCTTTGTAGGTCACACTAGAATCTGGTTGTGGTAGTCTTGCACCTTCTTTTGCCAGTCTGTCTGCCTCCTCGTTGCCTTGGATGTTACAGTGGGATGGAACCCACTGTACCACTACTTTTTTTGGTGCGGACTGCTGGCATAGTTGACAGAGTACTGCTCTTAAATCATAAAGTTCGCGCTGAGGAACGACGTGAGTAGTATCTTGTGAGCAGGGGATTCCTGGTCCAATCGTACAACATGGCTGAACAAAGAAACTCGGTGCCGGTCAAGTGAGATTGGTGGAGGCCTGTTTTAGCAGAGACCTCCACGTTGCGGATGTAGTCATGCCATCGGATGACCAGGATACGCCACTGGTTGCACATATGAAAGGCTTCCAGTCTAAACATGTCATGTTTCAGCAATGTCCAGGTTTCGGAGCCGTGAAGCAGGACTAGGACCACGCAGGACTAGTTGACGCGGATATTTGTCCCAAGGGAGATCTTGCCATTACTCCACACACGTCGGAGGCCGTGCATAGCGGACGCAGCTAGGCCCATCCGCCTTAACATATCAGGACCGCTGTGTCCATCGGATGATATCATGTTACTGAGATAGATGAATTCGTTGGTGCCCTCTGCAGTGTAACCTTGAGTTTCAATACCCTGGGGTGCTGTGTCGGAAATGAGGTTCTGAACTCAGTCAACTGCCCGGCAGAATAGGTCGGGGCAAGAACTCATCTCTGTGGCGCCTATCCAAATGGTGTTTTGCCAGAGATCAGAAATAGAATAAGAGAAATAATGATATGCAAGTAGAAATACTCAGTTAACTTACCAGGAATACATCCAGTTGTTTGCCATAGTCCGACCAAGGAGATTCTCCCTTGTGAGCCTTCCTGTGACGTAAACTTAACTTCCAATGTATTTCACTTTTGTTGCTAGTCTGAAGAGAAAAAAATAGTCCTAGATACATTAAGTTTGAAATGGGAATTCACCATCCAGTCATTCAGCATTAGGATTTTGTCTTTTTATTTCTGCCTGTCATCTATGACCGTTTTCAAAACAGCATAAGTCTTCATCGCCATGTCTCTGCATGCTTGTGTCACAAAGATATTTCTTGGTCTGACCCTCCCTCTCTTTCCTTGTGTTCTGTCTTCAACGACTTTCTTCACTAGGCCCTCATGACATAGGTTGTGGTCTAGACAGGTGAGTTACTGTATCTTTCATAGCAATTTTCTTTCCTCTTCCACTTAAACCAACACCTTTTCATTTGATTTCCTTTCTGCCCAGATCACTTTATTAGTCAAATGGGAAATTTAAAAACGATAATTTTTTCCTTAGTATATATTTTGCACACACAGAGAACCATCATGTGATTGCGGAGCACCCAAGCAAACACGAGAACATATTCTGCAGTACAGACCTTCTTATACAGGTCAAGGAGAGACCACGCTCGAAAAGCTGTGGGGGACCAGCGAAGATCTGAAACACAGTCTCCTTCGTGAACCTCACCAGGCTAGAAGTATAGCATCAGTAGTTTGAAGAAGAATCTTCTCTTTAAACACTTAGTCAGTAACTGGCAAAGTGGTCAGTGACCATCACGCCTGATGGTGCCTTTAATGGCAGCATCAAACTTCCTCCACTTCAGCAAGTCTGCAGCTATCCTTCAAATGGTTCCTAGCTATGATTCATGATATCCATTTCAGTTTCTTTGCAAAATTGTCTCAGGTCAACCTCTCCTTTGCCTTATCTTTGTGCTCCATACCTTGGCAGTTCTGATAATGCTGTTAGGCTCTCTTGTTAGTACATGTCCGACACAATCTCAATGCCAAATGGTTATGATGGTTGCTCTGGACAAGCAGTTCTTTGATTGGTGATGATATTCGGCTAGAAAATTATATGAATCTTTCCTAACCAAGTTGTGTAGAACGATAACAATTTTGATATTTCTTTATCAGTTCCTCTTCAACAATCCACACCATACATAAAGCATAGAAAGAATGCAACTCCTGTACATTCTTAGTTTGGTGTGTCTGTACTGCCAAGACCTCCACACATTGTTTAATGCTAGCAAAGTCAAAATCTGGATTTGTTAATTCTGGTTTTGATATCTTTGACTATTCCACTGTCTGGTAAACTGTGCTTCCAAGATATGTAAATGTGTCCGTTGTCACAGACTTTGCATGTCCTATTTTAATTAGTGTGAGATTTAAAATGTTTAGTGTCATGACTTCTGTTTTCTTCATATTTAGGTTCAGCCCCACTTGTTGGCTATACATACTCAGTCTCAATACATACCTTTAAATGTAGGTTGTTGTTTCAAATACCCACAATGAGTTACTTTACACTTTTGAGTGCCCTGAAAAGGATGTTAAGTGGTGGGTTGCGGTAGCTTTCCTCTTCCTGAAGGTGGCCGGGTTCCTCCAGGGGAATGTGCTATGCTTGGCTTCATCTGTGTGTTGCTCAGTACTACAGGGATCACATCGATCCCTCATCTTGTTAGCCAGGCTGCCATGAAAACAGCCCGTTTACAGGAAGGGCTACGAGTGAGAGTCTTGGCCAGTATGTTTTGCTTGACCCTGACTAACATGTCTGATCAGTATATATACCAGACACTAGTCTTCCTTCCCCACTGTCTTCAGCTGTGCTTCCAAGATATTTAAATGTGTCCATTGTCAGTCACTGACTCTGCATGTCCTATTTTAATTTGTGTGAGATTTAAAATATTTAGTGTCATGACTTCTGTTTTCTTCATATATAGGTTCAGTCCCACTTGTTGGCTATACACATTCAGTCACAATACATACCTTTAAATGTAAATACATTGTATTTACTGCAGGTGCATATCTGACCTGCCCTATACCTTTTACTAACAACAACCTGTGTAGGAACAAACTCAAATTGGTTGTTTACAGACTCTGCAGTCTCTTCTAAACCATTATCTTCTTCTTCATTTGTTCTCAATCTCTTGCTACTAAGCCCTGAAAAAGGCTTTGCAAGTAACAGGATATTGTCCGGAGAATGGAGTACGTTGTGTCGTAGTTGACAGATTGACTGCAATATTTGCATCTTTCAGTCCGATACATCTGAGTTCAGCAGGCCTTTTTTAGCACTGGGTTAGCCTTCCCCCTTCGATCCATTCTCCTTAGCCAGTCTGCTCTTTTGCAGTCTTTTACCCAGAATCACCACATGGAGGTGTAGAAGGGTCTTGGCAGATCTTGTTCGCTGGCCCTGATGCTAGCAGTCAGCTATAGGTCGCTGACCACTGCAGCTCATTCACTTGCTCAGCATCTTGGTCCCCTAAACCAGTATAAAGAGGTTAAGTTGAGTTAAGATCCGACAGTTTATTTTAAAATATTAACATACTTTATGGTCATGTTGAGCTTGTTCAAAGTCTCCAGCCGTGTGCTTCCAAAGCAACAAACCGTCATCTGCACTCAGCGCAAATGTTGAAAAGTGGGTCAAGGTTTCATTTTCTTGTTCTGATTCAAACACAAATGTTCGATTCCGGGACGGCTCCTCTATTCTCTTAAACCTGGAAACAGAAAGCTAAATCATGGTAAAGTAAAGTATCCCATAGCATTACTGCCGTAGGGGTGTGAGGTGTTAGCGATCTCACATTTCAAAGGCTCGGCTATATAAAGGCGGTAGCCACCTCCTCTCCCTCGCCATTGTAACTTCTCTGACTTAACCTGTACCCATTTAAGGCTGGGTCAACCCAGGAGCCGTTGTGGTCTGAAAAAATATTTACGCCTCAACTGGGGAAAGAACACAGGACCACTAAGATGCGAAGCCAGCTCGCTAACCATGGCGCTATGCTGCTCTCTAATTTTCTGTTACTGTCAAAAATTTATGTTCTATTAAAAAACAGCGCCATTGCCTTCTGGGCTGACCCATAAGTTCTCAGTCTCTTCTCAGCAAATGGTGAAGGGTGTAGATAATGATGGTTTCTACAGCTCACTGGCTATACACACTCCTGCACCCTCCTACCAGGTTCCCCCTTTTTGCTGGACCCACATATGGTTTCAAAAGCAGCCAGTGCATTACTGATTTACTGACTACAATGTCTGCATACAAAAACAGCTGTTGATTTTCACAAATTACAGAATTAATTTTTTTTTTTTTAACTTTGCGTTCGCTTTATTTTTCTATTCCCCAAGGCAGTGTGTGTTGCACTGTTTTTATTTTTCACCTGTTGGCCCAGTACATCCAACTTTGGCATGCATTTTATGTTAGGGCCTGCTTCCTCCTGCATTTTCTAAGGGTTTGCTTCCCCGGGGGTAACGGCCATGCTGCGATGGGGAGCGAACCCAGCACCTTCGAGTTGTAAGCCGTTCACTTAACCACTAGCCCACGCCGTCCTCGGATTTAGTTATCAGCTAAAACATATAATTCATTCACTGGTTAGCACCCATGTGCTGCTTGTTATCAAACAACTATAACAACAATCATTTAACAAATTACTGTTAAATTAGCAGGATTAAAAAGCATCACGTAAAAGACACAAATGAAAAATGCACAACTTACTCTGCAAGTAAATCAGGCTTGTGAGTTTTGTGTCTGAAACTGCCAGAAATCACGACAAGTCCTTTGTGTTTCTTTTCAATGGAAAATGGGGACACAAGAACTTCCAAGGCCTTGACCTCAACTGAGGAAAGATCAGACATGGGCAAAGCTAGCTGCTGTTGCCATAGTAACTTGAGGTCGTGGGCATAACAAAGGACCTGCCAGTCATCACTGACCACTACGATCACCTGATGGAGAGATTACAGTTATATAGGATGTATGCAAAAATGTAATTAACATTATTCTTCATTATCAAAGATGAACTGTTCTTATATATTCGTTACAGTGAGGTAACTTAACCACATTGATAGTAATTTTCATCAAATTGATTCAACATTTCTCTTATTTTGATAATAATTGATAGGACTCATGGGCTAGTGGGTAAGTGACTGGGCTCACAACCCAAAGATGCTGGATTCACACCCCATCACAGTACTGGCAAAGCCTTAGAAAATGCAGGAGGAAGCAGAACCTTACAGAAAATGTATGCCAAAGCCGGATGCACTGAGTTAAAATAAAAACATAGTGCAACACACACCGAGGGGAATGGAGAAATAACACAGATGCAAAATAAATAAAAAATAATAATTGATAGATGTAACCTGTTTTATATATTTCTGGACAGCTTCTAAACAACTTCATCTGTGTGTCACTGAGGCCTGAAATAAGAGCACAAGAATATCTACACTGTAACCTGTCAGGAATGTTGTAAGAGGCAACTGAGGGTTAGTCATGAAGCCAGCTACTTGATCCTATTTAAACTATAAGCTACAAGAAAAATAAAAAGACCTTCATATCACAGGGTGGCCATATGCTCTGGGTTTTTTTTTTGTGTTTGCCTTATTTATCTATTCCCCAAGGTGGTGTGCGTTGCGCTATATTTTTATTTACATCTGTCGGCCCAGTGCATTCGTCTTTGGCACGCATTTTACGTAAGGGTCTGCTTCGTCCTGCATTTTCTAAGGGTTTGCTTCCCTGGGTTAACGGCCGGTGCTGTGATGGGAATCGAACCCATCACCTTCAAGTTGTGATCTGGGTGGAGTGAAAAAAAGACGAGAAGATGCTGTTAATTATATTTAAGTCTGAAATTTAACAAAATGTCACTCAGACTATACATTTATGGTATATAATCTGGAAGCAAAGAGTAACATATTGATGAAGACCCAAACACAGTTTCCCATAGGGCTCCTGAAAACAGATAGAGTTACAGCAGTGTGGCCAACGTGGTAGGGATTGACACTTATTTCTCGAGAGTGGTGAGCTTACTGAGAATCCATGCATTGCAGCACAGCCAGAAGAACCTCAGTTCACCTTCTCAAGTACATCCAAGAATGTAAGAAGAGGCACCGCAACCTGCTACCTTCTTCTTTTTCGATCAACTTATGCTATGCTTTTAGCCCGATGAGGTTCATGACGGAGACTGTGTGTTTCAGGTCTTCGCCGGTCCCCCGCAGCTTTTCAACAATGGTTACTCACCTGGGCTAGACTGCCTTTCTTTGGTTGTATAAGTAGTGCAGCCCAGCAGGATATGTTCTGGTGTTTACTTAAGTGCTACACAATCGCACGAGGCGGCGTCTCTGAGACTCCCTTCTGTGGAGGTAGGCGTTAAGTCTGCAATGTCCCGTTCTGAGTCTGAATATCTTTGTCTGCCTATCTCTGCCAAGTTTGTCTTTGCTGTCATTTTCTGGCTTGTATTCTTTGTGCTGGTCTCTTTATTTCGTCCTCATGGATCATTTGATTAGTGTCTTTGCTTCTTTATAGCTCTGTGGATGACGAGACTGCGTGCCACCACTTCCGGCTTTTGTGAGCTCATCTGCTTTCTCATTTCCAAGGATCCCACAGTCGGCTGGAATTCACTGACTGTAGGACTAGATCTGTTTTTTTTGGGACAGCAATCCGATGTTGTATTTTGTTTCGTGTGAAAGTCCATCTTGTTTGGGGCTTGAGATGGCTTGGAGTATGCTCCATGAGTCTGTTAGAATGATCATTTCCCTTGTAGCTGTTTTGGCTGATAAGAATTCTTCCAGCTATTGCTTCAGCTCTTAAATTGGTGCAGGCGTCTCCTGCTTAATCTGCTACCAATATAACATTGTCAAAAGTTAAGTCAGCATGAGTAGCTTTGAACAGAACAACAACATCATCTCAGGGAAGAAGAAAAGTGACAACGTTCTAAACAACTTTACCTGCTTTCTTATCTGCATCATTGACAGGTATGGTTCAGTGAAGCCAACACCAACTACATAGGGCCTAGAGATATGACCTTTGATCCTCTCGACTAATGACATTTCAACTTTATCCTTTACAATAACATGTGCCAGTGTCTTGCCATGTTCTTCACTCGCAGATGGCATTGCTAGGATGTTCAGATGCTGCAAATCATTTGATATGAGGACAATCTCATTCACACCATCACCTTCTAGATCTGTTACAATTGGCAGTGGACAGCGGTCAACATCTGTCATAAATTTTCCATTTGTAAACTTGGACATTTCACTGCGCTTTCGCCACACTGGATAAAGCGAGTACGAATCCTGAACTCTGAGAAGATAACCTAAAACAATGCACAGACTCACATAGAACAGTTCTCGGAGTCCAAACCTCAACTTAAAACCGCTCTCCGCAGTCATGATTTAATGTCAGTCACAAAGATCTGCATGCAAACACAGCCTTGACCACTGTGACTTTCAGTCAGCTAACTTATGAACTAAACCAGAAATAATGAATCATTTTTAAAGTAAGGATAATAACACTTTTACAATTTCAATGAAAAAGTAATGAAACAAACAAATACATGAAACAGTGGGTGTTTGAAATCTGTAAGCTTCATGTGACCCCTGGTTTTAAGGGAGGTTGAGATATAGTGCCTAGTTCTATCAGGGTTGGACAACAAACTTGGTGACCCCATGTATATGCTGTGCATGTAAAAGAACCATTTACAGTTGAAAAGAGCAGGCTGTTAGCTGTCCAGGCAAAAACTTGAAGACAAATAATTAAATACCAATACCTACTTTCCCCCACCCAGGCCTACAAAGCCGCAGGAAGTAAAATTGCAATAAGAACCTACTATGAATAGCCTTCTGCTGCCTGGCAGCAGACATACACCTGCCTGTTTGTATACTGGAATTTCAAGTATACGTACATAGTAAATATAATAAGCATGTGTCCTAGACATACCCACACTCGTCTCATAAAAGGTGAATTATTATACAGTTTAGATAATTCAATCTTAGTGGTTTGGAACGCTAAAACATTGTAATTTAGCTCAGGGTGAGACCCTTCCATTGCACTTTGGTTGGGCTGGCTTCTGAGAGCGCACAAACCTAGCATAGGTACATACAGACGCACACATGCATCCAAGCACTGGTTTATGTGTCTTAATATCGCCCAGTTGACTACAGTCTGGGGTGAAGTAGGCGAGCCTCTGCCAGTAGAAACCAGTGAGGCAAACACATAAAATAAAAAAATAAAACTATGCACAAAATACAACCAAGTATTGGACCACTGCAACCTTCCAAGCATGTTGCTAAAGGTGACTAAAGAGGAGTGTGCATGGAGCAAGCATACTCATTTTGAAAATGCCAGATGCAGTTAAAACTGCACATTGGAGCAAAAATGTTAATGACTGCATTTACTTGAGACAATCTTATTTGTTTTAAATTGCCAGCTGCAGATGTGATCTCTGTATGCTCCCCATTGGAGTAGGCAACATTGTAACTGATATGATACTAAATACTACTATAGTCTACTTCAACTAGATTATGCATCTATATGTATCGTATGATACAACTTCATTGGTACAGTCAGTGATACCAGCATCTACACGTCAAAATTGTAATTATTATAACAATAATTAGACTAGATGTTTGCTTTTTAGACCTTTACTACTAATAGTAGCAATAGTCTACTACTACTTGTTTTGTTTCGTAGATATGTTATATAAGTAGTGATGGCCACGGATTGCTATGCACACAATGACAATTAGTGAATTACAATACAATGGACAATAAAGAATATGAACGCTGCCCTGCAGATCGAAAACCTCCACTAAGAATATTTTAACAAGATATCTCGCTATCGCCCGAGTAGCAGCTAATTAAACAGACATAAAAGCCTAAAAAGTACACTTATACAGACTTATACTAACTAAAACTATATAAGTTATAAGATGATAAGTCGTTCAACTCGACAGAGTGAGAGTGACTCAGACTGAATGAGTGAATCTCCCGACTCAACTGTCGGGGCCAGTTGACATTAATAGTTTGCATGTTTTCCATTTTATAAAACACGAATAACATCTCACTTTCAATAACGAACAGTACACATGGATTTCTCAATCACGACCATAGTGTTAGAGAGAACACATGTAGTCATTTAAAATAAGAACATAAATGAATGTTTATTCTTAGGACGCAGCCATGATGGATAGAAGTTGTCGATTTCTTATACTGAAGAGTTATATCCATTCATTTTCTGATCCTAGTTTGCCTTTTGGCATCAGGTGTGTAAAGTGACATCTGGACAGCGCCTTGGTGTGCCGCTTCGTATAAGGTGGAACTGGCTGCCTCGGATATTCCGTCAATCCATCTTTTGCGGGGTCGGCCTCTAGCTCTGGTACCGCAGTGTTTAAGTGATAGAGCCATCTGTGGGACGCTGCTGTGTTGCTGTCGCGATATGTAGCCAAACCACTGAATTTGCCGTTTTCTAATGAAGTCGTGCACTGGTTCTCAGTGCAAGCTCCTGATCTCATCGTTTCTAATTGTCCCATCTTGATTACATTTAGCATTCGCCTCAGACATTTCATTTCTGTTGTTTCTATTCGTCTCTTATTTGTTGCTGTCAGTGTCCAAGTTTGACACTGGTAGCAGAGTGTAGGCGTGAAAATTGTGTTGAACAGGGCTCTTTTTGTGCCAATCTTTACGTGCTTGTTCTTCAGTAGTATTGACATGTGGCCAATGATTTGGTACGTCTGCGATCGATTTCTTACAGTTCAGTTCACAGTACATCGTAAGTTAGTTGCCAATCGCAAAGCGATGATGGGGACATCATCAGACAGTTTAGCCCTGATGATGTTACTTGAATTTTTACTGTATTTGGATTCTATCATTATAGTGTGGAAGTAACTGCGCTGGTCATCAACTTCACTCTCTAATCCCGAACTACGTTCAGACTAGTGGTAAGACGACTGTGGGCAATTCAGGATGCAGGCACTCTTGTCCTACCTACTTTGAGACCAAGGGCCGTTTGACACCTGCGGGACTTGAACCCACGCCATTTCTGTTCATCACTTTGAGAGACGAGTGTCTAACCTCTCGACGACCCCCCTCACATTCTAAGGCAGCTGTGGTGGATCTTCTGTCTTTTGCAGTGACAGTGAAATCAGCCAGCTTTTTTTCTGCCCGTCGTTTAATGTTATCCTCAAAGAAAGTGTTGTTTACCTTCCAGTAAGGTGGTATGTCTTTTGATGTGACCACAATGTTTAACTGTCTGAATTTGATTTTGTTCATCAAATTTCGTTGGGCCAATAATGTCTCCAATACTTCATTTTTTGTTTTCGTTAATTTTTTCAGAGATGCGACACATTCAACTATAACCGCATTTCATCAATTCTCTTCTCCAATGTGTTCATTGCCCCTGTTTATATATCACACGGTTTAAGGGGGGAAGAAAGAGAATATACATTACATAACACCACAGCCCTCTTATTTGTTTTGATATCAGAATATGAATCATGCTGCTCTATACAGAAGTGGTCATCCTTATTCTATTGGCTGTTCATTTCGCATCTTCCATTCCAGAATTTATCAATAGGATAAGGGATCAAAGAAGCAACAGTAAATGAGGGGGAACACAGAAGACTGTAGATAACCGAGGTTACATTCCAGTCGTGTAGTGATCAGCGGACGATGGGGATGCCCTCCCCCTCCCCCATGCTGGCGCGGTAAGGGTCTGGGCTTGCTATTGGCCAGCTCTTTCCTGATGAGAGTGCCAGTACTAATCAGGAATGATGATTTCACTAGTTTCGCCCGACTGCATACCACTCTTATCTACCTCCACACTATGTTGTTTACTTGGGAATTCACTACCCTTTGAAATGTGTATTAAGTGTATTAATGAGGATGCTGAATGATTTGTTAGAGATTGAATCGATTTCCTTCATATCTGCATGAGAAAATGTTTGTAATATTGACAAGACAATAGTTGACCATGTCACAGTGGCTTACAATGACGTAGACAGCACAAACCGGCTTGAATTGACGTGGAGCGCTGAGAAGAAAAAAAAGTAACGTACGAAATAAATATCACACTTTAATAATGAACACAACGAAGGATTTCGATGCACGAATATATTTCCAAAATTGAATGACAGAAAATATTGTGCGAACCCCTCAGTATATATATATTGGGATATTACATATGAGATCGGGAAAGTGACTTCCTTTCCAGGGGCAGCGGATGGAGCATGCTGGTATTTGTTTTATGATTTCATTTTTATTGCGTGTACAAAATAACAGGCGGTAAAGAGGGGAAACAATCCGATATACGTCACAAAGTATAATTAACCTCTTCATTGTCAAAATATATTGCAATGAGATTAAATTCATTGTAATCCCAACTCTCTTGAACCGGTGATATAGTTTATAGAGTATCACTCTTAGCTCCTTTAGTTTTTTTATTTTTCTGGCTCCTCAGTGCCGCAAGCACTGACAACATATAAAGAGTAGATGAAACACACCTTAGCTGTACAGACAATATATAGGTAGGAGCTTAGACAACCACTTTTTCTTTCTTCTTCATGGGATTTGAGTCAGTGCAGCTGAATTTAGTCCCACCAGAATTTGAGAACCTACGAACTTTAACCATCAGCGGCAATCCGCAACTAAGTTCGATTGCAGCAGAACAGATTAGGTGAGGAGAAAAAACCGGGAAATAACAGTATCGATAAGGTTAGGTTTTAGCGGCAAGAGTGTTTTAGATAAGCGTGTGAGAGAAAGAATTTAAGTTGTTAGAGAGGTTGCAGTTGGCAGTGTAACTTGAATAAATAATATGTTGTATTGTGTTTAGATTTGGTGTTTCTTGGATTTGTTTAGAATGAGTGCAATAGAATGGAGCAGACCCTGGTACATACAACCTGTCTCTTTGTTTCCATCTGTCATAAGTATGCAAAGACAGCTATCAGAGACGACAGAAAATTTTCGAATAACATCAGAGCAGAGAATTTTTGCTGCAGTTTTCACATTCTCTGCTCTGAAGTTACTTGACAATTGCTCAGTCGCCATTGACAGCTGTCTTTGGGTACTGTTTTTTAGATATAAAGATCCCTCCACTTTCATTTTCTGCTGATTCATCTATATAAATGGGCCCAGATGTTGCCTGGGTAGTGATTCTCTATGTGTTTTACAGTTACAAACACACGCATCTTTCTGTTTCTGCTTTTTCCCCCCATGTTGGGAATGTTTTCTATCTGATATGGAAAGTGCTGTTTTGTCCAGAAGGGAAGCATGTGTTTCGTGTGCATATTTTTTAGTTTATGTAGGATCTGGTTTCCGCTTATCTATCACTGATGCCGCAAAATTACTCCGCTTGAGTCTTCCCCTTCCAAGTCCATTTATCCTCTGGTACATTGGGTGGTCTATCAGCCTTCTGAGTTTCTCACCATGTTATTGAGATCTGCTGTCTCTTCTGTCCTCCATTAGTTGGAGGTTTACAATTTTTTCCAATTTGTGTCCTCATGCTGTGGTCACTATATGAAAGTGGACATGGTGGGGAGGAGATATTTAAGGTGAATGTGAACATTCAATTCACACACCACATAGCAACTCTCACATAATTATCAAATGTAACAAACCATCTTATCTTTGACAAGTTCCCTACTGTACAGCTAAAACTAAATAAACGATTGGATCTTGTTCTATTTGCTGTACCTGGGTACCTTCCTACATGCAGTAACTCAGATTATTATCAGCCTAAAGACAACTACAAGAAAAACGGTAATTCTAACTCCAAGCCCTCAAAAGTCCTAAACAAGATAGACTATTACGTGAAATAAAATATAACAGATTGCTGTCCCAAAAAATAGATCCAGTACTGCAGTGGATTCGAGTCTACTGTGGAACCCTTGGAAATGAGAAGGCAGATGAGGTCGCAAAAGGTAGAATTGGTGGCATGCAGACCCACCATCCACAGAGCAATAAAGCAGTAGACATCAAATGATTCACAAGGACAGAATGGAGTCACCAGCACAAAGAATACAAGCCAGAAAATGATTCACATAGTAGTGAGCGACACACAGATGAAGTCAAGCATAGCACAACCGCCTGGAGGACCCCAGTCCACCTTTATCAGCACACTCGGAGTATGAGGAAAGCTACTGCAACCCACCGCGTGAGGTCCTTTTCAGGGCACACAAAAGAGTAAACCTACTCATTGAGCGCATTGGAAACAACAAGTTGGTGGAACTGTTATCAAATATCATATTGACCTACAAGTTGATGCTACTGTTGCCAAATGCTTATACTGACCAGATAAATAAAAATATTTTCAGTCTTCTTGCACGTGACAGACAACGGCCCCCAACTTCCTGTCACATGTGCTGTTTATCAATAAGCCATAAATTCTAAACTTTTGAGTGTCTACTCTTTGTCATCCTCTGCATTTCTCACACTAATTTTTGCCTGTCGCTAAAGCATGCTTTAACCCATCTCTTTCCATTACGAGAAAAAAACATGAAAGAAACTAGTAAAAGTTGATTACGGTTGAGCTTAATCAAAATTTAAAAATGGGTATGGTCAGATACCGCACCGAGACGAGAACACAAACAAAACATACGTTACGACCAATAGGCCTTCATCAGGGACAACAACACTGAATTAACAAATCAACATATAACAAAAAATGGTCAACTCGTCTGTTTCTGGTAGTAGACGCTTCCTGTCTAAGCGACCGGCTGTGCCAAGCGCTCGATTGAAACTGAATCGGAGCGGTCAAACACAAAGTGGCGGAATATGCCTGATAAGCCAATGGTGACCAGATAGGAGAACAACGAGAAGACAATATAAGCCGAGAGGGCGTAATATTGATTACACACCCTAATGTGAGGAGTGATCCTTCTGATGTATGTAAACAGGCTTCTTTCTTTCATGAGGCAGAAATAACAGAATTGGAAGCAGCTCTGCACCATTTGAGGACTGTATTTGATGCTTTCCCATCAAAAGCTTAAAGCATCGTAATCTTTACAGACTCATTATCTGCCCTTCAAGCTCTGGAAGACGGTGGTCACTGTAGGCCTGAACTTACCCAAATATCCCTAGATGTCAACCAATTTCTCACATACCATGTAATCAGAATACATAATGGATCCCTGGTCACTCAAATACACCTGGCAGTGACAAGGCAGACAGGCTGGCTAAGAAGGGAGCAAGTCAAGAACAACAATATACACCAACAACCATACAGTCAAACAACTACTGAACTGTGAACAAAGAGGCATGGCTGAATAGATGAGCAATGGAAAATACTGGAAGATAAATCTACAAACATATGGCCATCCCAAATACAACATTAACCTTCTGAAAAGGAGAGATCTTCTTCGTACGCAGGAAAAGGAGAGATCAAAGCACCATTTTTCGACTTTGCACTCAACAAATACAACTTAACAGCCATTTGAACAGAATCCAACCAGAACATACTCCAGTGCCGACTGTGCACATATCCCTATGAAACTGTTAAACATCATCTTTTTGAATGTCCGGCCCTTGCAGGTGTTAGGAAAGAGCTTCTTCCTCTGAGGCCGGACAAATGGAACACTTTGTACGGAACTAAACAACAGCTTACGAACACTTGCAGATACTACTATATGGCATTGGGCCAAAGGGCAGGAGCCCTTAGGCCACTGAATCAATAACCAACCAACCAACCTTTCTTTCATCAAACCCTCTTTTTCAATGATTGTCCTTGTTTTGCATGTTCTTTAACAATATCCACATCAACAAATAACTATGACTATGTTAACAAACAACATCACTTATTCCTAAAAAAAAACCTGAACATACAGAATACCAACACACTGTTCAACTGGTAGTGTCATATAGGAAATGTTTATTACTAATAGATGCATTAACAACACCAAATTTTACAATGATCATTACAAATTATTTTCATTGTGCATTCATCCACTTTATTGACAGGAGAAGCAGGTAAGTGGGTTCACTGTGACACAGAATAAATACACAAGGAAGAAATACCTGTGCATGATTTACCCTAACTCGTTGCAGCCCAAATGTTCTAGCAGACTACCGGTAATTACAATTTCACCCAATTTTTCAAAAAAAATATTACGTACACAATGTAATGTATTTTTATCAAATTTGTCACATAAAAAGCTAGAAAACACTGGAAAAAAATGTATACAGGGACAGCCAATTAATCTAAAGATTCCAGCGCACCTCAACATTTATGTTCACTGCACACTTGTAGATGTCTGTAAACTTTGCAACATACTCTATGATAAAGATAGTTCCATAGCAGATGCTTTTGTTGTGGATGAAATGTTAGAGACTTCGTTGTTCCAGAACACAGCTTTTTATGAAGTGGGGATCAGTTCCTTTTCTCCTGTAACAGTAGCCCAAAAAGTCATTTACAGCTGGGCTAACTGGAGTATGCAGATAATATGGAGACGTGGTACCTTTGTCACGAGAAGCGATTGCTCCACAACTATGTTACCCGGGCGCTCATTCGACTATATGACAGAATAGAAAGTACAGTATACAGAATATCCTCCAGTTTTAACAATATACTAAGTACCAGAAAACTATTTTGGAGTCACATTTAGAATAAAAACAAAACTGCTCACAATGATATGTTTCAAGCTGAAAGATCAGGTTTATTATACCTGATCAGGGTTAAAAACAATACAGTGATGTATCAGTTTTATACAATAAATCAGACGTGGGCTTCTCAGGTAGAGGCCAGGTTGTTGCAGAGTGCAGCGGGGTATACAGACCAACAACCTCCCATATGAGAATGGAATGGAGGCAGTAAAGTTGTGAGATGACTGCTTGAGACCCCTAACAGGACAGGCATCGAGTCAGACACTCAATACTTAATTAGGAAGGTATAGAAAAGCTAGTCACGGCATCAGGGAATAGCAGATGTCTGCTAGCACATTAGATACTGATATAGTGACATTCCCAACAATGGAAGTGGGTGAATTTGTGACACACAGCGGTCTATTCTTTATGCCGCTTGCTGCTGCCATTAATGCCTCCCACACTCCAAAAACAAAAATCTTTTGCGGTGCAAATAAAATAGGCACATTTTATCATATCCTCAATGGTCCTGTCAAAGAGAATTACGACTGTGCTCAATTTAAAAGAAGAAGCAAAGTTCCTGGCTGAAGTAAAAGTGCTATTATCTAAGCAGTTTCTTTCTCACACTGGAAACGATTAGAATTCATTTTGTTTAACAGTTCCCATTTTTTAAACTGCAATATCAAAATCCAAGGAGATAGAATTATGGCCTAAATATGCTGCAGTTGACTGCAAAATGTGTAGAAAAAAACTGCATCTTGAACCAACATTTCTCATATATAAAATAAAATTGACATGTTAATAAATTGCAGCAACATAAATCTAACAGATCTCTTATCAGTTAGTACGCCACTGGAATTTCTCCAATTTTGGATTTGCAGTTGACTGCAAAATATGTAGAAAAAAACTGCATCTTGAACCAACATTTCTCATATATAAAATAAAATTGACATGTTAATAAATTGCAGCAACATAAATCTAACAGATCTCTTATCAGTTAGTACGCCACTGGAATTTCTCCAATTTTGGATTTGCACTCCTTAAAATCGTCCTTGAATGCATCATGCTCTTTAATGAGGACCATGCAAGCTTGCCTCTTGGAACCATAGGATTCACCAAGATCACTTTTAGAAGGTGTATAGCAGTAGGGAATGTCAGCTTCCTCACACACAATTGGGATGTGAGATATGATGTCTAAGGGACTAACATCACCAGCCAGTACAACAATTCCCCTTTCTCCCTTCCTCAGGCTTTTCTGCACCTCTTTTATTCCCTTCCTTAAAGAATTATTAGCCTTTGCTTTGCTGATAATTTTGTAGATTTTCTTGGTCAGTCGTTTTGAAGCAAGCGGACTGGCAATTGGGCTCAGATATTTCACTTTATCATCCCAGCTCACTTTCGTTTTTTCAGTAGTAGCTACAGTCTTTTCATCACTGCCTTCATCATTCTGTTGAACATCAGACTTCCTGCTCTTGCCCATAGTGAACTGAAATGACAACAAAGAAAACATCCAAGTAACTACTTTGTTTACAAATTTTATTAAAATATCTTTCATTTCTCAAAACTTTTCTTGAAGTACTAAAGACTGAGGTGTCTTTAATACTACTGGAAACTCAACTTGATGAAGAGAAACTCCAAGCTCAGCAACTGCACCTCCTAGTAAAGGAGAGAACGGTAATGCACTGGCCTGATTGGTAGAACCTTTTTGTTTTTTAGTTTCTTGGTCTTGTTAATTTAATGTAGTTTTCCCTTGCTTTCCACATCTACCTCAGAGTCAGATCTCAGGGGTTTGGGACTGTTGGCGCTTGTCTGCCATTTTTGGATGACAAGACAAATTAGGGCCTTGCTCTGTTCATATGTAGAGCTGTCCATTTGACTTGAGATATTCTCCCCAAGTCTGCATTAGCCGCAGCCAAATAAATAGTGTAGATCTATTTAAAATTGATCCTACCAGCAAAGACTAGCACCCTAGGACTAGGATATTTTGATTTTGATTATGTCAATGTGTCATGCTCGGCAAGAGAGGAGACATTCACTGACTGATTCAGACAAATGACAAGTCACAAGGCTTCTCATAGTCATGATGGACTCAGGTCATAATCATAAGACATATGCGAATTATTGTTTAAACTTAGCTACATAATAACATAGCCTACATATATAGTCTAACAATTATCATTATACAAGCAATTTTAGTATTATTAGAATAACACAATCAGTCAAACACATGGATGAAGCATTCGATTCGTTTCGGTAGTCTGTCTACACATGAATAACAACAATTCAACAAGCATGATGATGATATTGAATTACAAGAAAAACATGCATGATGAATTAATTGAATTCGTGAATCGTGAGGAAAGTAAGAACCTAGCTGAATGAAGAAAGTTGCATAGGATAAGGTCAAATGGAGATACGTACCCATACAAGAGTCTTAACACTGCTGAACTATATATTATGATTTTGATTTCTAACAAATTTATATAAAAATGGACTAAATGTGTAGTGTAGTTACCTAAATAAGTTTTCCACAGCGTGCGTAGTTGTGATCTCCTTGGTGAGAGTTTAAGAAAGTCTCAATTTGACGGAACGACCAGGTATTCTAAAAACAGTGCGGCTAAAATATAAGTAACAAAACAAATGAAAACTGCGATACCAGTAAATAGAAAAATGTAGAGACAACAATCACAGACAAGTATTTTATAAGCACTAGAAAATCAGAATTAATGGAAAAGAACCTGAAGTAATATGTAATTGTAATGTATAGTCTTTGCTGCAAGAAAGATATGCGTTTGAAAAATCGGCCAATCGTTGCAAGGCTGTACATAGTTCAAATCTGGATTGTCGTTTTACTAAAATGTAGGACTTTCACTCTTTGTGATAGCACAAAGAAAAAAACATCAAACAACCCCGAACAAATAAATATATTTTGTCTAGCCTCTTCTGATGCTCTTTCTCACTTTTTGTTCTCCTCAGCGAATACTTCTTGAGCCTTGTCTTTATTATTTCTGGGTTTATTGCTGTTCAAATATGTCTTTCATTTTCCTTTTCTTTATACTTTCCTATACTTTCCGTTGTTTTTCATTCTTTGTGCTGCCGTTCTCTTTTTGCCCTAAAATAAAACGATAATAAATGTGAAATTAAGATACAAAAATAGACCAAAGCAAGAGGAACACCCCATCACATTGAAACCACCATAAAAGATTTTAAAAGAATTACACCAAAACTAAAGAACGAAATAGCGCAAGTTAAAGCAGACTTCCAGAAACGAACACACACACAAATAAAATCTAATTAACGCATATGTAGATTAATGTGAAACTGAATTGAGATAGTTTTACAATATCGCGTTGTGGATGATCATCTTGGACAATGAACAAAGTCATCATGTAGCATATTAGTTATTAGGAAATATTTTTTAGTCAGAGAGTGGTGAATGTTTGGAATGCATTGCCACAGGAGGTATTAGAGGCAGGGACAATTAATGCATTTGAGAATAAATTGGATGCCCATAGCTTCTAGAGAAAGGTAATGTAAATGAAACTGGTTGTGTACAGACTCAGCAGAGTCTTCTAAACCAGTATAAAGACGTTAAGTTAAGTTATATCCTTTACGGAACATCGCTCCCATCACAGCTCGTCTGAAAGAAACTCGATCTCTTGCCAAATCTCCAGCCTGCTTCAGAGTCATGCCAAACATTTCTTGACATCTTGGTGCCATCGCCATCTTGGTCTGCTTCTGCTTTTGTTACTCAAACTATACCCTCCCTTACCGTTCTCTCAAGTTCGTTGTGTATTTTAATACAAATGAACAAAAATTAACAAAGAAACGTGAAACACCACTTGCTGCAACATAAATGTGGTTTAACGAGAAGAATTCAACTCGTCCTATAGACAAATAAATCGAATGAAGACGTATTATACGAAAAGAGCATTATATCTGATTACAAATTTATAAATTAATCAAAGAAAAGGATAAATTAGACTATACTCAAGTTCTTTTTCAAAGTACAACCAACTACAAGAAGAAGCGGACACGGTTTCAAATTGTTGAAGTCAGTTGAAAGATTTAGGCTGGCATGCCAAGTTGACGTGGAAAAAATATCTTAAATTCTCAACTGATATATATTTGTCTTCGTGTGCGCCTTCATTTTTCACTCTAGTCAGAGTATAGTTGCACCACTAAAGTTAGCCTCCTTTAGAAAGCCATTTGCAGTGCTGGTTTCTATACCAATTTCTGTTTACGTGATCAGGTTGCTAGCGTAGTGCACAACGTTCTTTACTCGCCTATAATAACATGCATGGAGGCGCAGTGGGTCTAATCTTTCCTCCCCTAAAAGAGACCCCAAGATTATAAGGCAGAATACAAATTTGTGAAAGACGCTGATCGTCAACTATCCTAACTGGTATACTATTTGATCCCAATTAACTCATGGCTACTCACGTGGAAGTTCATCGTTTACTGTGACAGGGCAGATACACTACGCGTCATTACTGCTGCGAATTACACCCCTTCCCATTAGAACTGCAGACCCTATATGAGGCGGCTATCAGACGTGGTCATGGACAAGGTCATTCTACGCGACAGGTCCTAGTCGTCTATGTGTATAATTGTATTGTATTAAGTAACGGAGTCTGTGATCCACACAATGGCAATATGTAAACATTTCTCCCCAAATATGTACTGATAATAGCGGCTCTAGCACGGTTTAACAAAATCTGGCAAGATAAACGGTTAGCAACTACGCACGAAAATCAGATTAATGCGTACACTGGTCCTGTCAATATTTCTCTCTGTGTATGAGACATGGACAGTTACAGCTGACCTTCAACGAAGGATACAGGCATTGGAGATGAGATGTTTCCGAAAACTTTTAAACAAAGATCGAGTTACAAACGAGGAAATCCGAAATAGAATTACAACGGCAATAGGGCCTTTCGAAGATCTCTAGGCAACTGTCAAAAGAAGGAAACTCATTTGGTACGGTCACATATCGAGATCAAATGGTCTTGCAAACACAATCCTCCACGGGAAGGTGCATGGCAGACGACGAAGAGGCCGGCCCAAAAAGAGATGGGAGGACAACATAAAAGAATGGACCAGTCTCCGACCAGAAGAGTCACAGGCAGCGGCATCTGACAGAGAGGGATGGCGTGGAGTTGTGGGGATGTCTTCATGTGTGCCCCAACGACCTCACCGGTTACGGGATGACCTGACCTGACCTGACCCGATGTACCGATTCTATCCTGGGTCTAAAGGAACCATCTGTCTCACACTGACAGCGGAAACACTGTCTTGGTGTGGTCAGGGAAGTCCCGAACTCATTCTATTATCGCACTGAAGAAAACAGCGCGTGTACCTACAATGAACTCGGATTCGCCTGTCTTTTGGTGTAAATGCGCTTGTGGCTTGCCACAGACACCAGCGCAATTAAGTCTGTAATTCTTTATATAAACTATATGTGTAATTCCAGGAAACGCATCTATCTTTATTACTACGCAGTGACTTATCATGCCTCCTCTTGGCACAGTGTCATATTCGTACCGTGATTTTAATTTCTTTGACCACAATTTCTATAAGATTTTGAATACTGATTCTCGGGGAGCAGTTTTTTTAATTTTTGAATGATTTTAATTTGACTACAACTTCCACTACAACCACAAAGATGTAGACCAGATTATGGTTCTGCATCTGTGGTTTTCATCATGCGTTATTTGCAGTAAAGTTGTAATATTAAGAGGTAAGCATTGGTTATTGTTGTTGTCATCGAATGCCCACAATAAGTAGATTGACTCTTTTGGGCACCATGAAAAGGACGTTAAGTGGCGGGTTGTTGAAGCTTTCCTCACATCCTGAGGGTGCCGATGAAGGTGAACCGAGGTTCTCCAAACGGTTGTGATATGCTTGGCTCCTTCTGCCTGTCGCTCACTACTACGGAGATCACATAGATCCCACACCTCATTAGCAAGGCTGCCATGAAAACATCCCCGTCTTGGCCAGTATATTTTGCCTGACCCTGACTAACATGTCTGATCAGTATGTTTTATCTGACCCTAACTAACATGTATGATCAGTATGTTTTATCTGACCCTGACTAACATGTCTGATCAGTATGTTTTATCTGACCCTGACTAACATGTATGATCAGTATATTTTACATGGCCCTGACTAACATGTTTTGCCTGACCAGACGTCTTGCTCCCGTAAGCATTGGTATTCAGATAATCAGTCTAAGAATGATAAACATGAAATGATGTTGCTTCCAAAGCTACTTGTATCTGAGTTCCAAACTTTTGACGGTATTTTCTGGTACGGGATTTAAAGTGATTTTTTTACATCCTGGAGTGTGCTGAAGAAAGTGGATCTGTGTTCTCCTCGCTGGTATGTAATACAAGGCTTATCAACAGGTTAAAACTACGGGGATCACAGTATAAATCTTCATTTCATTAGCCAGGCTGATGTAACACTGCGTGTTTCCATGTGCACTTCATGAGCGAGGTGACGTTTTAGTTAGTATGTTTCACTCGACCCAGACGTAAATTTTTACACACATAATTATTCACAAACATTTTATGTAATGTACGATTATCACTTCTAAATGGGGTTGAGTTGTTTGCAATTAAAAAAAAAATGATTTCAGTTAAACAGGACCTAAAACGACGTCTTTCAACAAATATAGTTCTATTGCACAAATCTTCACTACGTGGTTCTTCGAAAAGTGTGGAATAAAAAGTCATTGACCACTTACTTACTTCCCCTGTCCAAGTACCACGTTATACAGTATGCATCCAATATTAAGAGACTTGGATTGTCTTGTCATTTGCTCCGGTATGTCGCACCTATTGCATTTCCGGGACGTTGGGGCAGGTCGTCAGGTGGTCTGAGTACTGTATTGCGTCAACAATCACATGTGTCATCATCTGTGTATCCCCATCGTTTCATGTACCTCTTGTACCATGATACACCAGTTCGGAGTCTGTTCAGCAACTTCCATGTTGTGTATGGTAGATGATGCCCGGCGGCAGGTTCTTCCATCTCTGGGGCCCACTTCAGTTCGTGCCATCTGTCTATACGGCGACTTTCAGGATTTGTCTGTATGAGCTTTGTTGATTTTAGGAAGCTATGTCTGGATTTGAGTCTTGTGCTCTGTACCTGAAATCTTTTGGTCGTGCTCCTGTTTTTCTCGTTTGATTTCTGCTGGTTGACTACCGAGAGTGCACGACAAAGAAATTATTATTTATTTTGTGTGTGTGTGTACGCCATTATTGTATGTTTTCCAGATTGTACTATGTATCACATCAGATTTTTTTTGTTTTTGTTTTTTGTTTTGCGTTCGCCTTGTTTCTATAATCCCCAAGGCGGTGTGCGTTGCACTGTAGTTTTTATTTTGCGTCTGTCGGGCCAGTGCATCCGACTTCAGCATGCATTTTATGTTAGGGCCTGCTTCCTCCTGCATTTTCTAAGGGTTTGCTTCCCCGGGGTAAAGATCGGTGCTGTGATGGGGATTGAACCCAGCACCTTCTGCTTGTGAGCCGTGTCACTTAACCACTAGCCCACGCCGTCCTCATCAACACATCTATCTTCCACTGCAAGGACTCGCTGGTGCTGTTCGAAGCTACTCGCGACAAACTAATCTTGGCGAAGTTTCTTTGTTATCAGGTTACAGTGGCTTTTTTTACACCCCGATCTGTTCTTTAGTAGATTAACCAGGCTCTTCCTGACTGTAGTACAATTTGAAGTTCATCAGTATACTCATCACTATGGGGATTACAATGTTGATACCCACCTTGTTGGCCAGACTGCCGTGGCACATCCTGTTTCAAGGAGCACGAGCTAGGGCATGAGGTGGGATGGTGATCAGTATGTTTTATTTGATCATGATTACTCTTGGCTTTTATGGGAATCTAATACATTCTGACCATTGCGTTGAGGATTGATTCTGACCGACATTGTCCTGTCCACCCTTTGATAACATCCAACAACTTATAGTAGTTACCTCCCCTGTCTACCGGATTCTCAATTGGCCCGATGACCAATACTTCTTGGGCCTATCACGACATGTCATGCTCGCTGAAATTGTGTAATTCTTTGCTCTCCGTTTGGACTTGTAGCGTGTCACTATTAGGTAGGATTTTCCTTGTCTTTACACATTTTCTCAAACAGCGACTAACAGCTGTTAAAGGTCTTTTACATAGACATCGCGGACGCAGGACTTCTGAGTTATTCGTGTGTTCCCGAAAGGACTAGACACCGATCTCCTAATAGTAAGATATAAAGAGCAAGTAGAATCATAGAGATAATTAATAAACGATCTATAGAATTAGAAAAGCATTTGTTTAAATCACTGGAATTAATATAAAGTAATAATATAAAACACATAAGGGTGGACCAAACAGGACTGCTGTAACCTCCCTATCATGTCGTAAAAGACTACTAAATATGGGTGGACATAGGTCTATCAACCTCATTATGTAAAAACATTGCTATTGAAACCACCAATACACACGGTCGAGCACAGGTTTTCTCCAAGGATAAGCCACAAATGAAACTGATACTTCACATTGGAGTTAAACGGTGTACTAATGGAGATTCTATGAGACAGACGCCCTATGAAAGAATCAGACTGTATTTGTTATCTACGTTTCAAATCGAACCTTCTTCCTTTTAGTTGCTCCTCTTATACCCCTGGGTGTGTAAAGGTCGTTTAAAAATGTACTTACAATCAAACACGTAGTCGGGATCAAGATGCTGAGCAGCGCATGAGCTGCAGTGGTCAGCGACCCATAGCTGACTGCTAGCGTCAGGGCCAGCGAACCATAGCTGCCAAGACCCTTCTACACTTCCACGCGGTGATCTTGGATAACAGGCTGCAAAAGGGCAGGCTGGCTAACGAGTTGGGATCGAAGAGGGAATGCTAACCCGGTACTCAAAAAATGCTTGCTGAGGTCGGATGTGTTGGACCGAAAGGTGCAAATATCGCAGTCAAGCTGTAAACTACGACACAACGCATTCCGTTCTCTGGACTACATTCTGCTACTTAAGCCCTTTCAGGGTTTGGTAGTAGGAGATTCAGAACGAACGAAGAAGAAGAAGAAGAAACACGTAGTCAAACAGCCTATTGTTGTGTCTTTGCATGGTGGAGAGGCTACCTCCATTTATATTCATGCTGGTCTCTAAAGGATATAATTTCGTTACGTTTAGAATGTTTGAGCAAACATCTTGCTCTTTTTGAATTAGGCTTGGCTTGGCTTGTCTTGGCTTGGTTTGGTTTGTCTTGGCTTGGTTTGGTTTGTCTTGGCTTGGTTTGGCCTGGTTTGGCTTGGCTTCGCTCTCAATCTCTCGCTACCAAACCCTGACAGGGGCCTAAGCAGCAGAATGTAGTCAAGAGAACGGAATGCGTTGTTTCGTAGTTTACCGCTTGACTGCGATATTTGCACCTTTCAGTCCAACACATCTGACTTCAGCAAGCATGTTTTTTTAGTACCAGGTTAGCATTCCCTCTTCGATCCCTTCTCCTTAGCCAGTCTGCTCTGTTGCAGCCTTTTATCCAAGATCACCACGTGGAGGTGTAGAAGGGTCTTGGCAGTTCTGGTTCGCTGGCCCTGATGCTAACAGTCAGCTATGGGTCGCTGACCACTGCAGCTCTTGCGCTGTTCCCTTTTCGAATTTCAACTTCCAGGGGTTCTTTTACACGCATAGCGTGTAGACTAAATATTTCAGTTTATCATCCATCTTTGATAGAACTAGGAGCTGATCTTATCTCCCGACAAGAGACAAAGGGATACTTGAACCTTTGGGATTTAAGCAACCTCCTGGGACGATGAGGCTAACGTCTGGTCAGGCACAACATACTGATCAAACAATGTTAGCCAGGGTCAGGGTAAATATTCAGGCCGAGACCCTCAAAGGTGTCCTCGTTGGTCGTCCTGGAAACGGGCTGTTGTCAAGGACAACAATCTTGCTAAGAAGGTGAGATTCGTCGTGATCCCCGTAGTAGTGAGTGAGACGCAGATGAAGCCAAGCATTGCACAACCGCCTGGAGGACTCCGGCCCACTTAGATGTTAGAAAAACTACTACATTGTGCGACAAGTTCCGTCCTTTTCAGGGCGCACAAAAGGGTTACCAACCCATTGTGGACATTAGCAGCCAAGCAACGAACCAAGCAACCTCAGTTTCTTGCTTTCCCCGAGAGTCGAGAGCCTTACCTTTTAGCAACAGCGCTCCAACATTACCGCTAGGCTATAGATCCCATTGAGCGGCGAACGTCTTACTCAGTTATAGCATCCCAGCCTTGAGAGGGAAGCGCTTTACATCTCAGATATAGTGACGTCCTTGAGAGGCGAACGCCTTACCTCGGCTAAAGTTAACCAGGAAGAAGTTTATACTGCTAATTGTTGTATTTCGGAATAACGATCCTGCTTGAAAAATGATGATAAAAGATACAATATTATTTTGATCAGCCGAGACAAATTCTGAATACGTGTTGTGGGATTGTCACTGCTGTTCTTGCTCGTAGCTACTCGTCAATATTGACTATGTCTGTTTGGTAGTAGGTTACAGTTGCTCTTCTTATATTCCAAAGCGTACTGCGTACTGTAGAGGGTGGGCCTTGGTCAACCAGACTGTATAACAATGTAGGCTCTGCAAGAGGCACACCACTACGGGGATGCTATCGTAAATTCATTCCTTGTTGGTCTAGCTGCTGTAACCCGTCATGTTTCCATGATCAGTGTGTTGAAGTGACTCGGAGTCTTAGTCAATATAATGCAGCTGACCCTGACCTTGATTTTGATCCTAGTTTTACTGTCAAATGTGTGTCTTGCAGGATTGTCTATGACATGGAAAGTTTAAGAGGTGAACTAACTGCACTCTACAGGAAACAGTTCATCAAATTAGATGCCGCTGAGTGTGCTGGGAAGGACACCACCAAAGTGAGATGTACTACTTTCTTCTTAAGTTGGTATCTAGTGAAACAGACAGCCCACTGCCTATATTTGTTCATTTCTTTACGTCTATGTGTGCCTGCACATTTACGTTCGTCTCTTGGTATGCTTACATCTTTACGTCTGTCTATATGCGTGTTTACATCTTTACGTTTGCCTCTATATGTGCCTACATATTTACGCCTGCCTCTATGTGTGCCTACATCTTTACGTCTGTCTCTTGGTGTGCTTACATCTTTACATCTGCCTCAATGTGTGCTGTTATCTTTACATCTGCACATATGTATGCTGTTATCTTTACGTCTGCCACTACGTGTGCTGTTGGGATTTCGTGGCGAAGTGGTCAAGCCGTCGGCCTCGTGATCAGGTGGTGTGGGTTCGACTCCGGACTCCGCCATCTTTTTCACGGGTGCTTGATGCGGAGTCCCCTGCATCTCGTAGTCGCCCCCTAGTCGTCTTGTCCTTGGCTTGCCAGTGGAGTCGGACTGCACGGGACGAGAGAGTGAGGATAAAAAGTAGCGTAGTTAATCCTTACTAAAAGTAGCGCTAGCAAAATTAATTATGCCATCATCGTCTACGATGGACGGCGGCCTTTGCCTTTGTCTTATTATGTGTGCTGTCATCTTCACGTCTGTCTCTATGTCTGATAATTTCCTAAAGCTTTTCTCTATGTAATAACAACAGGCAAATTTGGACGATTTTTCGTGTGACTAGCAACCTCTTTCGGTGAAATCAGTGTTATAGAACAGCTAGCAAGGCTCTCATTTAAAGTGACACACCTATGTTTCATCGTAACAGCAAGGTGAAATAAATGCTGGAATCAACTGAAATCTAAATGAAATTGCTGAAAGGAAAGCAAAACTGGATAAATATGTACTCATTATCATCATCATTTACTCGCCTGGTTCCCTTTGGAGCATATGCCACAAATATGTGCTCAATCTGTTCTTATCCCGTACCTTCGTCTTGAGTTCCGAGCACGAGACCCGTATTAAACTAACTGACTCCTCGATCGTTCGCCACAAGGTTTTCCTTGGCCTGCACTCTGGTCTCTTTCCTTGTGGGTTCCAATCAAGTGCATGTCTGATCATACCGTACATGGTTCTTATGTTCCAGGACAATATCCTGGATTTTACCACCATCCTCAGAAGATTTGTCAGCCATCTGACTTCTGTTGACTGTCTTCCATCAGGCTGCATCGTGTATCTTGCTTGTTTGGTGTGATCTTACAGCCGTCGTTTCTGGGTCAATGTGTTTTGCATGAGATTGCTGGCCACTCGTTAGTCCCCTTTTACGATTATTGCATTGAAATGCGGTTGGTCTATGTTTTCTTCCAAAGAAATAGTCCCTCAGAACATATCGAGAGACTTGCAACACACAATCTGGATTAAATGGCACTTTATTTAGACCTCTTTGTGATATTTTTTTTCACGTAATGACATTTTTCTTCCTCTGAATTGTAAAACGTTTCTCTATGCACTACCTAGAGGCAGTTGGACAGGTTGAGTGTTTGGATGATCCTGGGAACTATGCTGACGGGAAGCTTATGATCCTGGTAGGTTCAACAAAGCCGAACATGTCACCAATAAACAGGTACTCAAAATGCTTTTGTACAGGATTTCTGATGAAGGTTAACTGTAGTGGAGGGCCCTGTACTCAGCATGACATGAAAAAGGGACACAAGCAGAGTTTTACAAAAATGTCATTTTCGGAATTACTGGTTTACATGATATCTATGTGACAACACGTTCTAGTGAATTCAGGTTTACGTGACATCTTTGTGACAACACGTCTTAATGAGTTCAGACTCAAAATAACCGTTACAACTTCATTATTTCTCCCTCCCCCCTTCCCACATCACCACAGATGCGCATTCAGCTATTAGAGGCCTACGTCAAGGATCTGAACGAACAAAATGAAATGCTGGTCTGCATGGTTGAGGAGGCAACCCATACAAAGGTACGTTTGTGTGTTTCTGGAGAAAAAATGATGAATATGTGAGAGTTAGACATTTTAAACCTTCGTCTGTAAATAAGGACATTCATTATTAGTATTATTACTATCTTTTGAAATAAAAATAATGCTACAAGGTGGCTCAAAATACCTTGTATAGCGAAATGAAAAAAATGCAGATATCCTAAAAGCACTGGCTATCGAAGAAAATTGTTAAGTAAACAATATCTTGTCTCAGGTCAGGTCAGGTCATCTCGTAACCGGTGATGTCGTTGGGGCACACATGAAGACATCCTCACAACTCCACGCCACCCTTCTCTGTCAAAGGCCGCTGCACGTGCCTCTTCTGGTCGGAGATTGGTCTATTCTTTTATGTTGTCCTCCCACCTCTTTTTGGACCGGCCTCTTCGTCGTCTGCCTTGCACCTTTCCGTGGAGGATCGTATTTACAAGACCATTTGATCGCGATATGTGACCGTACTAAGCGAGTTTCCTTCTTTTGACAGTTGCCAAGAGGTCTTCAAAAAGCCCTGTTACTGTTGGAATTCTTGTCTTGTCTAGAAAGCTGAAATCAAATGCCATAATGGTCAGGAGAGAACGATGCTGGAGGGTATGGCACCTGGAAAGCGGGGCAGAAGCAGACCAAGGAGAAGATGGACATAAGACATCACTGAGGTCCTGAAGATGACAGGACAGAGGCGGGAGTTCTGGCTAGAGATTGAAAGTCTTATAGATCTGCTGTTGTGCGAACAACGTACTGCAAAGGATATGCTACAGTATTACTATTATTATTATTACTATTATTATAATTACTATTATTATTATTACTATTATTATTATTACTATTATTATTATACTTACTATTATTATTATTACTATTATTATTATTATTATTATTATTACTATTATTATAATAACTATTATTATTATTTCTATTATTATTATTACTATTATTATAATTACTATTATTATTATTACTATTATTATTATTACTATTATTATTATTACTATTATTATAATTACTATTATTATTTTTACTATTATTATTATTATTACTTTTGTTATTATTATTACTATTATTAACATTACTATTATTAGTATTACTATTGTTATTATTACTATTATTATTACTATTGTTATTATTACTATTATTATTTACTAGAACGAGAATCCAGTTATTCAATCAAACAGAAGGGTGCTTAATGCCAGGTAGTCAAAATCGATCTTTAAGATCCCTAAATCGATCTGTTTTGCCCTTATAATGGTTTGCCTTCCAGACTCGCATTTGACTATTAGTAGTAAATTTGTGGGCGGCTTCCTTCTTGCAGCTTACTGTGCCTGTGGAAGGTGCAGCTCTGGAGTGTCTAGCCTCCAGGTTATCTTATAAAAACATCTGCAGCGTCTTCTTCTTCTATTTCTTTTCATTGATTATCTCTATTTGCAGCATAGAACAGCAATTGCGAGTGGCTCATTGCAGGAAGTATTCTGTGTGCCCATGCAGTGGTGGTTTCATTAGCAAATTTGTGTTACATGGTGAAGTTGCTAGCCAAATTCACAACCCTCGCTATTTACAATATGCTTGGACTGGTTAGAAAGATAGTCCTACATCAAACACTATTGTTGGGGATGAAGTGTTAGAGACTTCATTGTACTAGGTCACACCTTGTTATGAAGTTGGGGTGACCAGTGCCATTCTTCGCTGCCTTCCTCGAGAGCATTTAAAAGTGACAAATAAGTTGTGTCACATTTGACCTTTTGGAGTTAACTCTTCATAGCCTTTGATGGCTGTCAGCATACTCCCTGCAAGGCAGCATGTCGTTTCAAGTCTCTTAGTCTCTTATATACATTACAGGATCAAGATGCTGAGCAGCGCATGAGCTGCAGTGGTCAGCGACCCATAGCTGACTGCTAGCGTCAGAGCCAGCAAACTAGAGCTGCCAAGACCCTTCTACACCTCCAAGTGGTGATCCTGGATAACAGGCAGCAGCAGGCAGACTGGCCAAGGAGAAAGGATCGAAGAGGGAATGCTAACCCGGTACTCAAAAAATGCTTGCTGAAGTCGGATGTTTTGGACCTAATGGTGCAAATATCGCAGCCAAGCTGTAAACTACGACACAACGCATTCCGTTCTCTGGACTACATTCTGCTACTTAAGCCCTTTCATGGTTTGGCAGCGGGAGATTGAGAACGAACGAAGAAGAAGAAGAAGGACCTAATGGTGCAAATATCGCAGTCAAGCTGTAAACTAAGACACAACGCATTCCGTTCTCTGCTACTTAAGCCCTTTCGGGGTTTGGTAGCTGGAGATTGAGAACGAACGAAGCAAAGCCAAGCCATATACATTACCACTTATGGCTTACTGACTAAATCTATCCAAGCTCTGTGGTTTTGATACCTCAGAGACTGACACCTTGCCCGAGCTCCTGTTAAGTGAGTCATTCCTAACACAAGAAGGCCAGGAGCTGGGTTTTGCTGTCAGAAAGACTATGTTACCTTTAGAGTGTGTAGCTAAAGTTGAGAGCCCATCCTTAATTGCGTTATCGGTTACAGAAAATGCATACCTGTGGAACCTCATATCACAAGAGTCTTCAAATCATAGACATCAAAGGGGACGGCGTGGCCTAGTGGTTAAGTGGCACGGCTCACAACCAGAAGGTGCTGGGTTCGTTCCCCATCTTAGCACAGGCCGTTACCCCGGGGAAGCAAACCATTAGAAAATGCAGGAAGAAGCAGACCCTTACATAAAATGCATACTGAAGTCGGATGCACTGGGCCGACAGGCGCAAAGTAAAAACCCCAGTGGGGATTAGAGAAATAAGGCGAACGAAAAATAAATTTAAAAAAATAAAACAAAAAATAGACATCAATTAGTTTATTACAGACGGATGTTATCAGTCAATATAGATGTTAATATATAGCAGTAAAGTGTGATACGGCTCAAGTGGTTCGGGATACAAACAGAACAGGTTCACGGTTTCCTTCCTTGTAGGTCATAAGATGTGATTAAAGAAGGTTGTGCATGAAGTTGGCAATTTCACTATGAAAAAAACCAAACCATTGCTATTAAATCGCACTACAAATTACTGGAACCAGGCTTTCATACAAGCTGCCCATGAATAAAATGCAGTGTTGGATCTATGTTTAAGAAAATGGAGGGACAGGGGAAGTCAAATGGAGTTTAAGTGTGAGAAGTAGCATATCTTGTAATATTAAAAACAGACATATGATACCTTCATGTTCTTCTTCTTCTTCTTCTTCTTCTTTTTCTTCTTCTTTTTCTTCTTGTTCTTGTTCTTGTTCTTCTTCTTCTTCTTCTTCTTCTTCTTCTTCTTCTTCTTCTTCTTCTTCTTCTTCTTCTTCTTCTTCTTCTTCTTCTTCTTCTTCTGCTGCTGCTGCTGCTGCTTCTTCTACTGCTTCTTTTTCTGCTGCTGCTGTTACAACAACAACAACAACAACAACCACTACTACTACTACTACTACTACTACTACTACTACTACTACTACTACTACTACTACTACTGCTATTACTACACCACCCCCACCACTACTACAACTACTGCTACTACTACTACTACTACTACTACTACTACTATTACTAGTACTACTACTACTACTATTACTACTACTATTACTACACCACCACCACCACTACTACTACTACTATTACTACTACTACTACTACTGCTACTACTACTACTACTACTACTACTACTACTACTACTACTTTTTTCGCTTGAAAATATGTCTTTATCTGCAATGTTGCCTCTTGTATAAACTTTACTGTCTGAGTAGTTGCCATACAGGTCCATACAGTTGATCTTCCAGTTTTGTTTCTATGGGCCAGTGGACTTGTCACTGTATATCATATTTGGTGCAGTTCTGGAGTATGTGCTGTCCAGTTTTGGAGTATGTGCTGTCTAGTTTTGGAGTATGTGCTGTCTAGTTTTGGAGTGTGTGCTGTCCAGTTCTGGAGTGTGTTCTGTCCAGTTCTGGAGTATGTGCTGTCCAGTTTTGGAGTATGTGCTGTCCAGTTTTGGAGTATGTGCTGTCCAGTTTTGGAGTATGTGCTGTGCAGTTTTGGAGTGTGTGCTGTCCAGTTCTGGAGTATGTGCTGTGCAGTTTTGGAGTATGTGCTGTCCAGTTCTGGAGTATGTGCTGTCCAGTTTTGGAGTATGTGCTGTCCAGTTCTGGAGTATGTGCTGTCCAGTTTTGGAGTATGTGCTGTGCAGTTTTGGAGTATGTGCTGTGCAGTTTTGGAGTATGTGCTGTCCAGTTTTGGAGTATGTGCTGTGCAGTTTTGGAGTATGTGCTGTGCAGTTTTGGAGTATGTGCTGTGCAGTTTTGGAGTATGTGCTGTGCAGTTCTGGAGTATGTGCTGTGCAGTTTTGGCGTATGTGCTGTGCAGTTTTGGCGTATGTGCTGTGCAGTTCTGGAGTATGTGCTGTGCAATATGTGGTGCCTGTCAGCATGTACACGCAGCTGCAGTGCCAATCTTCAATTGTGTGTACATGTGGCTGCGGAATCTGTTATGTTCTAAGGCGCAACACAGCAGTTTATTTGTGTCTGTTATCTTACAGTAATCGTCCTGCGTTAATGTCTTCTAGTACTGCGAGCAGAGCATAAATGCTTGTGGCCTTCTCTATTTAAAAATGTTTTAAAAATTGCTATGTATAATGAATAGATTTGAGTTTTGGTCATACATCTTTGGGCGAAATACAATTTCACGATCGAAAAGTGTTCTGCGTAAGAAGACTGCTTAATTTCAATATATTAATTAAATCTAACGAAATTGTATTTTTTCCCCATTACATTCACAATTAAGAGATTTTGAAAATATAATTATTATCACCAAAGGGCCACCAATTTTACATTATTGGTTCATGTGGCTCTAGAGCTTGAAGGATTTGAACCCCACTAATGAAGTTGTGCCATTTAATGGTTGGTACGTTCTGCTAGTGCCCACAATGGATTGGGAACCCTTTTGTGCGTCCTGAAAAGGACGGAACTTGTCGCAGAATCTAGTAGCTTTCCTGACATCCCGGGCGTGCTGATGATGTGGACCGGGGTCCTCCAGGCAGTTGTGCAATGCTTGGCTTCATCTGCGTGTCACTCACTACTACGGGGATCACATTGTTAGCCATACTATTGTTCTCGACAATATTCCGTTTTCAGGATGACGAACGAGGAGGTCAGGTGAGGGTCTTGGCCAGTATATTTCTCCTGACCCTGGCAAACATTGTTTGATCAGTGTGTTATAGCCGATCAGACGTTAACCTAATCGTCCCGTATCATTCAATAATTGTGTAGATAGTGATGCTATGGCAAATATATGTACATCTATTCTTACATAATGAACAACAATACAACTACGCCTGTCTGTGTGTCTGTGTATGTCGGTGTGTGTAAGAGAGAGAGAGAGTGAGAGAGAGAGAAAGAGAGAGAGATGGAGAGAGATAGAGAGAGAGAAAGAGAGAGAGAGAGTAGAGAGAGAGATAGAGAGAGATAGAGAGAGAAAGAGAGAGAGATAGAGAGAGAAAGAGAGAGAGAGATAAAGAGAGAGAGAAAGAGAGAGAGAGAGAGAGAGAGAGAGAGAGAGAGAGAGAGAATGTGTGTCTATTAACAAAATTGAGGACTTTTTTTCAATGTCAGTGTCCGTCTGTCTGTCGGTGAGTCGGTACGACTGTCCGGCTGTCCGTGCTCTTTCAGCGTCAAACACGGTGTATACGGCAGAACTCAATGCTCTCCAGACAGATCGGGTTGATACCACTTGTTGAAGTTCCTGTGTTAGTTATTGAAACTTATATTATGACCTTCCTAGTTATTGTCCTGCTTAGTTTCTCTCTTAATCTGTCTTTTCTGGTGGCACTTGATTTCCATATATGAGAATATAAATGTCTATTACGAGGCGTGTTCAAATAAAACCGGACCAAACTACAACAAGTGAACAAACGTACGATGCGCACGATGACGTCACTTCTTGTGTAAACAGCACATACCAACCGTCAAGTTTGCAAAATTTCAATATCCTCCGACTCATAATTTCCTCAGCAGACCGTTGAAAACATGACTGGTGTGATACAGAATCCACCCAGAGTTGATCAGCGAGCGGTGATCGATTTTCAAAAAGCTAAAGGTTGTCGACCAGTTGACATTCATCTCAAAATGCAGGCAGTAGTTGGTGATAAAAGTGTGTCGAAGACAACAGTGAAGAACTGGACAACGATGTTTAAAGAAGAACGTGAGCTAACGCAACAATATGCGCCTGACCTGGTCTCGGAAGATCGTTCATTAACTCACGTCCTTCTTTAAACATCGTTGTTCAGTTCTTCACTGTTTACTTCGACACACTTTTGTCATCGTACACTGCCTGCATTCTGCGATGAATGTCAACTGGTCGACATCCTTTAGCTATTAGAAACAGTATCACACCCGCCATGTTTTCAACGGTCTGCTGAAGAAACTATGAGTCGGGGGATAATGAAATTTTGCAAACTTGACGGTTAGTATGTGCTGAAGCGACGTCATTATGCGCATTTCACGTATGTTCACTTGTTACAGGTTGGTCTGGTTTCATTTGAACACGCTCCGTATTTCCTGAACAAAGATAATTTTAATATAAGTTTGGTTATTTACATTGATATGTATCAGGATGAGCTTTGTGAGCGAGACAAGCAAAAAACTCAGCAGTTAAACAGATCAAGAGACTCACTTTGCCACGCCCAGGAGGAAATTGAATTGGAACGCGAAACTAATGCCTCTCTTTCTTGTAAAGTTTCTTCCCTCAAAACAGAAAACTGCAGTTTGTGCAGAAAACTCGAGGAGGCACAAAACGAGGTTGGTCAGAATGTTTCATGTCGGTTTAAACACTGGCCAGTCTTTTTCTTCATATTCTATCCACACAATATTTCTGAAAGCGTGTGTAAACGTCTGAACGCACCATCATTGAAATACATCAAGCTTAAATTTTCACTGGGGATCAAAACGCTGAGCAGCGTATGAGCTGCAGCGGTCAACGACCCATAGCTGACTGCTAGCGTCAGGGCCAGCGAACCACAGCTGCCAAGACCCTTCTACATCTCCACGTGGTGATCCTAGATAACGCTCTACAGGGTTTGTACACAACCAGTTTATTTCACTCAAACGATACTGAAAATACTGTGAGCATCCAATCTATTTTTGAATGCATTAACTGACTGCCTCCACTACATCATGTGGCAATGCATTCCAAGAATTCACAACTCTCAGACTAAAAAAATATTTCCTCATATCTAATCTGGACCTGTCTTTAAACAATTTGTAGCTGGCGTCCGCTTGTTCTTGTAGCCGGTCGTACTTTGAAAAACGTGGTAAAATCTAATTTATCATTTCCATTTATTAATTTATAAACTTGTATTAAATCACTTCGAATTATTTTCTGTTGAGACATTAATGACCAGTTTTTTTAGTCTTTCCTCATAACTATAATTCTGAAATCCCCCGATCATTCTTGTAGCTCTTCTTTGTATCCTTTCTAGCATGTTTATATCCACTCTATTATTTGGACCACACCTGAACACATTACTTCAATTATAGGTCTCACTAATGATTTATGTAGTTTGACTATTACTTCCTTGCTCATATGTGAAATGTTTCTTTTCATCATGTTCAACATGGCATTAACCATTAGCTTCCGCACCTTTACCTGTATGATCTATTATAACACCTAGGTCGCTTTCCTTTTTTATTGTCCTAATATTGTTCTCTCCCATAATGTAATTATATTCATTATTGGATCTTACTATGTGGATGATTTTACATGTACCTACATTAAACTCCATCTGCCAGTTATATATTTACAGACTTAGCACATCAGTGGAATGGTAGTTGTCAATACTTACACATTTATGACATGTTGCACGATGAGCCTTGCTGGTGTAAGTTTATCAAACATCCAAATGTGCATCCCAGAGGAAGAAGAGAAGTTTGAAGTTGTTCAATTATGTTGACCTTACACGTCAAAAAGGGCTGTACAACCTCATTGTGTAAAAGCCATTTGCGCCAGAAGTCACCGCAGCATGAACGTGTTACGCTAGAAACCACCGCAGCATGAATGCGTTACGCCAGAAACCACCGCAGCATGAACGTGTTACGCTAGAAACCACCGTAGCATGAATGCGTTACGCCAGAAACCACCGTAGCATGAATGCGTTACGCCAGAAACCACCGTAGCATGAATGCGTTACGCCAGAAACCACCGTAGCATGAACGTGTTACGCCAGAAACCACCGTAGCATGAATGCGTTACGCCAGAAACCACCGTAGCATGAACACGTTACGCCAGAAACCACCGTAGCATGAACACGTTACACTAGAAACCACCGCAGCATGAATGCGTTACGCCAGAAACCACCGTAGCATGAACACGTTACGCTAGAAACCACCGCAGCATGAATGCGTTACGCCAGAAACCATCGTAGCATGAACACGTTACGCCAGAAACCACCGTAGCATGAACACGTTACGCCAGAAACCACCGTAGCATGAACACGTTACGCTAGAAACCACCGCAGCATGAATGCGCTACGCCAGAAACCACCGAAGCATGAACACGTTACGCCAGAAACCACCGTAGCATGAACACGTTACGTGTATCGTCGCAGCTTCTTGCAACTGGTGCAACTTAACTTTTGGCGGCCAAGTGCTTCGTTGGAATAAAAACTATGAACGAGAAAGAAAAACCATGAAGAAATATATTGTCAGAAATGACAGTAATAATATTAAAGTGGATATACCGGCAACCCCATACCGGACACTGCGGTCAGGGAGGGATGAAGTGTTAGAGACTGGTGTACTAGGTCTCACTTTTCTATGAGACGAAGAGCGGAGAGGCGTCATTTTCATGTCATTAATCCTTTCTTTCACTAACAATTAGCCAGGTTACTATTTATAGCAGGGTCCACTGGCTCGTATCTTTAACGGAGATCAAAGTTTTCTTATCCATGCGAATTCCCACTGAAAAGGACGTTTCGTTATGTTGTGTCGCAATTTACAACGAGGCCGCGACATAACGCATTTCGGTCAATTACATCTATTTTCATCCAGACACATTTGGGGAAACTGGTCTGCCTTTTATTTTCAACTCTCGTGTCGTTCAACCAGGCTGTACAGCTAACATGGCCGCTACTTGGTGGCGGGAAAGGGTAATGGTCAGTTCTGCTTCACTAACACTGCTGCAAGCACCGAGCTATGAGTTGATGTCAGCTGTCCTCCGTTCACTGTGTCTTCAGGCCCAATCAAATCCTAAATGCTTCCATTAGCTGATCGCAATTTTAACAAAAAAGATATATTTGGTTAATGTGGCAGATATCTCAACAGTGTTTGATATAATAATTGTTCACTTTTGACGGAAAACTGCTTGGTGGTGTCATTTCTGTTAGGGCGTTTCGTGTAACGGAGACGAGAATAGGATAACTAACAGGATAACTAATAGGATAACTAATAGGATAACTAATATGATAACTAAATATAACTAAATAGGATAACTAATAGGAAAACTAAATATGATAACTAATAGGATAACTAAATACGATAACTAATATGCTTACTAAATATGATAACTAATATGTTAACTAATAGGATAACTAATAGGATAACTAATAGGATAACTAATAGGATAACTAATAGGATAACTAATATGATAACTAACAGGATAACTAATAGGATAACTAATAGGATAACTAATAGGATAACTAATAGGATAACTAATATGATAACTAACAGGATAACTATTAGGATAAGGATAACTAATAGGATAACTAATAGGATAACTAATATGATAACTAAATATGATAACTAATATGATAACTAAATATGATAACTAATATGATAACTAACAGGATAACTAATAGGATAACTAATATGATAACTAAATATGATAACTAATATGATAACTAAATATGATAACTAATAGGATAACTAATATGATAACTAAATATGATAACTAATATGATAACTAACAGGATAACTAATAGGATAACTAAATAGGATAACTAATATGATAACTAAATATGATAACTAATAGGATAACTAATATGATAACTAAATATGATAACTAATAGGATAACTAATAGGATAACTAATAGGATAACTAATAGGATAACTAATAGGATAACTAAATAGGATAACTAATATGATAACTAATATGATAACTAATATGATAACTAATAGGATAACTAATAGGATAACTAATATGATAACTAAATAGGATAACTAATATGATAACTAATAGGATAACTAATATGATAACTAAATAGGATAACTAATATGATAACTAATATGATAACTAATATGATAACTAATAGGATAACTAATATAATAACTAAATAGGATAACTAATATGATAACTAATATGATAACTAATATGATAACTAATAGGATAACTAATATGATAAATAATAGGATAACTGATAGGATAACTCATAGGATAACTAATAGGATAACTAATAGGATAACTAGAGATACTGAAAGTATCGCACGGGGCAGTTTACAGTGCTGACTAACCCCTTTAGGGTAGAACATTCTCCAGCTCATGATATTACACAAATTGTCATTTAAGCAGGTCAAAAGTCTACTGGCTCTGGATTAGTCTTCTGGGTTTCTTCTTCTTACGCTTTCAGACGTCGACTTGAATTTGTTGAAAGAAAGCAGCAGTCATCTTGAGACTATCGACACTGCCATAGAGCTTGTCTAGTGTTGCCACTGGTGATGGCCACATGAGCTTTCTCTGGTCTTCGTATGTCGGGCAATTCGGCTAGAATAATGATTAACTCATATTTCTGTGGATTTAAGAAAGAAGTTTTATACTTCTTCAAGAATAATGATGGAAATTAGATGATAGTGAAAACAACAATGATCATGCTGTGGTGATGATAATGAAGAAGATATTGATGAAATGATGATATAAAACAGTAAAACATAGATATATTAATGGCAAGAGAGGGGACGGCGTGCGCTAGTGGTTAAGTGACACGGTTCACCGTTACCCCGAGGGAGAAAACCCTTAAAAAATGCAGGAGGAAGCAGACCCTTACATAAAATGAATGCTGAAGTCGGATGCACTGGGCCGACAGGCGCAAAATAAAAACTACAGTGCAACGCACACCGCCTTGGGGATTAGAGAAATAAGGCCAACGCGGGAAAAACAATGACAGGCATTGCAACGTTTAATGTAGCTTTCTGTCGGTATGGTCAAGCATGAACTTTGAGCACTTCTCCACGCAGATGAGCATGTTAAACAAGACCGTATGCGAACAGGAGTGCATGATTAAAAAGACCCACAAGAAACTGTGTGAGCTTGAAGGGCAAATCAATATGGCCAATGATGAGATTGATCAACTGGAGGATAAGTGAGTACCGATAGATGGATAGATGGATGGATGGATAGATGGATATATGGATAGATAGATAGATGGATAGATGGATTGATAGATAAATGGATAGATGGATTGATAGATGGATAGATCGATAGATGGATAGATAGATAGATAGATGGACAGATGGATAGATAGATGGATAGATGGATAGATGGATAGATAGATAGATGGATGGATATATGGATAGATGGATAGATAGATGGATAGATGGATAGATAGATAGATTGATAGATAGATAGATAGATAGATAGATAGATAGATTGATAGATAGATAGATAGATAGATAGATAGATAGATAGATAGATAGATAGATAGATGGATAGATAGATAGATGGATCGATATATGGATAGATGGATAGATAGATGGATAGATGGATAGATAGATAGATAGATTGATAGATAGATAGATAGATAGATAGATAGATAGATAGATAGATAGATTGATAGATAGATAGATATATAGATAGATAGATAGATAGATAGATAGGTAGATAGATAGATAGATAGATAGATAGATAGATAGATGGATGGATGGATGGATGGATGGATGGATGGATGGATGGATGGATGGATGGATGGATGGATGGATGGATGGATGGATGGATGGATGGATAGATAGATAGATAGATAGATAGATAGATAGATAGATAGATAGATAGATAGATAGATAGATAGATAGATAGATAGATAGATGGTGACAGTTCTGGAAAGTGTGGGGTTCATGTAAAACTGTTGATCGATGATGTTGTTCGCGAATGCCCATAATGAGTAGGTTACTCTTTTGTGCGCCCTGAAAAGAACGTTAAGTGGCGAGATGCAGTAGCTTTCCTCACATCCCGAGCGTGCTGATGAAGGTGGACCGGGGTCCTCCAGGCATTTGTGCTATGCTTTGCTTCATCCGCGTGTCACTGACTACTACGGGGATCACATCGATCCATCTCATTAGTCAGGCTGCCATGAAAACTAATAAACCGGTTTCCGTGCTGTAAGTAGGCGGTGTGACATACGTTTGGCCAATGAGGTAAGAATCGACACTGTAATCGCTCTAGTGATACGTTTATTGGAAAGCCTGACATTTCATTACAACCAGGTAGACCATGCTCCACTTTCCCATTATGTTTTAGGATGTATGAAAAGCCAATGTAAGTCGTTACAAAAGAAATGCCGCCAAGAGTCCACTCAGCTCAGCGGGTAACTTTCCTAATATCGCCAACCAAACACTGCTTTCTCTGAGAAATTAACACTGCATGCACACGATCAGAGCGATAGAAAGGGATTGCTTATGTGCTGAGATGAGTCTTCGATACAATCATAACCAATGTATAAAAGAAATAGATTGGTCATGTCCTGAGGCGAGCATTTGATACAATCAGTGAACGCTAGAAATAGATTGGTCATGTCCTGAGGTGAGCATTTGATACAATCAGTGAACGCTAGAAATAGATTGGTCATGTCATGAGGTGAGCATTTGATACAATCAGTAAACGCTAGAAATAGATTGGTCATGTCCTGAGGTGAGCATTTGATACAATCACAACTAGTGTTCGCTAGGAAGGGATTGGCCAAGTCCTGATGTGAGCTTTTGATACAATCACAGCCAGTGTACGCTAGGAAAGGATTGGTCATGTTTTGGGTAGAGGCTTTGGTACAATGATAACCAGTGTACGTTAGAAAGGAGTTGACCGTGTCCTGAGGTGAGAGTTTGATACAATCATAACCAGTTAACGCTAAAAAGGGATGTACTCTGTTCTTAGGAAAGACTTTGATACCATCGTCTGAACCACCATACTAGAGACCCTTATATTAACCTAAGACGACCTGGTACCATAGAAGTCGAAATGAAAAATCATGAACCAGAGATTGGACACTGTACAAGGAAGGTTACAGACCAGGTGAAGTGGAGTTAGTTTGCTGTGACTTACAAAGAAGCCACGAAGGATGACGATCACTCACTGATTTATTATAGTCACTAATAAATGATGAAATGATATGATTGGTTGCCGGAGAATGATGTAATGTTACTTATATATGTTCTGGTACATTTGATCACGCACCAGATTACGTGAGGCAAATACAGTGACGGAAGATATGAACAAAAGCATGGGAAACTACGAGTGCACCATTCAGGAGCTGCAAGAGGACCTCTGCAAGGCCAAAGAATGTGTGAGTCATCTAGATAGATTATCTTGGCAAGCAATTGTTACATGATACCTTATCTTCTTCTTCTTCTTCTTCTTCTTCTTCTTCTTCTTCTTCTTCTTCTTCTTCTTCTTCTTCTATTTCTTCTTCTTCGTTTTCTTCTTCTTCTTCTTGTTCATTTTCTTCTTCTTCTTCTCCTTCTTCTTCTTCTTGTTCTTATTTTTCTTATTCTTCCTTTTCTTCTTGTTCTTCTTCTTCTTGTTCTTCTTCTTCTTCTTGTTCTTCTTCTTCTTGTTCTTCTTGTTCTTCTTCTTCTTGTTCTTCTTGTTCTTCTTCTTCTTGTTCTTCTTGTTCTTCTTGTTCTTCTTCTTCTTGTTCTTCTTCTTCTTCTTGTTCTTCTTCTTCTTCTTCTTCTTGTTCTTTTTCTTCTTCTTGTTCTTCTTGTTCTTGTTCTTTTTCTTCTTCTTCTTCTTCTTGTTCTTGTTCTTGTTCTTTTTCTTTCTATTTTTATCCTTCTTCTTTTTCTTCTTCTTTGGCGTTAGTCTTGAAAATGACGTTTATGAAGTTGTGTCGTAGTTTACAGCTAGATTGCAATTTCTGCGCCTTTCGGCCCCACACATCCGATTTCAGCATGGCAATTTTTGAACAGGGTTTACCTTCCCTATTCGATCCCTAATCTTTTATCCAGGCTGCATGGTTACAGCCTGCTCCCAGTGCCGCCACTTGGATTGGATCTTGGTCAGTTATGAATCACTGACCTGATGCAAGCATCCAGCTATGAGTCACTGGCTAACGTAACTATTCATATGTGCATCTTCGATCCTTCACCTTATCTCACAATTTATAAATCTATCTATGTTTAGATTCTTCTACCTTTCCCCCGTTCATCATGAAAAATGATTTTGCGACGTTGTGAAGTTTACAGTGAGGATTCGAAATATTCGACTTTCGGCCTGACACATCCGGTTTCATCTGGCCTTTTCTGGGTACAGAACCTACCGTCCCTCTACGATCCATATTCCCTTAGCCGTACTGGGGAAAAAAAACAAATGAAAAAAATGTAAAAGTTTATTAAGGTTGCGTTTAATCAAAATTTTAAAATGGGTATCGTCAGATACCGCACCAAGACGAGAACACAAACAAAACCTCTACGTTACGACCAATAGGCCTTCATCAGGGACAACAAATAACAACAATACTGAACTAATAAATCATCATATAAGAAAAAAAATGGTCTACTTATCTGATAGTAGACCCAGTCTGTCTAAGCGACTGGTTGGGTCAGATGCTTGACTGAATATCATGTAGCCCTACTACACTAGTGCAGCCTGTGTCCAGGGCCGCTGCTTGGAGGCGGAATAGAGTCTTGGTTCGTTCTGGCTCGCTGACTCTGATGCAAGAAACCAGCTATGAGTCACCAACTACTGTCAGCACATTCATTGTACTGCAGTTTCAGCCCCATAAATAGTCAATCATCTCTCTCTCTCTCTCTCTCTCTCTCTCTCTCTCTCTCTCACTCTGCCATACACTCAACCTACTATTTCATCACTTAAACATTATGACGACTGTTTACTCATCAATTATTTATCCACACGCAGCCACCCTCCCCTCTTCCTCCCCACCCCCTACTCCGTCCCTGCCCAACCCAGTTATATCATCCATTCATGGATTATCCATACACTCGCCTTAACATTTCATCCATCATTCTCTCACACATATGCAGGCATCGTGCTTGGACAAAGAGAACAATAATCTTCAAAACGAACTAAATTACCTAAAGAAGGAATTAGAGAAAAGGGCACAGGATCAGTACAAGTTAGTTACTTCTCTTTCTTTATACTTGTCACTTGGCGGAGTACTATCATAATCCTTTAATAGTATCTCTTGGTAATGGTGGTGAATGGCTAAATGGTTTTTTTTTCTGTGGCTCATAGGCTGGACACTTTTGCAGTTGATGTTCATCAGTAACTTTACCGGCACTACAGTTGAATTCATCAGCACTTTTTATATTGAATTTCTAGAACAGATGCTATCTGAAAATCTGTGAAGATCTGTGAAAACAGTCAGCTCATGCTTCTACCAAAATGCTGTGAATGCGATGTAAACATATTGGTACTGAGTGATTAACGTCTCTCATTCACAATTAAGCCATTTCTTCTTGTTTTTGTTCTTGTTTTTGTTGTTGTTGTTATCACTGTTGTTGTTGTTATCAGTGCTGTTGTTGTTATCGGTTTTGTTGTTGCTATCGGTGTTGTTGTTGTTGTTCTTCTTCTCCTCCTCGATCGCCCCGGTTTTTAAACGTAATCAAGTTTTCTGGTGTTTGCTGTGGAGGAGAATTCTTCAAAGCTCCCAAATAACTAGTGCTCAGAATGCAGTTCCCTAAGTTGTGTGGAGATTTGCCTATGTGGTCTAGTGCTCAGAATGCAGTTCCCTAAGTTGTGTGGAGATTTGCATATGTGGTCTAGTGCTCAGAATGCAGTTCCCTAAGTTGTGTGGAGATTTGCATATGTGGTCTAGTGCTCAGAATGCAGTTCCCTAAGTTGTGTGGAGATTTGCATATGTGGTCTAGTGCTCAGAATGCAGTTCCCTAAGTTGTGTGGAGATTTGCCTATGAGGTCTAGTGCTCAGAATGCAGTTCCCTAAGTTGTGTGGAGATTTGCATATGTGGTCTAGTGCTCAGAATGCAGTTCCCTAAGTTGTGTGGAGATTTGCCTATGTGGTCTAGTGCTCAGAATGGAGTTCCTTAAGTACGAGTTAATCACAGTTGTGTAGAATATGTTGTCTGTACTGCGTCTCTACAGCTACACATGGGTGATAAAGTCAACTTTAGTCTGTAGGTGACCATTGAATCTGTTATGCCCCGTTGTAATGCGGCACACCCTTTTGCTCCGCTCGATCGAAGCAGTGAAAGCGGTCTCTTGTTTGGTCGACTTTCCTTATGGCTTGGATAATGGTATTATTTTTCTGGAAGGTGATTGTTTATTCTTTATATTCTCTTGTTCTCTTCCTCTTTTGCTAACTATTTGGTCGTCCCCCACACAGCAGGCTTTGTAAGAAACAGAGGACACCTCATGAAGCGCTGCTGGGAAAACAAAAATGTAGGATAGGCCATTGCAATGGAAAATCTTGAACGGCAGGCTGAACAGTAAATCCAGCGGCGATCTCTACACTCGGAAAGGAGAGGCCTCCCTTTCCTTTAACGAACTGGACGTCCAGCCCAGACCTCGCTAGCCCCCAAATTTATTTGGACATGTGACCGACCTTACCGAGGACGTCTCCGCCCAACATCTCTAGAGGTAGGCCATGCACATCAAGAATTTGAAACGATCCTCTGCGCCACGCCCCCCCCCCCCCACCTGGTTTGGTTGAATCGGAATGTCATCACCCCCATTACACGCAGCCCGTGACTCGGGTACTCGTCATGTTTGTGGGTGGTTAACGGAAAGGGCCCTTGTCGCATAAACGAGTGATCTACCTAACAATTATCGATGTCCCTGCGCTTCGACGGAAGCGAAAACGGGACAAGACAAAACGATGCTATTAATGTTTGGTGTATTGGCCAGAACAATGGTTCTGTAAGTGTCAATCAATCAAAAATATGTAATGTAGCAATCTTGAAGTTCAACCCCTGCAGACACGAGTGGAGCAGTCCCAACTACAGTGGTTTGGCCATGTCTGTAGAATGGAAGAAGATCGGATACCAAAGCGGTCATGGGAGATCAAAAGTCAAAGTACGTTGGGAAGACAACATACGACAGTCCCTAAGTGATAGAGGGCTGGCTTGGAAAGAGGCCAGGAAAAAGACAGCGGATAGAGCAGTGCGGCGTTCTCTTTGGCAAACCTCTACACCTCACGGTAGAAGAGGAGCGACTAAGTAAGTAAGGTAGAAGACTCTATACCTCACGGTAGAAGAGGAGCGACTAAGTAAGTAAGGTAGAAGACTCTACACCTCACGGTAGAAGAGGAGCGACTAAGTAAGTAAGGTAGAAGACTCTATACCTCACGGTAGAAGAGGAGCGACTAAGTAAGTAAGGTAGAAGACTCTACACCTCACGGTAGAAGAGGAGCGACTAAGTAAGTAAGGTAGAAGACTCTACACCTCACGGTAGAAGAGGAGCGACTAAGTAAGTAAGGTAGAAGACTCTATACCTCACGGTAGAAGAGGAGCGACTAAGTAAGTAAGGTAGAAGACTCTACACCTCACGGTAGAAGAGGAGCGACTAAGTAAGTAAGGTAGAAGACTCTACACCTCACGGTAGAAGAGGAGCGACTAAGTAAGTAAGGTAGAAGACTCTACACCTCACGGTAGAAGAGGAGCGACTAAGTAAGTAAGGTAGAAGACTCTACACCTCACGGTAGAAGAGGAGCGACTAAGTAAGTAAGGTAGAAGACTCTACACCTCACGGTAGAAGAGGAGCGACTAAGTAAGTAAGGTAGAAGACTCTACACCTCACGGTAGAAGAGGAGCGACTAAGTAAGTAAGGTAGAAGACTCTACACCTCACGGTAGAAGAGGAGCGACTAAGTAAGTAAGGTAGAAGACTCTACACCTCACGGTAGAAGAGGAGCGACTAAGTAAGTAAGGTAGAAGACTCTACACCTCACGGTAGAAGAGGAGCGACTAAGTAAGTAAGGTAGAAGACTCTACACCTCACGGTAGAAGAGGAGCGACTAAGTAAGTAAGGTAGAAGACTCTACACCTCACGGTAGAAGAGGAGCGACTAAGTAAGTAAGGTAGAAGACTCTACACCTCACGGTAGAAGAGGAGCGACTAAGTAAGTAAGTATTGGCAAGAAAATGGCTCTGTAAGTGTCAATCAATCAAAAACATGTCAGCGTCCTATGGAGCATAGGCCCTCAACAAATACTCGCCAAGTCTTTCTATCATGAACCATCATAGTCAATTCTGTCCACGTCCTGTTTGCTGCCTTTACATTTACCTCCAGCTCCTTCTTCCATGAGTGTCTTGGTCTTTCTCTACTTCTCTTGCCCCTCCTCTACTTCTCTTGCCCTGTGGATTCCAGAACAGAGCGTGTCTAGTAATGTTATTCACCGGTTTCCGTAATGTGTAGCCTATCCATCGCCTCCTCCGTGTTTCATGCTCTACTGGTATTTTTCCAGTTTTCCTCCTTCAGTTCCACTATGGTGATTTTGTCTTACCATTTCCACCCTTGTATTTTGCGCAGGCAAGCATTTACGAAAGTCTGTACACGTGTTGCCCTCCATTTTTGAGGAGCCATTTAAATAAAACGGATTTTACGTTGGAGTTGAATATTTTTATTTTGGTGGTGGTTTTAATTTCTTTTGACTTCCATAAATTCCTCAATGCAATGACAACTCTTTTCGCCTTCTGTATTCTTAACTGAACACCGTGTTCTGTACCTCCTACTATGTCTATATTGTTGTCAAGGTATATGAAAGATTCCGCGTTCTGAAGGTAGGTGGCTCCCAGTCTAGTTCTATCATTGTTAATTGCATTTATTTTCAAAATCTGTGTTTTGTCTCTTTGTATTTGTAACTCCCACATTTTTGTAAGTTACTTTTTATTTATCTTTTAATTTTGAATGTAAAATTCAATAACATTTATTTAAGTATTCATAAACCCCTGGAGTGTTCATCGTGGACACCCTTTAGAATACCACGTGGACCGCTTGAGAGTACCTCTTGGACCCCCCAGGGGGCATCTGACCACAGCTTAAGAACCGCTACCTAAAAAAATGGTGTACGAAAATATCATAGCTGGCCACTTCTATGAAATGATTCGCTTTTTGTGAATCTATTTATTTATTATTGTAATAAAATAATGATTTTGTAGCACTTTCTTACCCGCAGTATATTTCTTTCCTGTTTGCTATATAAGAAGTTCTTGTTTATAAGAAGGATGTTTACATTTTAGTGAGAGGCCGTTTTCGTAGGTTTTCATGTTGATATTGAGGCAATTATTTCATCTTAAATTCAGCCTTGAGTCGAGAGTCGCAGAGCTAAACAGGGAAGTAAGCTCACAGAGTGAGAAGATTTCCAATAGCCAAGATCGCTTTGAGGACCAGGCTCGCAAGAATAGTATTCTAAGCGATAAACTCCAGACTTCTAATATGAAGGTTGGTTTAGTCTAAATTAGGATGTTTTAAATTTGGAAAGCAGATTACAAGAACTTAAAAGGCAAAAACTCAAGAAGATAGCCAATGTCATACATACAAATAAATGGAGAGGCTGTGAAGCAAATGAAAGGTTTCTTATACATTTCTTTCTCTCTTTCCAACAGGTGCCTTTCAGCTTCAGGTTTTGAAGAGGTTTCTTGACCGAGCCCTAGAATGTGCTTCGTACACGGGGAGATTTACTGCTTCTGTTATTTCTGCTATCCGTCTTTTAAATGGTCGGCCATCGGCTCTGTATTCATTGTATCTGTATTGCATTGCTTTTTGAGAGATACTATTTGGTGGTTGTCGGGTCATGTGGTCGAACCATTTGGTTTGCTGTCTCTTGATCAGGTCTTGCACTGATGTTGCACCTACCTGTCTCCTAATATCTTCGTTTCTGATTCTATGCATTTGTGTTGCTCCAAGCATTATGCACAGGCATTTAATCCATGTTGCTTCGATGTGTCTTTTTATCTTCGTTAATGTTCAATTCTGGCACTGATAGCACCCTGTTGGTAGGAATATTGATTTCTCATAGCATTCACACAAAATAACGGATGACCTTAACCAACAGAAGTCAATAAAAGAATGGAAATGGCAAAAAATAACATCAAAAAACCAAAAAAGTAGATTCATTAGCCAGCGAAAAATTAGAGTTGTCAATTATGTGCAACGTAGAAACATAAACAATTAACACGCAGTTGGAAGAAATAATTGAGAGTCTTTCACAGCGGACTCTGATACATAGAAATGGAGAATGTGTAAGCGGATGTTTTTTTGTGGAGCCAGAAGTAAACACATAAACACAAACTAGGGATGTTGTTGTTGTTGTTTGCGAATGCCCACAATGAGTAGGTTACTCTTTTGTGCGCCCTGAAAAGGACGTTCAGTGACGGGCTGCAGCAGAACCCTTCCTCACATCCCGAGCGTGCTGATGAAGGTGGACCGGGGTCCTCCTGGCGGTTGTGCTATGCTTGGATTCATCTGGTGTCACTCACTACAACGGGGATCACGTCGATCACTCTCCTCGTTAGCCAGGCTGCCATGAAAACAGTTAATTTCTAGGGAGGACTACTAGGAAGCCGAGGTGAGGGTCTTGGCCATAATGTTTTGCTTGACCCTGACTAACATGCCTGATCAGTATATTTTGCCTCACCAGACGTTAGTCTTCCTCCCCACAAATTAGGAATAACAAAAGAAATACAGCATAGTATTTCAAATACACTCAGCTGGACGAAATATTCACTCATTAATTTCTAAGTCAATTTAAAATTCCCGGAACTTTGAAACACTTGTAACAGTTAATGCAATCTGTTCTTAATCTGTTGTTCACATTCCATGGTATCAAGATACTGAGCAGTGCATAAGCTGCAGGGGTCAGCGACGTATAACTGACTGCTAGCGTCAGGGCCAGCGAACCAGTTCTGCCAAAACCCTTCTACACCTCCAAGCGGTGATCCTGGATAACAGGATGCAACAGAGCAGACTGGTCTTTGCAGAAGGGATCAAAGAGGGAAGGATAACCCGGTTCTCAAATATGCTTATTGAAGTCGGATGTGTCGGACCGAAAGGTGAAAATGTCGCAGTCAAGCTGTAAACGACGACACAACGCATTCCGTTCTCCGGACTACATCCTGCTAATTACAAAGCCATTAGTAGCTGGAGCTTGAGAACGAATAACGAAGAAGGAGAAGATATTCCAGGAAATTTCCTGTTTTCTGAATATGCTCCATGTAGTTGATCAAATCCCGAGAAGAAGTTTCAACGAATATATTTGTCTTGAGTTTGCTGAGGACAAAACAAACATGTTAATATATTTGTCTTAAGTTTACCGAGGACAAAACAAACATATTAATATATTTGTCTTGATGGTTATTGTCGCTATTTTGCAAAGACATACCATTGACTTGAATTTGTCATGTTTAACTTAAAGAATCAGTAAATAAAAAGGCTATACATTACAATTTTGTCTCGAAGAACTAATCACAATAGAAATAAATAAACAACTAGCTGCAATTGACAAGATCGTTTATTCCCGTTGGCATCTACAACCTGTGTTAAAGACATCTTGCGATGTTGATCAATAATTCGCTGTAGCGAAGTGGCTGGACCATCTAGATTCAATCCCATATAAATGCGGGATATTTTTTCAATCGTGAAAACAATAAACAAAAACTGAGTACCAGACCAAGTCTGGGAAGTGAAAGCGAGCGGCTTGATGGGGATAACATTATCCCTGCAGTGCTGTTGGTCAATAAAATTGTATCCAAACATTTATAATCCATACAGATTTAAAACACCATGTAAACGGTATATTTTCTTTTTAATGACAGATCTGCAATACATTAAATTATAATTATTTCTGGAAGAAACAATCAAACACTTACATATTAAGATCCAAGAACATGGTTTAGTAACTCGGAGGTAGCGTAGTGCATAACGACTCTTGTACTTTCATTCGTGAAATGATGTTAATAGGTTGTTAATGTTGTTGTTTGGAATGTCCACACGGAGTAAGTTTACTCTTTTGTGCGCCCTGAAAGGACGTTAAGTGGTGGGTTGCAGTAGCTTTCCTCACATCCCGAGCGTGCTGATCAAGGTGGACCGTTGTCCTCCAGGCGGTTATGCTATGCTTGGCTTTATCTGTGTGTCGCTCGCTACTACAGGGATCACGTCGATGCCTCACCCCTTTAGTCAGACTGCCATGGTAACATCCAGTTTCTAAGAAGGGCTACGAGGAAGCCGAGGTGAGGGTCTTCGCCAGTACATTTTGCCTGAACCTGACTAACATATCTGATCAGTCTGATGTTGTGTAGTCTTCCTCCCCTGTGTCAATAGGTTAAAGGTCATGTTGTATCTCCCATTGCATACACAGTTATTTTTAGACTTGATGCAGCTGAGGTTCAAATGACACAAATGGGACAAGCAAAAGACTATGGGTCTCAATAGAAACTCCACAAGACGGCCAGGTGGTATTCGTGTTGGAAGGAATAGAAGCACTGTAACCTTCCAAGCTCTTCGTAAAGGTCGACTTAAAATATTGTTCTTGAGACTAGCAACCTCATCATGAAAAACAATTTTTATCAAACCGCTAAGGATTTTTTAAAGGAAAAATGGGATAATGAGGGGGAAAGGGCGTGAGGATGGGGGGGAGTTGGGGGGTAGGCTGCGGCTATAGTAGAGTTAGTAGAAGAAAACAAAGAGAACACCCAACATCTCAACGATCAAACGTATTTTAAAAAAAGAAAGATAATAAAAAAGCAGGCGGTTAATCATGTGTGTTGTTCTATGTCTAACAGCTTGACCAACTCGACAATGATCATGCCCTGATGATAGAAGATTTCGACGCTTATCACGCGACACACAGCTACTCTAACGATGATGTAAGCGTATTTCCGTCATCACTTTTTGTCTGATTCATCGACCTAATCGTTATAGTCTTCTGAACTAATTAATTGTGTCTGTGCAGTGGTGGCCAAGTAAGAAGAAAACAGTTAAGAATCGGAAGGACGAGGGGGAAGGATTGAGAAGCTGTAACTGCTTCCCCTGTGGCTGGGAAGGGGCCACATATACTTCTGGCTTCTGGTGGGAAGCAGAGCCATGGGACCTCAACACTCTACAAGAGCTAATCGCACAGGAAGGCTGATTAGAAGTAGATAAGGAAGAACTAAAAAAAAAAGAAACAGAAAAAAGAGAAAGAAGAAGAAGATACAAAAGCAGAAAAAAGAAAAATAGTAGAAGAAAAAGAAGAAGATAAAAAAGAAGAAGCAGAAAACGAAGAAGTAGAAGAAGAAGAGCACGGAGAAGAAGACGAAGAAGAAGAGTAAAAAGAAGAAGAAAAAGAAGCAGCTGTAAATGGGGTCAAAAACTCCCGTCTACAAGAATAAGAAAGATTGTCGTAGTGACAATAAATGTGATTGTAAAAATTAAAATGACAATGATCCTGACAAGGAAAATAATAATTGTTGTGATTATGAATATAATAATGATCGTAAAAGTTAAAAAAAAAAGAAATATGGTGATAATGAAAATAAGAATTTTTGCAAAAATATTACAATATTAATTATTACGACAATGTAAGTAACAATTGTTGTGATAATAAAATAAGAACTATTTAAATAAAAAATTGGAATTATTGTATTTACTTAGTCGCTCCTCTTCTACTGTGAGGTGTAGAGGTTTGCCAGAGAGAACGTCACACTGCTCTATCCATCGTCTTTCTCCTGGCCTCTTTCCAATCCAGCCCTCGATCACTTAGGGACTTTCGTATGTTGTCTTCCCAACGTACTTTGGGACGTCCTGGTGGAGGGGGTTGGGTCTTTGTCCTTGACTTTTTATCTCCCATGACCGCCTTGGTATCCGATCTTCTTCCATTCTACAGACAGGGCTAAACCACTGTAGTTGGGACTGCTCCACTCGTGTCTGCAGGAATTTAACTTTGAGATTGTTACGTATTGTCTGGTTACGGTTCTTGTTCCTTTTAATCCCATGAACCGCTTTTCTTAGATACCTCATTTCTGAAGTTTGTAGTTGCCTTTCTTGGGCTGTAGTCATTGCCCATGACTCACATCCATATGTCAGATCAGGCACATAGGTCGAGCAGTATACATCCATCTTTGTTATCCTGCTTATTTCTCTTCTGCTGAGGAAACCTCTGTTTATTGCATGGAAAAGTCTACTTGCTGCTGCCCTTCGTGCAGTTAACTCCTCTTTGATTCCTCCCCTGATGTCTATTACCACTCCTAGATATTTAAAGTTGCCGACCTGCTCCAGTGTTCGTGTTCCCAGGGTTATCTGATGTCTCTTCTCGTCTCTGGCGATCACCATGGTTTTTGTTTTGGAGTTGCTGATGTGTATTCCTCTCTTCTTCAACTTTTCTTCCCAGACCTGTAAGTTGATCTGGAAATGTGCCTCGGATTTCGTGATCAGGACCACGTCATCAGCAAACGCTAGTATCGATATGTAACTTGGTCTCATCTTCCAGTACCCTACTTCACACTTTTTTGTCCGTTCCATGCAGGTTTTGATGAATTCATCCATGAGGAGTTTGAAAAGGTACGGTGATAGAATGTCCCCCTGTCTTACTCCGCTAGTGGTCTTGAACTCTCCTGACTTTTTGATTTGATGTCCGCACATAATTTCTGCATGTTTAATAGAAACTGTATGGCAGAGATCAGGGGTCTTGGGATGTTCTTCCTTGTCAGGCACTCCCAGAGTTTGTCACAAGAAACGTTATCAAATGCTTTCTCCAAATACAAAAAGCAGAGATGCATCTCCTTATCATATTCAAGAGCCTTTTCACTCAGCTGTCTGAGTGTAAAGATAAGATCTTGAGTACTTCCGTTTGGCCGAAAATCACATTCAGTGTCGCCCCTATTTGGCTCTGCTAGACCTCTTAATCGCCGTTCTAGAATCCTAGAGTAGACTTTCCTGGGGACACTGAGAAGGGAAATACCTCTGTGATTTTCACATTGTCGATCGTCATCCTTTTTAAATATTAGTATTATTATGGCAACCTCCCAGTCTCTTGGTATCTTCTTGTGTAGCCAAGCTGCCTTGAGAATCTTCACGAATAGCATCTCTCCAGTCGTTCCTATGTATTTAACCATTTCTGGTTTTATACCATCATGTCCCGCTGCTTTACCAATCTTAATTTTCTCCAATTCTACCCTTAGTTCTTCCATTGTGATATTATCGTCCCGCTTCTTGAATTGGGACTGTTACTTCCAGAGCTTGATTGTCCTCCACTCCAAGAAGATCTGAGAAATATTCTTTCCATCTGTCCATTACCTCTTCTGGGACGGTCAGCAGCGCACCTTGTTTATCTTTAACAAATTTCAGGGGGGGCCTTACTTTTCCTTCCTCATGGTCTTTAAGGTCACGTAGAACACTTTCTGGTTTTCTCCAGCATTATTTTCCAGTTTCTCTCGAAATTACTCCCAGGATTTCTGTTTGACCTTGAGCAGTCAATTAATGTGATAGTAAAAATAACAATTATTGCCATCATAAAAATAACAATGATTCTGATAAGTCTGTACTTACTTGGAATACTTGGAATCATGATATTCAACCAGGCAGTGGTATACCTTCTGCCAGATAGTCTGTGGCTATCCGCAGTAGGTTTTTTTTTTTTTGCAATGATTACTTCATGCTGCTGTCTAGACCTTGGGGAAGGTAGGTTGCGTTTTGGGAAGGAATTCCATTACCTTTATATTTTTGGAAAAACAGTGACTAACAACCTACTATTGTAGATTGTCAACTGCCAATTGTTCTTTAACGTGCACTAAGCGTACACGTCATTTCCGATTCATTTCGTCTGTCCCCAAAAAGGACTAGAAACTGGTTCATTTGCCCTTGACACCAATCTTCGCTTGAATTGTGTGTGATTTCTTCTTCTTCGTTCTCAATCTCCCACTACCAGTACCTGAACGTTCTCAATCTCCCACTACCAGTACCTGGACGTTCTCAATCTCCCACTACCAGTACCTGGACGTTCTCAATCTCCCACTACCAGTACCTGAACGTTCTCAATCTCCCACTACAAGTATCTGAACGTTCTCAATCTCCCACTACCAATAACTGAACGTTCTCAATCTCCAACTACCAATATCTGAACGTTCTCAATTTCCTACTACCAATACCTGAACGTTCTCAATCACCCACTACCAATACATGAAAAGGGCTTTGCAAGTAGCAGAATGTAGTTCAGAGAACGGAATGCGTTGGGTCTTAGTTTACAGCTTGACTGTGATATTTTCACCTTTCGGTCCGACACATTCGACTTCAATAAGCATCTTTGAGTACCTGGTTAGCCTTCCTTCCTCGATCCCTTCTCATTAACCAGTCTGATCTGTTGCAGCCTGTTATCCGGATCACCGCATGGATGTGTAGGAGGGTTTTGACAGCTCTGGTTTGTTGGCCCTGATGCTAGCAGCCACCTATGTGTCACTGACTACTGCAGCTCATGCCCTACTGAGTATATTGTCTCGCACTTTCATTTCTTGAGATGTAAATGCTTAACATCACAGCCATAGCTATCTGTTGTATATGTAATAATGAAAATAGCAATGGTTGGAATAATTAAAACAATAATAATTGTAATAAAAAAATAATTATTATGATAATGAAAAGAATATAATGACTAATAATATTTATGATAACGAAATCAACAATAATAATGCCTAGCTGGTATGTGCATCAGATGAATGGTAATCAATGAATATAGCGTCTGCGTTTTTGTTTAACTTAACTTAACTTAACTTAACGTCTTTATACTAGTTTAGAAGACCCTGCAGAGTCTGTATACAACCAGTTACATTTACATCAACTTGCTCTAAAAGCTGTGCGCATACAATTTATTCTTAAATGCATTAACTGTCCCTGCCGCCACTACCTCCCCTGGCAATGCATTCCAAGCAGTCACCACTCTCTGACTAAAAAAATATTTCCTAATATCTAATCTGGACCTCTCTTTAGTCAGCTTGTAGCTATGTCTTCGTGTTATTGTGGGTGGATGTATTTGAAGAAAAAAACTTGTTATAGGCTAATTTATCCATTCCTCTTATCATCTTATAAACCTGTAGTAAGTCACCACGAATTCTTCTCTCTTCTAGACACCTTAGACCGGTTTTTCTGAGTCTTTCCTCATAACTGTAATTTTGTAATCCCACTATCAGCTTTGTCGCTCTTTGTTGTATTCTTTCCAGCCTGTTTATATCCCCTCTATGATAAACAAACACCTTGAACAAAGCCACCACCTCCCAGAAAGCCAATGTGGATTCAGAGCCGGAAGAGGAACAGTGGACATGATTTTTGCTGCTCGCCAAGTACAAGAGAAGTGTCGAGAGCAAAATCAGGCCTTGTACACCACATTTATTGATTTGACAAAGGCATTTGATACAGTAAACAGAGAAGGGCGGGGGATGATAATGTCTAAGTTTGGCTGCCCTAACAAGTTCATAACCATGGTGAAACAGCTACACGAAGGCATGTGTGCTCGTGTACTGGACAGCGGTGCAATCTCTAAAACGTTTCTAGTATCAAACGGAGTCAAACAAGGATGTGTACTCGCCCCGACTTTGTTCAGCATGATGTTCGCGGCCACGATGACAGACGCCTTCAGATCATTGGAGCTTGGAATACCCATAAAGTACCGCACAGATGGCAAGTTACTCAATTCCAGAAGAATGAAGGCCAAAACCAAAGTGGCTGGCGACATAATCAGGGAACTTGTATTTGCTGACGACTGCGCTCTAATGAGCAACTCAGAACTGAACATGCAGGTTGGAATGGACCAGTTCTCTGCCGCATGCGAAAATTTTGGTCTGACCATAAATGCCAAAAAAACAGAGGTCATGTACCAACCAGCACCAGGCATGCCGTACACAAAACCAGAGACTACAGTCAGCGGGCAGACGTTGAATGCCGTAGACAAATTCACATATCTGGGCAGCACGCTGTCGAGATCTGTCAGCCTAGACGATGAGGTGGCAAGCAGAATAGCAAAGGCCAGCACATCCTTTGTTAGAATGCGCTCGATGGTCTGGGCACGTCGTGGCATCAGCGTCAAGACCAAACTCAAAGTCTACCGTGCAACCATCATTCCAACCCTACTATACGCTTGCGAAAGCTGGACTGTATACTCTGGACATGCAAGGAGGTTAAACCACTTCCACACAGGTTGCCTGAGGCGAATATTCCACATCCGATGGCAAGATCGTGTCACTGACATCGAGGTTCTCTCGAGGGCTAACATGCCCAGCATCCATGCACTGCTAGAAAAAGCACGACTAGGATGGGCCGGACACCTCGTCCGTATGTTAGACGAGCGGCTCCCAAAGAAGCTTCTCTACGGCGAGCTGAGAGAGGGATGGCGCGAGAGGGGGCGCTTAAGAAACGTTTTAAAGACGGTCTGAAGGACTCACTAAAAAGTTGCCAGATAGACATCGACACCTGGGAATGTCTTGCGAAAAACAGATCTGACTGGAGAAGCGCAGTCAAATCGGGTGTAGCTGCTGGTGAAGATGACCGTGTTGTGAAAGCCCAGAACAGACGCGAGACGCGGAAATCCCGAGCAGCGGGAACACCATCCCCTTCTACAAACCTCGTGTGCCCGATATGTAGCAGATGTTTTTGTGCTCGCATTGGCCTGTTCAGCCACATGCGCACCCACACCGAACAGGGAAATCTGTGACAAGGATGATGTCGGCGGTCCTCATCGACAACGATGGACAGCTATTATTATTATGATAAAGACTCCACACATGTACACAGTACTCCAATCTAGGTCAAACTAATGCTTTATACAGTTTGACTATCACTTTCTTGCTCCTATGTTTAATATTTCTTTTCATCATACCTAACATTGCAAGTACCAAAAACTGGAAAACCAATACGTCATCTGCAAAGATAGACTGAGGGAGTGCCAATGTGTGGTGGAGGAGAAGACCCAGCATATGAACGATCTTACCAATGAGTTGTTCTGCGTGAAAGAAGATCTTTGTCAAGCTAATGAGAAGCTCAAGCAGTTCGCACAAGAGGTAAGGTCCATACTCATTTCGTGCTTCCATTGAATGGTCTCATCAATCAGCTCTTATGCGTGAAAGAAGATCTTTGTCAAGCTAATGAGAAGCTCAAGTAGTTCGCACAAGAGGTAAGGTCCATACTCATTTCGTGCTTCCATTGAATGGTCTCATCAATCAGCTCTTATGCGTGAAAGAAGATCTTTGTCAAGCTAATGAGAAGCTCAAGTAGTTCGCACAAGAGGTAAGGTCCATACTCATTTCGTGCTTCCATTGAATGGTCTCATCAATCAGCTCTTCTGTGTGAAAGAAGATCTAGAACAGTTGAAGCAGTTCTCACAGATGTTAAGCCCCACAAGGATCATGTTGTTTCATCGAACGATCTTCTTCTTCGTTCGTTATCGAGCTCCCGCTACAAAGCCATGAAAAAAGCTTTGCAAGTAGCAGGATGTAGTCCGGAGAATGGAATGCGCTATGTATTAGTTTACAACTCGACTCCGATCTTTGAACCTGATGATCTGACATATCTGACAACAGCGTTGCATTTTTGGGCAGTGAGTATGCGTTCCCTCTTCGATCCTTCCTGTTTAGCCAGTCTGTTGTTATTATCCAAGATCACCACGTGGAGTTGTAGCTCCTAAAGGCCATCATTTTGTGACTAGTTTTGCCAGAATTATTTTTTCTATAAAAGCAGTTTCTTCATAAAACTTGACTTTTCTTAATTATTTCATAAGGAAGACAAACATGTTAAATGTCAAATTAAAGGAAAATGAATATGCAGTAATAATATGAAGGTCTTGTAGAATTTCATGAAATATTACAAGTAATTGTTAATAATTATTTTGTCATTTTTTTGGTATAAAAACCGCTATTTTTTACACATAAAAATGTCACCAATCCATGAATAGCCCATGAAACGTAACGCAGATTGGTCTAGTGTACTTCATAATAACAGTAATCCACATATGAGTAATATCTACAAGAAAATAATTTCCTGTAGCAGTCAAATGGAGTTGGTGTGTCACTGAGTTGCAGGTCTCCATTCACTCCACATGGTGGGCCAAATTTTGGTAGCAATATGAATGCGTTCTGGGTCTCAGTCAGTCAGTATTGGTGATGGAATTTGGTATTGAAACCAATTCGCTATCATGTTCTCTAGAATTTACTTTAGAAATATTGCATCTTTTGTTTTTTTGTTGATGGTGCAGTCACACGTTTTTGCCTTTTCGCAGCACTAGGTCTTGGCTGTGACAACGCCTCCTCATCTTCAGCATCAGATTCAGTAGGCTGAGTAGATTGAATAATATTATATTCTATGTCTAACTCAGATTCAACATCAGAAAAATATTCTCGTCACTAAATTCATCTAGAGTACACAGCTCCCTAGCTTTTCTACAGATAAAAACAACCTACTATTAGACAATATTGAAGTGCTAGGTTCGCTACACATTTTTGTGAGAAACTGACTTGACAGATATCAAATGTTTTCCAACTTTTATTGTCCACACAATGCACGTCGCTGCGTTTACAATAGAAACGTAAATATAATAGTTACTTCCCTTACTATGTCAATTAATGTCAGTTCGTATCAAGTAAAATTTAGAAATACTGAAAAAAAACGAAACACATTTTGTTCAATGTGCTGTTAACGATATTAGCGTTTTTCTGGCATCAAGCGGATGGCCTTTAAGAGGTAGAAGGGTCTTGGTAGCTCTTGTTCGTCGGCCCAGACGACTAGAAATCAGCTTTGGGTTACTGACTGCTACAGCTCATGCACTTCTCGGCATATTGATCCCAAACGGGTGATTTCATCAGTGAACTGTTTTGCTTGACAGGAGATCTTAGTCGCTGGATCAGTTCTCACAACAGTTAAGATCCATCAGGATCGTGTTGTCTTCTTCTTCGTACGCTGTCAGACTTCATCTTGAATTTGTTCGAAGAAATCAGCTGTCATCCTGAGGCTGTCGACACTGCCATAGAGCTTGTCTAGTGTTGGCACTGGTGATGGCTACATGTGCTTTCTCTGGTCTTTAATTTTGCAGCAGATGTTCAGCGGTCCTGTTCCCTGTACCACATGTGCATTAGTCAGTGCCACATATCTTCAGTTTATTAGATCGTGTTGAATCATCGAGCGATCTCATCAGTCAGCTGTTTTGCTTGACAGAGATCTAGGTCAGCTGAAGCAGTTCTCGCAGGAGGTAAGGTCCCAGAAGATAAGGTTATGTTATTGACTGTGCCTATGACATCTAACTGAATATAATAAAAAGTGGCATTCTCACACAACTGATGTTTGTCTTAAAAAGTGCAGACTTGTGTATTAGAAAGAGTTTATTTGTGTGCAGAAGATTTTTAATATATCTAGTGGAGTAGAAACAATTATCGATGATTATGCAGCAGTTATCCACCACTCATAGACGAATCGATAATCGTTACTTCGTTTCACTAACACTTTTCAATTATAACCCTACACCATAACATCGACTGATTGTATTGTTGAACCAAAATAATTCGGTATATTTCATTGAGTGCTCTCTTCTTCTCTCAATCGACTCCATCTTATTAACATTTTTGAAATGATACATTTAGCATTTGTATAGTGATATGCTTAACATTTTATAGTGATATATTTAACATTTGAATAGTGATATATTTAACATTTGTAAAGTGATACATTTAGCATTTGTATAGTGATATGCTTAACATTTTATAGTGATATATTTAACATTTGAATAGTGATATATTTAACATTTGTAAAGTGATACATTTAACATTTGTATAGTGATAGTTTCAATAATTGTTAAACGACACACTTATTATGTTATAGTGATAATTTAATATTTTTTATGAGACATTTTATATTTTTGTATTGAAATATTTAATAATTTTGAAATAACACTTCATGATGATACATTTACTATTTTTAAAATGAGACATTTAATATTTTTTGAGTGATACATTTAATATTTTTAATAGTGATGCTTTTGTTATTTTTTTACCAATACATTTAATATTATTATGCAAATACAATTAATATTTGTGTACAGGAGAAGTTTAATATTTTTTTTAATGGCACATTTCGTCTTCTTCTTCTTCTTCGTTCATTCTCAATCTCCCACTACCAAACCCTGAAAGGGCTTAAGTAGCAGAATGTAGTCCAGAGAACGGAATGCGTTATGTCGTAGTTTACAGCTGGTCTGCGATATTTGCACCTTTCGGTCCAACACATCCGACTTCAGCAAGCATTTTTTTGAGTACCGGGTTAGCATTCTCTCTTCGATCCCTTCTCCTTAGCCAGTCTGCTCTGATGCAGCCTGTTATCCAGGATCATCGCGTGGAGGTGTAGAAGCGTCTTGGCAGCTGTGGTTCGCTGGCCCTGACGCTAGCAGTAATGGCACATTTCATATTTATCTAAAGACACATTTCATATTTATTTAATAACACATTTCATATTTGTATATTATTTTTATATGATCCATACACAGATCGAAAATTTGAGTGACAAACACCAACAGTCGATGTCTGATCTTCGAGTTTTAGACAAGGATAACAATTTACTTAAGAGCGATCTGATAGAGACAGACAAGAAACTACAAAGTTCTGAAACTGAACTTGGCGCGAAAGACAATGAGTTGTCCCGGCGAAAGGAAGAGGTTAGAAGCACCTGAACCACATTCTATCAGACCACATCTCATAAACATTCAGTCAGGTCAACCACATACTTTCAGACCACATCTCATAAACATTCAGTCATGTCAACAACATACTATCAGAACACATCTCATAAACATTCAGTCAGGTCAACCACATACTTTCAGAACACATCTCATAAACATTCAGTCAGGTCAGGTCAGGTCAGGTCAGATCGGGTCAGGTCAGGTCAGGTCATCCCGTAACCGGTGAAGAGGTTAGAAGCACCTGAACCACATACTATCAGAACACATCTCATAAACATTCAGTCAGGTCAACCACATACTATCAGAACACATCTCATAAACATTCAGTCAGGTCAACCACATACTATCAGAACACATCTCATAAACATTCAGTCAGGTCAACCACATACTATCAGAACACATCTCATAAACATTCAGTCAGGTCAACCACATACTATCAGAACACATCTCATAAACATTCAGTCAGGTCAACCACATACTATCAGAACACATCTCATAAACATTCAGTCAGGTCAGGTCAGATCAGGTCAGATCAGGTCAGGTCAGGTCAGGTCAGATCAGGTCAGGTCAGGTCAGGTCAACCACATACTATCAGAACACATCTCATTAACATTCAGTCAGGTCAACCACATACTATCAGAACACATCTCATAAACATTCAGTCAGGTCAACCACATACTATCAGAACACATCTCATAAACATTCAGTCAGGTCAACCACATACTATCAGAACACATCTCATAAACATTCAGTCAGATCAGGTCAGGTCAGGTCAGATCAGGTCAGGTCAGGTCAGGTCATCCCGTATCCGGTCAAGAGGTTAGAAGCACCTGAACCACATACTATCAGAACACATCTCATAAACATTCAGTCAGGTCAACCACATACTTTCAGACCACATCTCATAAACATTCAGTCAGGTCAACCACATACTTTCAGACCACATCTCATTAACATTCAGTCAGGTCAACCACATACTTTCGGACCACATCTCATAAACATTCAGTCGGGTCAACCACATACTTTCAGACCACATCTCATAAACATTCAGTCAGGTCAACCACATACTATCAGAACACATCTCATAAACATTCAGTCAGGTCAACCACATACTTTCAGAACACATCTCATAAACATTCAGTCAGGTCAACCACATACTTTCAGACCACATCTCATAAACATTCAGTCAGGTCAACCACATACTTTCAGAACAAATCTCATAAACATTCAGTCAGGTCAACCACATACTTTCAGAACACATCTCATAAACATTCAGTCAGGTCAACCACATACTTTCAGAACAAATCTCATAAACATTCAGTCAGGTCAACCACATACTATCAGAACACATCTCATAAACATTCAGTCAGGTCAACCACATACTTTCAGACCACATCTCATAAACATTCAGTCAGGTCAACCACATACTTTCAGAACAAATCTCATAAACATTCAGTCAGGTCAACCACATACTTTCAGAACACATCTCATAAACATTCAGTCAGGTCAACCACATACTTTCAGAACAAATCTCATAAACATTCAGTCAGGTCAACCACATACTATCAGAACACATCTCATAAACATTCAGTCAGGTCAACCACATACTTTCAGAACACATCTCATAAACATTCAGTCAGGTCAACCACATACTTTCAGACCACATCTCATAAACATTCAGTCAGGTCAGGTCAGGTCAGGGTATTCAGTAACCGGTGAGGGCGTTGGGGCACACTCGAAGACATCCTCACAACCCTCACGATTTCCCTTTCTGTCAGCGGTCGTTATCTGTGCCTATTCTGGTCAGAGATTGGTCCATTTTTATTATGTTGTCCTCCCACCTCTTTTTGGGACGACCTCTTTGCCGTCTGCCTTGCACGTTTCCGTGCAGGATCGTATTTGCAAGACTATTTGATCTCGATATGTGACCGTAAACATTTACATACATATTTATGTGTAGGAAATCATTATCACCATCTTCAATATTATTATTATCATCATCATCATCATCATCATCATCATCATCATCATATTTAACTTTACTTAAATCAACTGAACTTAACTTGGCTCGGTTTGACTTAACTTATTTTGGCTGGTTTTGAATGCTCGACAGAGCTTGCCTACAACCAGGTTCTTCTACTCAATTTGATCTAAAAATAACTAGTATCAAATCTATTTTTGAGTGCATTAACTGACCCAGCCCCCATTATTTCCTTTGAAAATACACTACTCTCTGACAAAAAAGTATTTAAAAAAAATATCACATCTGGACCAATATTTAATTAATTTGTAGTTGTTCCATTTTGTCCTTTAAAACGGATGTACTTATTATAGTCTAATTTATCCTTTCCATTGATCATCTTCATAACTATAATGATAATGATTATCATTATTTATCAGTCTGGTCAGCCTTGGAGCATAGACCACTAACATATGCTTTCCATCTGTTCCTATTATGTGCAATTCCGCAAGACCCAGATTGAATTGACCTCCTCAATCAGTCGTTCTACCACAGACGTTTCCCATTCGTCTCTTTCCCTGTGAGTTCAAATCCAGCGTATGTGTGGTTATACTGTCGGGTTTCTTTCTAAGAGTGTCCAAACCATCCTCACTCACTCTTCCCTATCTCCTGCTGTATTTGCTTCTGCCGCTTAAAGGCACATAGAAAAACAAAGAAAATTCTTGAACGAAATACATAAACTCGTAGTTTTTAAATAATATAATGCCTATAACAAGTTACACCTACTACTCACTTTGCAAACACACAAAGCACATTTTGAGCTACACCACTAATTTCCTACTGTACATACCTGTATTTATTTGATTGTTTTGACTTTATAACAACGTTGTTTAGTTGGCCGCATTCTTATATGCTATTTGAATGTTTTTCTGTTTTTGATGAAGACATGTGAGATCTAAACGTCGGTTTTCGTTGACCAGTTCTTATGTATAGCGATTATAGCAAAGCCCAGGTTTGCACTAGGGTTATTCTAACTAAAATGTTACCACACTCATCCACAACATTCATGACCACACACAGCAAATAACATAACACTCAGCAGGTGGCATATTTATTATTTATTATATCTTACTCTTACAACACTTTTCAAGTGAGAGCAATGTGATTTCAAACACAATATAAAAATACAAGAAACATATCTTAACTAAATAATCATATGTTATATATGTTTATATAAATATTAAACTACAGCGGAAGTTTTAAGCATTAGCTATTGATCTAGCTCCCAACTAATCCAACCCAGTTCTAGTCGCACACTCCCCTCCCCTTATGTGCATCCTCAACACACTCTCAAAAACTCGTCCACATGTTCGTATTCTGTGACACTCAGATCCCCTTAGGCGGGTGATCTCAACATAATACGTTCAATATATTCAGCTTATACTCACATATTCAATCGATCCACGTATACACACGCTCTGGAACATACATTGTTCCCTCTGTGTCTACACACACCACACACATCTAGATCTCACCTAGACGATCTGTCCACTCGTGTAACTTCGGAACATACATCGTTCTGTTCAATCGGTGTCTACACACACCCCACACACACATCCATATCTCTTCTAGACGATCTGTATACTCGCGTACTCGTTAGAACATACCTCGTACACATGGTGTCCTGCACGTACAACACACAATCAGATTACATCTAGACACAGGGCGTCAAACACACACCTTATAGAGCGACTGGCCAAGACTCGAAGGTGTATGCTAGTTCCGCGACCCTGTTCTCACATATTCATAAAAACAGCCCAACACTCACTCTTCTACTAAGTCGGTAAGCTAAACAGACTCCTAGCTAAATCCTGTCTCTCGCTCTTTCTGTCTCTCTCTGTCTGTCTCTCTCTCTCTCTCTCTCTCTCTCTCTCTCTCTGCATAGCCAGCCTGCTTGAGTTAAACTTTGTCTAGTATTTTATAGTCTCAAGCAGTATCAGAGCTATCCAATGGATCCCTGGGGGATGACTCCATTCAGTAGTTATTGGAACGAATTACTCTGAACACCTGTCACTGATCGATCGCAGCAAGCTCCGCTGCCCTCCCGTCTGTCACTCATCCCCTACTACCCAAATCGGAACGTCAGTGGTCAGGTCATAGTCTACCTGTACACATTCTTTCCCCCAACTCCGTTTTCATTTGTTGAGATGGTGAGTGACCTTGGCGTAGTGTCCAGACGGTGAGTGACCTTGGCGTAGTATCCAGACGGAGAGTGACCTTGGCATACATTCAGGCACTCTTGTTTTCAGAGTCGCCGACCACATCATCCCTGCCCTAAACGCTCATGCTCCGACTAGAACTGTTACACGATTATAACACACGTGTTTTACTTTGCTTCTCTGGACATTGCAGCTCTTTCTTTGATCGTTTGATCGAAATCCATTATATTGTATGTTGTTTCGTAAAACCGCTTGCAATGGTTACCGCACTATGTGATATAAGCTTGTGTGTGTGTGTGTGTGTGTGTGTGTGAGAGAGAGAGAGAGAGAGAGAGAGAGAGAGAGAGAGTGTATGAGTGAGTGTATGTATGTCCCAATTTGTTAAGACCCTCACCTCGGCTTCCTCGTAGCCCTCTCTGGAAACGGGCTATTTTCATGGCAGCATGGCTAACTAGTTGAGGGATTAACATGATCCTCGTAGTAGTAAGAGTCACGCAGATGAAGTCAAACATAGCACAACCGCCTGGAGGACCCGGTCCATCCTCATCAACACACTCGGGATGTAAGGAACGTTACTGCAACCCGCCACTTAACATCCTTTTCAGGGTGCACAAAATGGTAAACTCATTGCCGACGTTCCAAACAAACGCAAGCAACCTCACTAAACAAGCATATTTTATGTTCCCTGTGAGTGCTTCTTTAGCTAGGATGCCTTTTTTTGTGCGTGACCATGGACGTAGATTCACATCTGCCATTGAATGTATACGTTTTACATACGTACAATCTCCTGATGACATAACCATCTCTTCTGCACCTTTCTTAGCTTATATTTTCTGACATAATAGCCACTCTGAATAACAAAATATAAGATAATTACACCAGAGCTGACGTCATGGCCTTGTTGTTTGCGAATGCTTACAATGAGTAGGTTACTCTTTTGTGCGTCATGAAAAAGACGTTGCGGGTTACAGCAGCTTTTCTCACATCCCGAGCATGCTGATGAAAGTAGACCGGGGTCCTCTATGCGGTTGTGCTATGCTTGGCTTCACTCACTACTACGGTGATCACGTCGATCACTTTTCTTGTTAACCAGGCTGCCATGAAAACAGCCCGTTTCCAAGGAGGGCTACTAGGGAGCCGAGGTGAGGGTCTTGGTCAGTATATTTTGCCTGACCCTGACTAACATGTCTGATGAGTATATTTTGTCTGACCCTGACTAACATGTCTGACCAGTATGTTTTGCCTGACCATAACTAACATGTCTGATCAGTAAATTTTGCCTGACCCTGACTAAAATGTCTGACCAGTATGTTTTGCCTGACCCTGACTAACATATTTGATCAGTATATTTGACCTGACCCTGACTAACATATTTGATCAGTATATTTTGCTTGACCCTAGCATGTCTGGCTAGTACGTTTTGCCTGACCCTGACTAACATGTCTGACCAGTATGTTTTGCCTGACCCTGACTAACATGTCTGACCAGCATGTTTTGCCTGACCCTGACTAACATGTCTGATCAATATGTTTTGCCTGTCCCTGACTAACATGTCTGATCAGTATGTTTTGCCTGACCCTGACTAACATGTCTGACCAGTATGTTGTGCCTGATCCTGACTAACATGTCTGATCAGTATATTTTGCCTGACCCTGACTAACCTATCTGATCAGTGTGTTTTGCCTGACCCTGACTAACATGTCTGATCAGTATGTTTTGCCTGACCCTGACTAACATGTCTGACCAGTATGTTTTGCCTGACCCTGACTAACATGTCTGACCAGTATGTTTTGTCTGACCCTGACTAACATGTCTGACCAGTATGTTTTGTCTGACCCTGACTAACATGTCTGACCAGTATGTTTTGTCTGACCCTGACTAACATGTCTGACCAGTATGTTTTGTCTGACCAGACGTTAATCTTCCTCCACACGTCATAGTCTTAATCCTTTTTTTTAGTTTAGAAAAGTTATCTTGATGTATGGAAGAAATGGAACAATAAATGTACGAGTATTTGTAATTTTTCTCATCCACTCACAAACACACGCACACACACTCTCTCTCTCTCTCCATCCATCCATCCATCCATCTATCTATCCATCCACCCATCTATCTACCTAACTACCTACCTACATACCTAGCTACCTATCTACATATCTATCTATCTATCTATCTATCTATCTATCTATCTATCTATCTATCTATCTATCTATCTATCTATCTATCTATCTATCTATCTATCTATCTCTGCAGATTAGGGCTCTGAAAAATGACCTTCGGGCATCACAAACTGATATAGCACAGCTCAATAACAATTTACAAACAAGGGAGCATGATGTGAGTATATAGCCCAATCAAAGTGTATGTATATCCTGTTCTGTAATATATTCTTCTTCTTCTTCTTCTTACGCTGTCAGACACCGACCTGTTCTGTGATATGACCTATGACCTTTTAATGCAGGGATCAGGGGGCGGCGTGGCCTAGTGGTTAAGTGGCACGGCTCACAACCAGAAGGTGCTGGGTTCGATCCCCATCACAGCACCGGCCGTTACCCCGGGGAAGCAAACCCTTAGAAAATGCAGGAGGAAGCAGACCCTTACATAAAATGCATGCTGAAGTCGGATGCACTGGGCCGACAGGCGCAAAATAAAAACCACAGTGTAACGCACACACGCCTTGGGGAATAGATAAATAAGGCGAACGCAAAAAAACAAAAAAACAACAACAAATGCAGGGATCTTAAGCTTCATCCTCTTTGAGGGCCACATGAAAGTACTTTCCATGCCTACGGTCGTCAGATAACACTTCCTTTGACTTAAATGCCACATTTCAGTATAACATGCATATACACTCTAAAAAGTACCTGTTCGTCAAAACACAGCATGTCTATTACCTGAATTATGTGTCAGTATTTTACAACTTATTATCCCAAAACATAACATTCCTGTTACTTGAATTATGTGTCAGTATTCTACAACATTATCCCCAAAAAATCATTCCTATTACCTGAATTATGTTTCAGTATTCTATAACATATTACCATTCCCTATTGGAATTCACCACTTAAAAAATATTTAATTAATGCTTCATTGTGAATCATGTGTGTCCGCCATTCTTTTATGTTGTCCTCCCACCTCTTTTTGGGCCGGCCTCTTAGTCGTCTGCCTAGCACCTTTCCGTGCAGGATCGTATTTACAGGACCATTTGATCTCGATATGTGACCTTACCAAGCGAGTTTCCTTCTTTTGACAGTTGCCAAGAGGTCTTGAAAAGGCCCTATTGCTGTTGTAATTCTATCTCGTATTTTCCTCATTTGTAACTCGATCTTTGTACGTGACGTTTAAAAGTCTTCCGAAACATCTCATCTCCAAGGTCTGTATCCTTCGCTGAAGGTCAACTGTAACTGTCTGTCCATGTCTCACAAGCATATATGAATATTGACAGGACCAGTGTACGCATTAATCTGATTTTCGTGCATAGTGCTAACCGTTCATTTTGCCAGAATTTGTTAAGCCGTCCAAGCGCCGCTATTGTCTGTGCTATTCTGGCCAACATCTCACATTTTGATCCTTCACTGACAATCGACCCCAGATATTTAAAACGGTCAACCACTTCGAGTTCCTGACCATTAGCTTGTATCCTGCTGTTGAAATCCTCGGCGTTGTTGGTCATTAATTTTGTCTTTCCAGCGTTTATCTCCATATCATAGTCAAGAGCTGTTTCATCGAGTCTTCTGACCAATTCCTGGAGTTCTGCTTCTGAACTCGCCAACCCGTCGATGTCATCTGCAAAAGGAAGGTTGGTAATCGTTCAGTAAATGTTAACCACAGTACAAAAAACAATTCAAAGACTGTCTTCCGAATGTGTCACTCAATTGCAGGGTTATCAGCTGAAACTTGACAAGGAGAAGCTGACGGCTGATCTTAGTGAGGCTTGTAACATGTACAACAATCTGGCCAAGGTACAGCTGCATATATTATAGTGTTGGCTGGGTCGCGCGTGTGGGGTGTGTCAGATACTCGTGTGTGGTGTGTCATGTACTCGTGTGTGGTGTGTCATGTACTCGTATGTGGTGTGTCAGATACTCGTGTGGTGTGTCATGTACTCGTGTGTGGTGTGTCAGATATTCGTGTGTGGTGTGTGAGATACTCGTGTGTGGTGGGTCAAATACTCGTGTGTGGTGTGTCAGATACTCTTGTGTGGTGTGTCAGATACTCGTGTGTGGTGGGTCAGATACTCGTGTGTGGTGTGTCAGATACTCTTGTGTGGTGTGTCAGATACTAGTGTTTGGTGTGTCAGATACTCGTGTGTGGTGTGTCAAATACTCTTGTGTGGTGGGTCAGATACTTGTGTGTAGTGTGTCAGATACTCGTGTGTGGTGTGTCAGATACTAGTGTTTGGTGTGTCAGATACTCGTGTGTGGCGTGTCATATACTCTTGTGTGGTGGGTCAGATACTTGTGTGTGGTGTGTCATGTACTCGTGTGTGGTGTGTCAGATATTCGTGTGTGGTGTGTGAGATACTCGTGTGTGGTGGGTCAAATACTCGTGTGTGGTGTGTCAGATACTCTTGTGTGGTGTGTCAGATACTCGTGTGTGGTGGGTCAGATACTCGTGTGTGGTGTGTCAGATACTCTTGTGTGGTGTGTCCGATACTAGTGTTTGGTGTGTCAGATACTCGTGTGTGGTGTGTCAAATACTCTTGTGTGGTGGGTCAGATACTTGTGTGTAGTGTGTCAGATACTCGTGTGTGGTGTGTCAGATACTAGTGTTTGGTGTGTCAGATACTCGTGTGTGGTGTGTCATATACTCTTGTGTGGTGGGTCAGATACTTGTGTGTGGTGTGTCATGTACTCGTGTGTGGTGTGTCAGATATTCGTGTGTGGTGTGTGAGATACTCGTGTGTGGTGGGTCAAATACTCGTGTGTGGTGTGTCAGATACTCTTGTGTGGTGTGTCAGATACTCGTGTGTGGTGGGTCAGATACTCGTGTGTGGTGTGTCAGATACTCTTGTGTGGTGCGTCAGATACTAGTGTTTGGTGTGTCAGATACTCGTGTGTGGTGTGTCAAATACTCTTGTGTGGTGGGTCAGATACTTGTGTGTAGTGTGTCAGATACTCGTGTGTGGTGTGTCAGATACTAGTGTTTGGTGTGTCAGATACTCGTGTGTGGTGTGTCATATACTCTTGTGTGGTGGGTCAGTTACTTGTGTGTGTGGTGTGTCATGTACTAGTGTGTGGTGGGTCAAGCTCGTGTGTGGTCCGTCATGTACTCGTGTGTGGTGTATCAGATACTCGTGTGTGGTTTGTCATTTACTAGTGTGTGGTGGGTCAAGCTCATGTGTGGTGTGTCATGTACTCGTGTGTGGTGTGTCATGTACTCGTGTGTGGTGTGTCATGTACTCGTGTGTGGTGTGTCATGTACTCGTATGTGGTGTGACATGTACTTTTGTGTGGTGTGTCATTTACTCTTGTGTGGTGTGTCATGTACTCGTGTGTGGTGTGTCATGTACTCTTGTGGGGTGTGTCAGATACTCGTGTGTGGTGTGTCATGTACTAATGTGTGGTGGATTAAGCTCGTATGTGGTGTGTCATGTACTCGTGTGTGGTGTGTCATGTACTCGTGTGTGGTGTGTCATGTACTCGTGTGTGGTGTGTCATGTACTCTTGTGTGGTGTGTCATATACTCGTATGTGGTGTGTCAGATACTCGTGTGTTGTATGTCATGTACTCGTGTGTGGTGTCAGATATTCGTATGTGGTGTGTCATGTACTCGTGTGTGGTGTATCAGATACTCGTGTGTGGTGTGTCATGTACTCGTGTGTGGTGTGTCAGATACTCGTGTGTAGTGTACCAGATACTCGTGTGTAGTGTCAGATACTCGTGTGTAGAGTGTCAGATACTCTTGTGTGGTGTGTCAGATACTAGTATGGGGTGTGTCAGATACTCGTGTGTAGTGTGCCAGATACTCGTATGTAGTGTGTCAGATACTCGTGTGTGGTGTGTCAGATATTCGTGTCTAGTGTGTCAGATACTCGTGTATGGTGTGTCAGATATTCGTGTGTAGTGTGTCCTGTACTCGTGTGTGGTGTATCAGATACTCGTGTGTGGTGTGTCATGTACTGGTATGTGGTGTATCAGATACTCGTGTGTGGTGTGTCATCTACTTGTGTGTGGTGTGTCAGATACTAGTATGTGGTGTGTCAGATACTCGTGTGTAGTGTGCCAGATACTCGTGTAGGGTGTGTCAGATATTCGTGTGTAGTGTGTCAGATACTGGTGTGTGGTGTGTCAGATATTCGTGTGTGGTGTCAGATATTCGTGGGTTGTGTGTCAGATACTCGTGTGTGGTGTATCATATACTCGTGTGTGGTGTGTCAGATACTCGTGTGTGTTGTGTATCAGATATTCGTATGTGGTGTGTCAGATACTTGTGTGTGGTGTGTCATGTACTAGTGTGTGGTGGGTTAAGCTCGTGTGTGGTGTGTCATGTACTCGTGTGTGGTGTGTCTTGTACTCGAATGTGGTGTGTCAGATACTCGTGTGGTGTGTCATGTACTTGTGTATGGTGTGTCATGTACTCGTGTGTGGTGTGTCAGATATTCGTGTGTGGTGTGTCAGATACTCGTGTGTGGTGGGTCAGATACTCGTGTGTGGTGTGTCAGATACTCTTGTGTGGTGTGTCAGATACTAGTGTTTGGTGTGTCAGATACTCGTGTGTGGTGTGTCATATACTCGTGTGTGGTGTGTCAGATACTCGTGTGGGGTGTGTCAGATACTAGTGTTTGGTGTGCCAGATATCGTGTGTGGTGTGTCATGTACTCGTGTGTGGTGTGCCAGATACTTATGTGTGGTGTGTCATGTACTATTGTGTGGTGGGTCAAGCTCGTGTGTGGTGTGTCATGTATTCGTGTGTGGTGTGTCATGTACTCGTGTGTGGTGTGTCATGTACTCGTGTGTGGTGTGTCATGTACTCGTGTGTGGTTTGTCATGTACTTGTGTGTGGTGTGTCAGATACTCGTGTGGTGTGCCATGTACTTGTGTGTGGTGCGTCATTTACTTGTGTGTGATGTGTCATGTACTCGTGTGTGATGTGTCAGATACTCTTGTGTGGTGTGTCAGATACTCGTGTGATGTGTCATGTACTTGTGTGTGGTGTGTCATGTACTCGTGTGTGATGTGTCAGATACTCTTGTGTGGTGTGTCAGATACTCGTGTGTGGTTGTCAGATACTCGTGTGTGGTGTGTCCTGTACTCGTGTGTGGTGTGTCAGATACTACTGTGTGGTGTGATAGATACTTGTGTGTGGTGTGTCAGATACTCGTGTGTGGTGTGTCATGTACTCGTGAGTGGTGTGTCATGTACTCGTGTGTGATGTGTCAGATACTAGTGTGTGGTGTGTCAGATACTCGTGTGTGGTGTGTCAGATACTCGTGTGTGATGTATCAGATACTCTTGTGTGGTGTGTCATGTTCTAGTGTGTGATGTGTCAGATACTCTTGTGTGGTGTGTCAGATACTGGTGTATGGTGTGTCTGATACTCGTGTGTGGTGTTTCATGTACTACTATGTGGTTGTGACATAGACTATTATATTGTAGTAGTAATCCATTTTCAGTCAAGACTAACTCTAGGATTATGCCACCTTGGACTAGAAACTCTCTACTGAGTTTGTTGGTTTATTCCTTTTACGTGTTGTGTTATCTTTTCACTTCCCTGTGTTGCAAGAGATTATTTTCTCCCAGCCTGAGATGGCTCTTCAGGTTGCATCTCCATTTGGATCAGTCTGCAGCTATGTCTTCCCAAAATGTTAGATCAAAATCAATCTCTTTCATATCCAGCTTACACACATCTTTGAAGCTCAGCTGTGATCGGCTGGCTGTTCTTTTGCCACACACCAGCTGTGCATCTTTGACTTCAGACGCGGAGCACAAAGGTAGGAGCATATTCACTGATACGGATGATGGGATCAGCATTAATATCGAGACGGAATGTAAACAGGCGCTCTGAGCTATTTTCACTTGGTTCAACCATGCGTATTAGGGACTTTTTCACTGCAAAGCCTACTCCATATTCTCTTTTTTTCATTGGTTTTTTTTTCCTTACTTGAAGAATATGTAGTCATTTTCACTTATTGATCCTGAGCCCAGCTCTCTAAGCGAGTGTCTTGAAGTGTGTGCTATTTTGTCAAGTGCTAGTGTGAAGTATGTCATTAGTTACCAGGTGGTGTGTCAAGGATGTATGTGTTGTGTGCATGTTGTTGTGCAATACAATACTTCTCAGCAGGCTCAGCACTAGGGGGATCACAGTGTCGATCCTCATATCTTTGTCCAGGCTGCTGTAAGACAGTCTGTTACCAGGAGAATGCCTAGAACTGGAACAGGGGTCTTTGTCAGTATGTTTCACCTGACTCCAAAGTGAGGTGAGGTCTTTGTCAGTATATTTCACCTGACTCCAAAGTGAGGTGAGGTCTTGGTCAGTATATTTCACCTGACCTTAATGTTAGTCTTCGCCACCATCTTATGTGTATACATGTGTGTGCTTGTGGTGAAACAAAGATCAATATATGAGAGGTTTTTTTAATCTGCCTTTAAATCAGGTCATTTATATTGTGACATTATTTAGTATTGTTAGTAAGTTGTTGTTGATGTTGTTGTTAATGTTGTTGTTGAATGCACAAAACGAGCAGGATTACTCTTCTGTCCTCCCTAAAAAGGATGTCAAAGAGCGCGTTGTCGTAGCTTTCTTCCCATCCTGAGCGTGCTGATGGGAATGGAACGGGGTCCTCCAGGCAGTTGTGCTATGCTTGGCATAATCTGTGTGTCGCTCAGTACTACTCACTTTGTTAGCCAGGATGCCTTGAAAACAGCCCGTTCCCAGGGAGGACTGTGGGGAAGTCAAGGTGAGGGTCTTGGCTAGTATATTTTGCCTGACCCTGACTAACATGTCTGATCAGTATATTTTGATTGACCAGACGTTAGGCTTTCCGCCCATTGTTAATAAGTTTACAACTTTTATTAACCTTTCATTTCATAAAAATGTGAAAAGCTTTATGAAATGTATGTTATATTTTGTTATTGCTCCTGTCAAGAGAACAGAATGCTTAGAAAAGGAGCTTGCAAATACACAATCCAAGTGTGAGCAACTAGAGGTATGTCATTATAATAATCATCATCAAAATTATCATCATCATCATCATCATCATCTCTTTCCACTTTTGTCTGTGGGAGGTGTAGTTTCCTTTCGTATGCCAGATGTGACATGGGGATTGATGTGATCCCGTCTTTCTTCAGTGTCTCACTTACACCATCTATTCATATTCTTCTTGGTCTTCCTTTTGCTCTGTAACTCTTTTTGTTGGTGTTGAAGATCTGCGCAGTTGGTAACTTCGGTTGCAGTCTTGTCAAGTGTTCGAACCATTTTATTATCTGCCTTTCCTCATATATGAGGAAAGGCAGATACTGGTATATTTATATATATATATATATATATATATATATATATATATATATATATATATATATATATATATATATATATAGGGAACCGCGTAGCGTACTGGTTAGCGAACTGGCTTCGCATCTGAGTGGTCCTGGGGTTCAATTCCCAAGTTGAGGCGGAGATGTTTTTCAGACTGCAATGGCTCGCGGGTCGACCCAGCCTTAAATGGGTATCGGTTCAGTCCGGGAAGTAAAAGCGGCGAAAGAGAGGAGATGGCTACAGCGCTCATATAGTCGAGCCTTTGAAATGTGAGATCGCTAACACCTCACACCCCTACGGCAGTAATGCTATGGGTTACTTAGCATATATATATAAATGAGTCGACATCTTCGACACCTGCCCATCTATATAAAAAGAACCAGAGATAATCTGCTAAAGACGAATGGCCTTGGAAAACAATAAGAAGCCAAATATCATGATCATCGTCATCTTTATCATAATGATCATCATCTTCATCATCATCATCTTCATCATTATCGTGCATTCTGGTGTTGATGATCAATTTCCCCAACACCTTTGTTCTGTGAGCATTCCTGCACTTAAAATTGTCATTGTTTTTACGATCATCCCGTCATGCCATCTCAGATCTTTTCAGTCATACTTTGACGCTCACCAGAATGAAATCCGAGACATAACTTGCCAACTGGAAGCTGTCTGCAGTGACAAATCCTATGCACTGCAACAGGTCAACAAACTTGAGTTGGACCTGACTTCCGCGTGTTGCCAGATCAGGGACCTAGATAAACAGGTCAGCTGGATCGTGTCTTAAAACGTGTCATGCACTGCTATATTTTCATATCATCCATTATTCTTGCATGTTTCATCGTACACATCTATATCTCATGTCTACCCTCCAGTATACCTTGTATAGTCTCATCCATCAGTATACCTTGTCTAATCTCAGCCATCAGTACACCTTGTCTAATCTCATCCATCAGTATACCTTGTATAGTCTCATCCATCAGTATACCTTTTATAGTCTCATCCATCAGTATACCTTGTATAGTCTCATCCATCAGTATACCTTGTATAGTCTCATCCATCAGTATACCTTGTATAGTCTCATCCATCAGTATACCTTGTATAGTCTCATCCATCAGTATACCTTGTATAGTCTCATCCATCAGTATACCTTGTATAGTCTCATCCATCAGTATACCTTGTATAGTCTCATCCATCAGTATACCTTGTATAGTCTCATCCATCAGTATACCTTGTATAGTCTCATCCATCAGTATACCTTGTATAGTCTCATCCATCAGTATACCTTGTATAGTCTCATCCATCAGTATACCTTGTATAGTCTCATCCATCAGTATACCTTGTATAGTCTCATCCATCAGTATACCTTGTCTAATCTCACCCACCAGTATACCTTGTATAGTCTCATCCATCAGTATACCTTGTCTAATCTCAGCCATCAGTATACCTTGTATAGTCTCATCCATCAGTATACCTTGTATAGTCTCATCCATCAGTATACCTTGTATAGTCTCATCCATCAGTATACCTTGTATAGTCTCATCCATCAGTATACCTTGTATAGTCTCATCCATCAGTATACCTTGTATAGTCTCATCCATCAGTATACCTTGTATAGTCTCATCCATCAGTATACCTTGTATAGTCTCATCCATCAGTATACCTTGTATAGTCTCATCCATCAGTATACCTTGTATAGTCTCATCCATCAGTATACCTTGTATAGTCTCATCCATCAGTATACCTTGTATAGTCTCATCCATCAGTATACCTTGTATAGTCTCATCCATCAGTATACCTTGTATAGTCTCATCCATCAGTATACCTTGTATAGTCTCATCCATCAGTATACCTTGTATAGTCTCATCCATCAGTATACCTTGTATAGTCTCATCCATCAGTATACCTTGTCTAATCTCAGCCATCAGTACACCTTGTCTAATCTCATCCATCAGTATCCACTGTCTAACAACATCCACCGTCATCTCTTCCTTAATCTCATCCACCAGGTAGCCGCGTAGTCCAGTGGTTAGTGCGCTGGATTCGCCTCTAAATGGTCCTGGGTTCATTCCCCAGTTATAGCGGAAATTGTTGTTCAGACCGTGATGGCTCCCTGGTAGACCCAGCCTTAAATGGGTACCTGTTCAGCCCGGGAAGTAAAAGTAAAGGCGGCCGGCGTGATGCTGACCACATCATCCACTATGTGCCGTGGGTCACAAAATAATATGGGCCTAACACCATATTTCATATGCGCCGCCTGGAGTTACGAATTTTTTTTAAAAACCAGTAACCCTAGTCTAATCTCATCCCCCAGTAACTCTTGTCTAATCTCATCCCCCAATAACTCTTGTTTAATCTCATCCCACAGTAACTGTTGTCTAATCTCATCCCCCAGTAACTCTTGTCTAATCTCACCCCCCCCCCCCCCCCAGTAACTCCTGTCTAATCTCATCTCCCAGTAATCCTAGTCTAATCTCATCCCCCAGTAACTCTTGTCTAATCTCATCCCACAGTAACTCTTGTCTAATCTCATCCCCCAGTAACTCTTGTCTAATCTCATCCCCCAGTAACCCTAGTCTAATCTCAACCCCCAGTAACTCTTGTCTAATCTCATCCCCCAGTAACCCTAGTCTAATCTCATCCCCCAGTAACCCTGGTCTAATCTCTTCCCCCCGTAACTCTTGTCTAATCTCATCCCACAGTAACTCTTGTCTAATCTCGTCCTCCAGTAACTCTTGTCTAATCTCATCCCCCAGTAACCCTAGTCTAATCTCAACCCCCAGTAACTCTTGTCTAATCTCATCCCCCATTACCCCTAGTCTAATCTCATCCCCCAGTAACTCTTGTCTAATCTCATCCCCCAGTAACCCTAGTCTAATCTCACCCCCCAGTAACTCTTGTCTAATCTCATCCCCCAGTAACCCTAGTCAAATCTCATTCCCCAGTAACCCTAGTCTAATCTCATCCCCCAGTAACTCTTGTCTAATCTCATCCACCAGCAACCATTGTCTAATCTCATCAACCAGTATATACTGTTTGATTTCATCCACCATAATATCATATATCGATCTCATTCACCACTATCCCATACTTAATTCTATTTTATCATAACCTCATTCTCATTCACCAGTATCTATCCCCCATTCTTATTCACCATGATATTATCTCATCCCCCATTCTCATTCACCAGCATCTATCCCCCATTCTTATTCACCATTATATTATCTCATTCCCAGATCTGCGAGAGCAAAGTGAAACTCTGTAGCACAGAGAATGAGCTCTGTAAAGACGAGGATACAATACAGAAATTAGAAGACTGTATCCACTGCCTGGAGGCAAAGGTAGGAGGGACAACGGAGGAAGCGTGTAAACTGTCTGCATACATGGCAGCTGTTGTGTGCAGGGAGATCGTGTATGAACAACCTTGGGTTCGCCACAGCCTCTGGTCTCATCACCTTGAATATCTACGATTAATGTAAAATACTGTATGTCAAACTAGGACACTGACAGCAACAAATAAGAGAAAAATAGAAACAATAGAAATGAAATGCCTGAGGTGAATGCTAATTGTGTCAAGATTGGACAGAATTAGAAACGATGAGATCAGGAAACAGATGGGCACTAAGCCAGTGCTAGACCATTAGAAAACAGCAAATTCAGTGGTTTGGCCACATATCGCGACAGCACTACAGCAGAGTCCCACAGATGGCTCTAACACTTAAACACAGCGGTACCAGAGCTAGAGGTCGACCCGCAAAAGGTGGATTGACGGAATTTCCGAGGAAGCCAGTTCTACTTTATAAGGAGTCGCTGTCCAGATGGGTGGGTGGGTGGTAGATTTGGGTGGATGGACGGACGAACGGACGAACTGACTGACTGACTATGCTTTTTGTTTTTCTGTTAGTGGTGAAATAAACAAACATAGCCAGCACACGAAGTGGCGATAGCGGTTTTTAGAAAACTACATCTATACTTAAGTCTCTTTGTCTGCAATTGGTGTCCGCACAATAGATGTTGGATTGTTGGTCTGTTTGTATCTCTCAGCTTCTGCAGCAACGCTCTTTCTGCTCAATGGGGATGCTATACCAAGCATGGAATATTTTATTCAATAGGGGTTGGCTTAAGGCACACAATCACGATCCGTGTTGTCTCTTGTTGGCAGTGCGGACATGTTTGTCGTGTGTGGACTTTTCCTATTCTGATGCAGCGTATTCCGATCCGGAAAAGCACAGGGAAAATAACGATGTCGGAGGGATAGATGTCTGGGCTCCCCATACTGTGCAGGTAGGTCTGCGAACAACATTATTCCTCGGACAGATCTTCCGTTTGGTGTCTTGGGTATAACGTATGTGTTAACAACGAGACTGCTAAGGTTGGGTTAAAACAAGTTCACGGTGTCAGAGGAACGATAATTTATCAGGTTAGATATATATAAATATATATATATAAATATATATATATATATATATATATATATATATATATATATATATATATATAGAGAGAGAGAGAGAGAGAGAGTGTGTCCGTGACGGGCAAAACACACTCGGATCTAGCCAACTGTAAATGGGAACCTGACTTTAAAGAAAAAGACAACTTTAAGCGAGGGCTCAATTTCCTTGCCTCGGGTTTTCCCCACTTAGCTTGGTCTCTCTCGACAGATGGGTACCCCACAAAGCACGAACTTCGTAGCTCCAGCGATGAACCCAGGGTTCTCTGGAAAACATTGACATCATGGACCGACCGTCGCAGTTCGAATTCGAACCCCGAAATAGAAGATGCCTACAAGGCACAGAAACAAACAGTAGCGGTGTGGGTGGACCTGGAAAAGGCATTTGACAAAGTCTGGAAAGATGGACTTCGAGTCAAGCTAAGAAGAAGTGATGTTTGTGGGAAAATGTACAAGTGGATCAACCACCACCTCAAAAACAGAACGGCCAGAGTCCAAGTACAAGAGCAGATGAGCAAAAAGGTGACACTCGAGCAGGGAGTACCCCAAGGGGGAGTACTGTCACCCACACTCTTCCTGGTGTATATTAACGACATTACAGAGAATATACCAAGAAGAGTCCATAGCTCAATGTTTGCAGACGATCTGGCTATGTGGACCTCTGAAAAGAATCTCACCATAGCAAGAAATCGGATGCAGCAGGCCCTAACATCGCTGGAAGAGTGGGCGAACTCATGGCTGGTCAAAATAAACGAGGCGAAAACCACATGCACAATATTCTCGCTTTCCATCAAATCCCAAAATACCAAATTAAGTTTAAATGGCAAATTCCTGCAGCCAAACGACAACCCAAACTATCTGGGAGTCACATTTGATCGGCGCATGACATGGAAAAGTCAGATCGAGAGAAACCGAATGAGAGCCAGAGAAAGAATGGCAATCATGAGGAAACTTGCTGGCACAAGCTGGGGAGCAGACGAAAGCATACTAAAGAAACTACACTGGAAGAGTGAGACCAGTTCTCGAGTATGGCATTGCGGCATGGACAACAGCAGCAAAGGCGAACTTAGATAAAGTTAGCAAACTTCAAAACCAAGCCATGAGAGTTATAACAGGAGGCATGAAGTCAACGCCAATTGTAGAACTTGAAAAGATTACAAAACTGCAATCCATGACCGATAGAAAAGACTGCAGAGCCCAGCTGCAGTCAGAGAAACTTCGAAGACTGACTGACCATCCAATGCACCAGAGACTAAACAATTTGGGAAATTGGAAACTAAAGCGAAGAAACTTTGCAGAAATAGCCAAAGCAAAGATGCACGAAAACCCCATGAACGCACTAACACCAAAGCCCATCCCTACTGTACGAAAACCCACCTGGAGGCAGGATATATTTCCAGAGGTGGTAGAAAATATACCAGGTATTGGAAACAAAAACTGCCAGACTGAAAAAGAAAGGAGAGATACTATCCTAAGCTTTATTTCGAAAAGCTACCCAAGCATGGACTGGACCCATGCATACACCGACGGTTCTGTAACAAACACTACACAGAACGGAGGGGCAGGAGCATTCCTGAACCTACCAAATGGCAGAAAAATAACACTGTCATTCGCTACTGGTAAGTACACAAGCAATTTCAGAACGGAGGCAGAGGCACTGAGGGCGGCAGTGGAAGAAATGGTGACACATAAAGAAAATGAAAGCCATACAGTCCTGCTTACAGATGCTCTGGCCGTAGTCACATCGCTAAAAAGCCAGAAAAACACTGAGCTTAATGACTTAAGAGCAGCACTCTGCCAACTGTGCCAGCAGACCGCACCAAAAAGGGTAGTGGTACAGTGGGTCCCATCACACTGCAACATCCAAGGCAACGAGGAGGCAGACAGACTGGCAAAAGAAGGTGCAAGACTACCACAAACAGATACTAGTATGACGTACGAAGAGTCAAAACGGCTTATTAAAGCCAGATACATGACCAAATGGGAAACCGAACATACTGGTTACACCAAAAACGATGCCTATTACCAGTTGAACAGAAGAGAGCAGGTCGTTGTCTTCAGACTTCGCACTGGCCACAATAGACTGAGGTACTACCTATTCAACAAATTGAAGATAGGTGGTACCGACGAATGCCCGTGCGGTACCGGTAAATTGACCGGTGAACATCTGCTGCAGAACTGCCCGATATTCGAGGATCAGAGAGAGCAGATGTGGCCATCACCAGAGGAACTGCAAGACAAGCTCTATGGCAGTGTCGACAGCCTCAGGATGACCGCCGCTTTTTTCGAAAAAATAATGGTTACTGTCTGACTGCGTATGAAAAAGAAGAAGAAAAAGAAGAACCCCGACCGTCTGAACACGAGGCAAACGGCTCGACCACTTCACCACAGAGACACCCCCCCCCCCCGCCCCCCCCCCTTCCGCCTGACTTACAGTTAGAGAAAGCGTGGTAGCAAAAAAGTGAAGCCGATCTAAGTAAATGCTGAAACCTGCTCCTGTAAAGTCGCTAAAACGTTCTCTGTCAGTCTATGCTATAGACATGCAGTTTACATTTTTATTTACTAGACGGGAATGCATACTCTTGAATCGCGCTGGTGCATCCTTACAAGTCAACATACATTTTTGTTCACGACGACACAAAAAATTCCCGTAATCTTCCTTTGAGCCATGTTTGACCATTTATCCGTTCTTTAAGCAATATTTAACGAATCGTGTAGCAAAGCATTTTAGGGGGTCTTCTTCCCCATCCTTTTTCTCTTCTTCTTCTTCTTTTTCTTCTTTTTCTTCTTCTTCTTCTTCTTCTTCTTCTTCTTCTTCTTCTTTGTCTTCCCATTCTTCTTTTTCTTCTTCGTCGTTCGTCAAATAAAGGATGGCTTGTTGCGCTATAACGGCGAGGCTGGATTATGTACGCATTTCGACCGAACACATCCAGTTTTAGCCAATGAGGCTTGGATTTGTACGTATTTCGAGCGGACATACCCGACATATTTTTGGGAAATAGGTTGCCTTCCCTCTTCGATTCGTAACATCTCAGTCAAGTTCTCTTCATTGACTTACTAGAGAGCTCACGCACGCCGATGATCGCGTGAGTTGTACTCCTGACAGGGTCACCCAAGTCAGAAGGTTCTGAAAGATGGACGAAACTAAAAACACTGAGAAGCAAGTGAAGCCCTAAAGGTGCAGCTGATACATCTCATCGACGAGTGGTACAAGTATATGCTCTGGACTGCACTAATCCAACTCATTCTTAAGCGCATTCTTGTCTCGTTCGCTGCCATTTGTCCCTATGGATTACAGACCAGCAGGCCAGCACATATTGTATCTCTACACACAAATGGTAGAAAAATAACACTGTCAGTGGCAACTGGAAAATTCTCAAGCAATTTCAGAGCAGAGGCAGAGGCACTGAAGGCTGCAGTAGAAGCAATGCTTACAGACGAAAGCAATGAAAGCCAGATAGTCCTGTTTACAGATGCCCCGTTCGTGGTTACAGCACTAAAAAGCCAGAAAAATACAAAATTTAATGATTTAAGGGCAGTACTCTGTCAACTATGCTAGCAGTCCGGACCAAAAAAGAGTAGTGGTACAGTGGGTTCCATCCCACTGTAAAATTCAAGGCAATGAGGAGGCAGACAGACTGGCAAAAGAAGGTGCAAGATTACCACAACCAGATTCTAGTGTAACCTACGAAGAGTCCAAATGGTTTATTAGGGCCAGATACATGGCCAAATGGGAAACAGAGCAAACTGGCTACACAAAAAATGATGCCTATTACCAGTTGAACAGAAGAGAGCAGGTCGTGGTCTTCAGACTCCGCACAGGCCACAACAGACTGAGGTACCATCTATTCAATAAACTGAAGATAGGTGGCACTGACGAATACACCTGTGGTACAGGGAAAATGACCGCTGAACATCTGCTACAAAATTGCCCGACATACGAGGACCAGAAAAAGCACATGTGGCCATCACCAGTGGCAACACTAGACAAGCTCTATGGCAGGATGACTGTTGCTTTCTTCGAACAAATTCAAGTTGACGTCTGACAGCCTTTCTCTGGGGATACTAAAAAAATACATCCATACAACCCCTCCCCGTTTTTCAAAATCATGACGCCTCTAGGCATCTCCCAGCTTACAGTCACCACGTCTACTGGGGAGGATGCGTGCTTCATATCCTGGAGGCACTGGACTGTCGAGAGATGCCAGTTCACAGCTAACTGGATTATATCCTCATCGTCCTAATCAGAATCAGCATCTCTGCCAGACTGCACGGCTGCAGCCTGCTTCTAGAGCCACCACTTCGAGGCGGAATAGGATCTTGGACGGTACTGGCTCGCTGACCATTACGTAAGCAATCTGCTACCAGTCGCTGGCTGCAATCAGCTCGTTCATTATGTCCCGAGTCAAATGCAGATCAAATGTATGTGTTAAATGCCTTATTTGTCTGTGTCTTTCCTATATATACACCGGGTCCCATTACTGAAGAGGAGAGAATAGGAGAATGAATATCATGAAAGGTAACTAAATAGGATTGTGCATGAGGTTGGCAAATCTAAACAATATATCCCAGAAACTGCTTCTAAAGACAACTGTTTTCACGCAGACTTCCCCCAAAGAAGACAACTGCTTGGCACCCGTGCTGCTCCTAATAGACGTTGGATAGTGTGATATGCTATCCACTATACTGGCCAGAGATTTATATCAGTATGTAAGCTTGCAAAGACACATTCATGCATTCATTTAGAGAACCAACATAAGGAAGAAATTAAGTAGGCAGGTAGAAACAACAGAAATACATGTCAATCAAACATGCATAACGAGGAAATCTAATTGAGAAATGGTCTTCCTTGCACAGCTTCGAAAGAGCCAAGAAAACATATCCTGTCTTGAAGAACAATTAGAACAAATACAGAAATGTGCCGAGGAACAGGTTAGTATAAAACAAGGTAAACGTAGTCTCACAACAGGTACTGCCGATAGGAATGAAGTGTTATAGACCTCATTGTACTAGGTCCCAGTTTTATTTGAGGTTTAGGGGAAAATAAAGATGAACACACAATTGGAATCAGGAAGTAAACACATATTAGGTGTGCAGTAGAGCTACACCTAAAACACGCACATACACAAATAAGCTCGTGCACGCAGGCAAATGCATGCATGCACACGAGCTCACACACACACATGCGCGCGCGTAATCTAAATGAAAATACTGTACACACTTTGCTTACCATTTAATGTTTACGTTCCTAGCTTACAGTGGATACTTAAAATCGTGGTATTTAAACAGGCAGGTGAATATGTTCTACCAAGTAGCCGAAGGCTTTTCATAGGAAGTTATGTTTGTGACTTTACTTCCTGTGCCTTACTAGGTCTGGGAATAGGAATTTCATTATTTACTCGAATGCTTTTGCCTGCTATGTCCAAATGTCAATGGTTTGTTTACGTGTGCAGGGGGTACACAGGACCTCCGATATTATCTTCCTCCTCCGATAAGACTAGGCGCTCGATCTCACCTCCCTTGAGACCAAAGAATGTACGCTTGTTCGTTCTTTCATTCCTTTGTTGAGAGACGAGAACCTTGCCTCTCTGCTATAAAGGAAAGCTGTAAATGAACGACGAATATAAATTTAAAATAACAGCATATTCACAGCAGAAATAATGCGAGCGAAGGCTGCCATAAGGGTCATTTATAACATACTGACCACATATAAACAAGCAGATCAAACGCCTGCATAATGTCTTGCTTTTTTGTTGTAATTTTTTTAGTTATTTTCGTTCATTTGTTGTCCCCGGCGAAGACCTGGTGATAATAACGTTGGTCTTGTATTGTTATTTCGCGGTAACTGAGTCACTACCTATATTTGTTTGCGTCGAAACATATACTGACCAGGACCCATCTCACCTCTTCGCAGTGCTCTCGAAAAGAAACTGTTTTACAGCAGGTTGGTCAAAGACGTGGTGATCAACACTGTGATTCTCGTAATGGTGAGCTTGTTGAGAAGCCTCGCACTGCAATAGAGCCAGGACTACGCAGACCCACCTTCTACAGTACGCCTTGGGTGTCAGAAGAACAACTGCAGACATGCTTGCAGTGAACATTCGTAGAGGGAAATAACTCGAAGACGAGTAGCTTCTAAAACGATAAGGCAGCGTAGAAAGGATGAAAGAACTGCTAGAGTACAGAGAGAAGATGAGTACACGCGTGAGATAGACAGACTGAAGAACAGACATTTTATGACACTCAAAGACAATCTGTAAGCCCAACAAACTTCAATAGATAAAAACAAATCAACGTTTGGTGATATCGCGTGCAATTGTTTAATTCCAATGCTTCCCAGAGAGCTGGAGTGGTTTTAATTGATCAATTGAAAGACGTCCACGTGAGGTGGAAAAAATAGAACCCATATAACCGTTCAAGTATACCATAACAGGTGCTAAAGAAGGTTGTCCATGAGGCCAGCACTTTATCATGCAAAACTATCTATATCGAAACAATCACTTTTCTCGGATGTAAGCTTCCTGCAAGGTGGCCAGCTGCAGTGGTGGCCAAATGCTTCGTACGGAAAACAAAATATGGAAAGGATGAGTGATATTGATGGAAGGTCTGATGAAAACGGATGCGACGAACCGAAACATGCAAATATCGCTGTCCAGCTGTAAATTAGCGACACAACACATTTCGTTTTCCGGACTATATCCTGCTACTCGCAAAGTCCTGTTCGGGGCTTGGTAGCGGAAGATTGAGAACAAACGCAGACGAGATGGAAGATATTCTTGGCTTCTGCTGATAAGGCTGGTATGTTAAAAACGCAGAAAGAGCCGAGCAAGCACACAATTTAATGAACACATACACGAGAGTAAGTCTGTAAGTATGTCACAAACGGATATGGAATAGCTGGAACATAGTGTTAGAAGTTTCTAAATGTGTCATTTGGTGGCATACACATGTATTCTGTGTATCTGCTGAAGGTAGCAGACGCTACGTGTCGCACGCGCGTTACCATCTGAGATACAAAATGGCGTCCGTGCTCACAGTGTCCAACCAAAGAACAGCATGCTGTTGTACGGTGTGGTGAGACTTTCTGCACATGAAATGCATAAGCAAATGCTTCCTGTTTAAGGCGAGAAGAGTTTGTCGAGTAAAGCGGTGTATAACTGTGTCGATACATTTTATCAAGGTCGTTCAAAAATTGCTAATGAAGCCCAGCCTGGTCTTCCTGTTCAGATTGCAATAGTAACATATGTGCTGCGGGTGGGGGAGATAATTCGAGCTGACAGACGAGTAACGATAGACAGTGTAGTTAGTAGCTGCAATTGCGTGTTCACGTGGTTTAGCTGAGTTTCGAGATCTTGTTGTACTGTATGATTGTGGACCTTGTCACTTATTATTACTTCGACCACCTTTCTTTGAAACTGTATGACATGGTATAACATCGGACATGGTTAGGTGGTTTGTTCAGAGCAGCATAGATGACGCCTAACAAGCTGCAGGTCTACTTTGCTCTAGTGTTTGAGTCTATTAAGATGGACTCGCATATCGGTTAACCACCCTCCATAAGCACTTGTTCAAAACACAGGGGAATATTAAGCTGCTCGAGCCTAGCCCGCTAAACAGGAAACCCTTATTCCAGCTACATCCAGCTCATACCAGAGCTGGGATCTTCACAGAACCACCTGCTCCTGTAGAAGTACAGGTCGACTAAGAGCTAAGAACTTCCATTTTAAATATATCATTTGTGAATCTTAGGGTTATCTTTTCTGGGGTGTGGTCAGTGCCCATGACTCGCGTCCATAAATCAAAACTGGTCCTCATCTTAATCAACCTGTACTTTTACAGGGACATAAGCCCATGTGCAGGTCCCATCTCTAGTGTGAGTTGAATGTAGAAAAGGGAAAATATTTCCTGCTTAATGGGCTAGGCTGGATCAGCTTATTACTCTAACTATGGAGGATGGTTAACTCATGTGCGAGTCCATCTTAATAGACTCAAACACTAGAGCAAAGTAGACCCGCAACCTTATAGGCGCCATTTATGCTGCTCTTATTAAACCATATAACGGGATCAAGATGCTGAGCAGTGCATGAGCTGCAGTGGTCAGCGACCCATAGCTGACTGCTAGCGTCAGGGCCAGCGAACCAGAGCTGCCAAGGCCCTTCTACACCTCTACGTGGTGATCCTGGATAACAGGCTGTAGCAGGGCAGACTGGCTAAGGAGAAGGGGTCGAAGAGGGAATGCTAACCCGGTACTCAAAAAATGCTTGCTGAAGTCCGATGTGTTGGAGTGAAAGGTACAAATATCGTAGTCAAGCTGTAAATTACGACACAACGCATTCCATTCTCTGGACTAAATTATGCTACTTAAGCCCTTTCAGGGTTTGGTAGCGGGAGATTGAAAACGAACCAAGCCGAACCACATAACTATGGATGGTGTAATGCCATGTCGCACAGTTATAATTGAAATTATAGTTGACATGGGTCCCGATCTATAAAATGTAAATATTAAAAGTGTGCAAACGTTGATGCTAGTCACTTGTCTTTGTATACCTTTTCTTTGGATGACGACTTCTTTGCATTAAGGATCCTTTGCCCATATTATATCTATAGGCCAGTCGCCATGATGAAGTCTAAAGTCTTCACCTGGTAGGAACGGCTGCACCGCTCCATTTGTCTCAGCTCCGCACCGTCTGCCATATCATTTCACTATAAAGTGGACATTCTTGTAGAATATTCAGGATTATGGCCGCAGGTTCCACAAGGACACTCCTCTGTGTGTGAGATCTGATACATAGAAAGAGCGTTATACATCTTAGTGTTTTTACTTATTTCTCTTTTGCAGAGAGACCCTTCATTTGTAGCATGAAAATGTGTACCAGTTGGTGGTTTTTTTGAGTAGCCAACTCGTCTTTGCTACCTACATTCCTGTCCAACTGCTTGACCTGTTCTGAAGAGTGTTCTCGCAACGTGATGTCTCGTCATTTCTCTCGAGACTACCATGGTTTTTGTTTTTTAACTGCTAATGGCTATCTCTCTCTCTTCTCCAGCTCCTCTTTCCAGATTTGAAGATTGATCTAAAGATGTGCCTCTTATTTGGTGATTAGTGCCACATATACCAGCACCGATAAATAGACTGGTCTCATCTTCCAGTACCCCAATGAGAACTTTCTAGTCCTCTCCCTGCAGGCTTCGATGTCATCATACATGAGCAGTATGAAACACACATAATTAAATGTATCCGGCAGAATAGGCGATTCTACGTCACTTTAAGGGGTTAAAAAAAAGTCGATGGCGAAACAAAAAAAGTCGATTGCGAAACCCAAAAAGTCGATGGCAAAACCCAAAATATGGGCTGGCACAAGGAAGTTTCCAGGCACCTATGCTGTATAATATATACACCAGCGATAAATCTATAGATAAACAGGTGACAAAATGCATATATGCCGATGATACAGCAGTAGCTGCCCAGGGAAAGGGCTTCGAAAAAGTCGAACAGAAACTGACAAACGCCCTTGCTCTACATTACCCCAAAAAAATCACCTCAATCCACGTGGATGAATACTGGAAGAATGAAGTGTGACGTAGTGCCTAGGACACGGAAAGTAAGTCAGTATGACAATAGTATGCGATATATTGTCGCCCCTGTCTTATATCGCTGATGGCCTTGAACTCTTCTGACATTTGGTGTTCTGTCTTAATGTAGTTTCCGGAAGTCTGTAAAAGATGACAGTGTGAGTAATTTCGTTTATTCTCTCCTGTTTCAGGAATCCAGACTGCAACAAGAACTCCGCAGACTTAAGTGTGAAATAGAGCACGAGGAATGTTGCAGACGCGAACTTGAATACCAGATTGCGAGTAAAGATCAACTTATCAACTCTCTAAGATTTAAAAATGGCAGCTAACCTCTAACCCCTTATTTCTCAGACCACATTGCTTAATTCTACCAGTAAATGGTATAAATGCCTCAATGAAGGTCTCCAAAGGTCTAGGGGAATCCATAAACAAAAATTACAGAATGGATATGACTGCTTTTATATTGTTATTTTAAGGACACGTACATACAATGATGTGTACGATTGTTGTTCATTCCATTTAAAGTATATCTCCTCATTAACTACCAAAAAAAAATGAACCCACATACTAATCAGCTTCGTGTCTGTCATAAAAACACATAAGAAGGTTGTGAGGTACATGGCAGCAATTTTTGGAATATAATTAATTTAGTTAATTCATAATACAGAAAACTCATACTGTCACCGCAAGAACATTCTGGAGATTTCGTCAATCTGAAACACACACACACACGCATACACACACACACACACACACACACACATATATATATATATATATATATATATATGCTTGAACACACAGCCACGCAGATTTAATTTTTATACATAACTTTATGTTGGGGTAAGTATTAATATACGTTTTTTTCCCACACTGACAGCAACACTGTGACCAATCAGTGATATGAAATATATTCAAATTGATATGTATTATGTTTGTAACAAGATCAAGTCAACAATAGAATGAAATTCAGTACACAAATCTATGTCTTGTGTGTTTTTCTTGTATTGTGTCTGAGAGTGTGGATTCAAGCAGGCAAACGTGCCAGTGAAGCAGATAATTGAAGTAGCACTGAGAGAATGGAAAATTGTTCATGGAAACGACTCCAATGCCCATGAGTGCCACAATATATGCTCAGTTCACTTTTATTACTGCAAGTGCCTATGACTGAGCACGAGCTATGTAGCTCCTGCAACGGCTCTTAAATTTCCCTCTGAACTTGTCAGGTACTTATTTACAGCTGGGTCGACTGGGAGCTGCGATTGTACGAGGCGTGTTCAAATGAAACCGGACCTAACTGCACCAAGTGAACATACGTACGATGCGAATGATGACGTCATTTCAAGTGTAAACAGCACATTCCAACCATTGCAAAATTTCATTATCCTCCGATTCATAGTTTCCTCAGCTAACCGTTGAAAACATGGCGAGTGTGATAAGACATCCGTCCAGAGTTGATCAACGAGCGATGATTTCGTTTCTAACAACTGAAGGATGTCAACCAGTTGACATTCATTGCAGAATGCAGGCTGTGTAGGGTGACAAAAGTGTGTCGAAGACAACAGTGAACAACGATGTTTAAAGAAGGACGCGAGTTAACGAAGGAACTTCCAAGACCAGGTCAGGCGCGTATTGTTGCGTCAGAAGATGTCATCGCCAAAATTGATGCAGCAATTCTGATGGACCGTCGCCGGAGCTTACGCTCGCTAGCAGAGGAATTCGCTGTGTCGCTAGGGACAGTTCAAATGGTGGTTTGCAAGATATTGAAGTATCGGTAGGTGTTCACAATGGGTACCGATACTTCAGTTTCTTTCTAACCGACATTTGAACTGACCCTAGCGACACAGCGTGTTCCTCTACTAGAGAACATAAGCTCCGGCGACGGTCCATCAGAGTTGCTGCATCAATTTTGGCGATGGCATCTTCTGACACAATATTCGCCTGACCTGGTCTTGGAAGTTCCTTCGTTAACTCACATCCTTCTTTAAACATCGTTGTCCAGTTAGTTATTCACTGTTGTCTTCGAAACACTTTTGTCACCACACACTGCCTGTATTCTGAGATGAATGTTAACTCGCTGACATCCTTCAGCTATTAGAAACCGAATCACCGCTCGCTGATCAACTCTGAATGGATTCCCTATCACACCTGCTATGTTTACAACAGTTGAGGAAACTATTAGTCGGAGGATAATGAAATTTTACAAACTTGACGGTTGGTATGTGTTGTTTACACCTGAAGTGACGCCATCATGCGCATCGTGCGTATGTTCACTTTGTGCAGTTAGGTCTGGTTTCATTTGAACACGCCTTGTATCATGAAAAAAAAGGACACGATATACATAGTCTGTCAAATTGAGTATGATCGTGTTTTTAACCTGTTACTCGCAACACTTAGGCCGCATGTAAAACTGATGAATGGATAAGATGGTAAACCAGAAAACCAAACTCTTTCCAGTCAGCTGTACAGAAAATCTAACTCACAAACTCTTTTCAGTGAGCTGTACATAACATCTAACTCACAAACTCTTTTCAGTGAGCTGTACAGAAAATCTAACTCACAAACTCTTTCCAGTCAGCTGTACAGAAAATCTAACTCACAAACTCTTTCCAGTCAGCTGTACAGAAAATCTAACTCACAAACTCTTTCCAGTCAGCTGTACAGAAAATCTAACTCACACCCTCTTTCCAGTCGGATGTACTTACAACCAATCACTCTGTTTCCAGTCGGCTGTACAGAAAACCAACCAGACATTCTCTTCCTCTCTCCAGTCAGCTATACAGAAAATCTCACATACTCTTTTCAATCGGCTGCACAGAAAACCTTACTCACAAACTCTTAACAGACGGATGTACTTACAACTAATAACTCTCTTTCCAGTCAACTGTACAGAAATCCAAGCTAATTTCCTCTTTCAAGTCAGCTGTACAAAAACCCAAGCTCACACTCTGTTTCCAGTCGGCTGTACAGAAAACCAACCAGACACTCTCTTCCTCTTTCCAGTCGGCTGTACAAAAACCCAAGCTTACACTCTCTTTCCAGTCGGCTGTACCAAAACCCAAGCTCACACTCTCTTTCCAGTCGGCTGTACAAAAACCCAAGCTCACACTCTGTTTCCAGTCGGCTGTACAGAAAACCAACCAGACACTCTCTTCCTCTTTCCAGTCGGCTGTACCAAAACCCAAGCTCACACTCTCTTTCCAGTCGGCTTTACAGAAAATGTTAAAAACAAATACTAGTCCAAGACGAAATGAAGAAATGCTGGAATAAGTAAAAGTCACCTTTCTATCTTTTGCACATGTTATGTTATAGTCCTTTGGTCACATTAAGAGACACAACGGTCTTGGGAGAACAGTGATGGAAGGTATGGTGCCAGGCAAAAGAAGCAGGGCTAGACCAAGACGACGATGGTACTAAGATATCCAGGAATACCTAGGAATGACTGTGACGGAGGCTGGACTTTTGGCAAGGGAAAGAGTTTCTTTCTGACAGACTGTGATGGGAGCGACGTTCTATAAGGAACATGCTACATGATGATGATGTTATAGATTCTTCTTCTTCGACGTTCGTCCTGAAAAGTACATTTGTGACATGGTGTCATAGGTTACAGCGAGGCTGCGACATCTTCACCATTCGCCTCGACACAACCGATTTCAGTATGGGTTTTCTAGGACTGGGATTGCCTTACCTTTTCAATCCCTAATCTCTTAACAAGGATGCATGGTTGCAGTCTGTTTCCAGAACCGTCCAATGGAGGGCGGAATAGGGTCATGTTCAGTTATGGGTCACTTACCTTGGTGGAAGCAGCCAGCTATGAGCTGCTAACTGCTGTTTGCTCATTGACTGTTGCATCTCCAGCTTCGTGTTATATAACAGCAGTGTTTCCCCGTAGCCTCCCGATTTCTTAGTCTATGTTACTAGATGACCAAAGGCTCTTGAATTGCCCATTTTGTTCTGTAAAGAATAGACGATATTGCTTCTTCTTCTTCTTCTTCTGTTGTCCTAGTGTTTTTGTCATGATGCGTCGCAGAGAGGCGGGATGTCTTACTGGTCTTGCCATGATGCGTCGCAGAGAGGCGGGATGTCCTACTGGTCTTGTCATGATACGTCGCAGAGAGGGGGTGTGTCCTACTGGTCTTGTCACGAGGCATCGCAGAGAAGGGGGTATGTCCTACTGGTCTTGTCATGATGCGTCGCAGAGAGGCGGGATGCGCAGATTTCTTGTTATCGTCAAATGGAAGGCTTGTACTGTCGTTAGGTGTAACTTTCTGAGAGTGTCAGAGATATCATCAACCCACCGACGTCGAGATCGGCCCTTTGCTCAATGACCGGAGACCTGCATATGATATGCTCTCGCAGCGGGCTGGTCATAATTTATTCACAATGACGTCACTGCACTCCATACAAACCATAGATGCTCAGTCTCCCCAAACAAATGGCAAAGTGTAGAAATACTGATAGCTCCAGTAACCCGCTGGTTGTACATACTTCTGTTATTGATCTCAAGCTGCCCTTCCTTTTACACCCACAATATATTTTTTTTAATTCAACAATCTGTGCATTGACATTGTTGTGTCAAAATCCAAGATATTGCCATTGATCAGTTACATTGTGGATATTGGTTGAAAAAAGTGAGGGATACAACTCGATACTACAAGGGGCGTTCAAATCAAACCGTGAATTTTTTGTTCTAGTTCTACCTGAATAGGTTATTGCGTGCTGGAACTACTGCCATTAGTTTAGTGGCATTTGTGTTCTATTACTGCTAGGTGACCCACTTGCTATGGGCCAGTCACATGACAGAAAAATTAAAATAGTGGACAACACTGTTACCGCTTGCATGGAACAGCATGTTGTGATAAAGTTTCATACGAAAGAAGGAGTGAAATTTACAGAAGACTGCAATTACATTACGACGATGAGACACTTAGCTGTAGAAAGATATTTGAATGGTGTAAACGTTTTAGAGAAGACCGTACATCCGTGAGTGATGATCCCGCCCCGCTCCTGCAAGATAACGCTCAACCTCATACTGCTCACCGCACTATGTGTCATCTGCAGATACTCGGCTGGGAGGTATTTGCACATCCACCTTACAGCCCAGACCTAGCTCCAAGCGATTTCCATCTGTTTGGATTCCTACCAAAAAAATCCTGGGAGGTCAGTATTTCAGCACTGATGATGAAGTGAAGTAGGCTGTCCTGGATTGGTTCAGACATACTGACAAATCATTCTACGCTGAAGCTTTTCAAGCATTACTTAATCGCTGGGATAAGTGCATAAACGTTGCAGGAGACTGCATAAAAAAATTACAGGTAATGGCATTTTGGTTACTTTAACATTTTATTTTCATCAATAAAAAAGTCCCTGTTTGACTTAAGCGCCCATCGTTATATCGGATTCGTGGACTGCAATAAGGTCTTTGGCAACTTAGACAGAGATTCACTATGAAAGTTACTAAGTCACTGTGGAGTACCTCTAAAGGTCACCAGCGTAATTATGTAAACCATTTCTCTTTCGTTTTGGTCATGGACTGGATTATGAAGTTGACAACATCATCTAATAATGGAGAATTATATGGACATCGACAGAGTCACTTGATGATCTGGGATTGACTGATGACTTGTTTGTTCTGTACCATGCCCACAGTCAGATGCAAAATACAATTTGTATGACGGATGAGCTGTTCCAGAATTCAGGTAAGAAAATACACAAGCCCAAAACACAGGCTCAGAGAATCAATGCAGCTACTGATGATCACATTGTGTACGGTGACACCTCTCCCCCAAGATGTATGCTTCTTCACATACCTTGGTATCTATAAACGCGTATCGCCATACATGGATACTTATGTCAGAAAACGGGTAGAAAAGGCGAGGGTGCTTTGTGAAACTTAGTGTCCACTATTAAATTGCACCGGTTTTGAAACACCCTAGAATGCGTCTCTTTCAACTAAGAGGAGGCTGATAAATACACTATTTATTCCTACATTTTGTTACCAAATGTCAATCTTGGTCCTTACTAGCAACCCATAAGCGTAATATCTAGAGCTGTGAGATGCGCTGTGTGAGAAGTGCAGCTGGAAAGACAATCCGTGAGTGATTGCGAAAAAAACCAGATGGGACAGATAGTGGAGACAAACCAAAGTTAGACAACAAACACAAGTGGTTTGGTAATTTAGTCAGAATGCATTATGACCAATCTGCAACAAGAGCATATCACATGCAGGTCCCCGGTCCACATTCTCTGTCATTTGAAAAGGGAAACTAAGCACCCATGGATTTAATTGACGGCGACTAATTACAGAGTAAAGCCTTGAAAGATTTGCAGCCGTTGTAAGTTTATTAGCTCTTCTGTGAAGAAGTCTGCTCTGGTTGACCCTACACCGGATGTGTAAAAAGTCTGATGCAAGATAGAAATGGAGTGTGAAAGAACGATTTAATTAAGAGCTTGAATCTGTGTATGATTGAAGACATTATAATTTAATATCTGTCTATCTAGTCTATACAGTCTACATACATTCATCATGGGAGATGATGACCTGGTAAGATTACAGTTACTGTGATATCATTTAAATATCTTTCTTAGTGTTCACAAATGCTTTTTTTCGACTTTTCCTTCCAATTCAAGACCAAGGCCCAACCACTCATTTCACTCAGTCAATAGTCAATCCAATAATCAATATAAAAAATCAATAAATCAATCAATAAATTTAACGACGATTTGAACTGAATACTGAAGTCTAAAGCCACTGAAGCATCTGGTCTCATGTCTTCATCGTCCATTCACAAGAAGCCTAGATTCTAGATTCCTAGATCTATAAAAAGTCAAATGCCCATTAATGGCGATGTTTTTTTGTACATGATTGCCAGCCCACACTCACTTAACTGAAATAGATGAATCGGTAATCTTCTGACCTCATACTCTTGTAATCAGTCATGGTTGAGCAGGATGAGTGGGCTACTCACTGGAACCATCAGTATCCTGGAGTATCCACCAGACGCTTCATTATTTTTTTAGGAAGACTGAGCAACTATCATCATGGGTCTGCCAGAGTGCAGGACCATTGATTCTTAATGGACAGAATACATAAGGCGGATGTCACTTGGTGGGACTCAATCACTCATCAACTCAAGTTTTACTTTCATCTTATTTTGTTTTCCCTCATTAAAATAATTATAATTGAATTACTTGTAAACACATTGGCTACTGTATTGAAAATATACTGAGGCAATAATACATTTTTGTTCATCTTTTTATCCTGACGGGATTGTTTAAATAAGCTGTGATATATTAAAATCTTCTGCGATCATTGTTTCTTCTTCTGCGTCCGTCCCGAAGGTTGCAAAATCTGCACCTTTTGGCCCAACACTTCCAGTTTCAGATGGATTTTTTGGGTATTGGTTTGTGTTTGCACGGCAATCCACATTTTCTTATACAAATTACTTTAGAGTGCAGCCTGTTTCTAGTGCTGCAGCTTGAAGGGGGTCAGCTCTGATTTGCTGACCATCATGAGTCACAAACTGCTGTGAGCTCATTCACTGTGCTTTTTCTTTGACACCTGAATAGATGAAATCATCAATGTTCATTTGAACTGGGATTCTAATTGTCCATTGGGGATGGCGTTGGCTAGTTGTTAAGTGACAAAGCTCACAACTCGAAGGTGCTAGGTTCGCTCTCCAATCACATCACCAGACATTACCCCGGAGAAGAAAACATTTAGAAAATGCAGGAAGAAGCAGACCCTTACATAAAATGCATGCCGAAGTCAGATGCACTGGGCCGACAGGCACACAATAAAAAACATAGTGCAATGCACACCTCCTTGGGGAATAGAGAAATAAGGAGAATGCAAAAAAATAAATAAATACAAATTCTTCAATAAAGTCTGCTGTCTTTTTCATGGTCTATATACCCGTACAATGTCTCTTTGCGTGAAGTAGGCATGCGCCACTTCCTTCTCCTCAGATCTGTGTGCTGGTGACAATTCTGAAGCATGTCTGCTGCTGTCATATTTATAAATTAAAACCTTTTACTGCACTAGTCTTGGTGCTGGAAGTGGATTTATATCAATGTGATTTATTTTTATCTTTGCAGTTGCCTTTTGACCCAACAATGAAGAAGAAGAAAAAGAAGAAGAAGACAGGCTTTGATCTAGATGCAGCCATGGGTGACGAGACGGCAGCTGCTGATGGACAGCCCACACCTGCTGCTGTTGTCCAAGAGGAGGAGGATGATGAACTAACAGAGTCTCAGCCCATACAGAAGTCCACAGATGGTATGACATAAATTAAAATACCATTGAGTTCATACCAATTCATCTTGATTTGCAGATTTGTTTTTCTCTTAATCTTTTCATGTCCTGGCCAAATGCAGCAAATTCTGTATGTCATAGTTTTATTCCAAATGTAATAAATTAATATTGAAAAAATGAGCTACATTTACAAACTAAACATCATAAGACACATAATTAAACTATCTATGACGATAAAGATTAAATGTTAGTATAGAATGTTAAGTTGCATTAACGTGGAGGTGGCAATTGTAGACGGGAAAAATGTGCGTACTCACCATGTTGTGTGTTTCTGCAATATATCTAGATGCTTGGTCATTGGTCTGATCAAATAATAAATTGTTTCCCCAATTCTTAAAATTTGAAACTTCAACTGATAATCCAACTTTCCTAGCAATAAGTTCTAAATTTTCTTAAATGTCTACATATTGGAAATAACTCTATAGTTAAATATCAACTGCACATTCGTGAATTATCAACACCTCACAAAGACCATAAAAAACTTAAATTCTGTAAACTAAATGACAAAGTCTAACAGCATATTTTGGAAATTGGTGCTGGTTGTCGTTGACTGAAAGGAACCTTTTCCCAGCTGAGAGTTGGTCTATAAGAGCTGTAATGTGCTAAAAGACCACTGGTTGATTTGGCTTAGTCGTACCTCTTCTACCATAGGATATAGAGTCTTCTACAATGGGGTATAGAGTCTTTTACCATGGGATGTAGAGGTATTCATATCTTTATCGTGTGACCAATATTTTCTACAGGGTGAAGTAGCTGACCAAATATCCATCCAACCCACCTTTGTTACTCACCTCTTAAAGACATGTCTACATAGCAACAGTGGTACTTCATCTGTGAGCTCATTGATTTTTACATTGTCAAATGAGAACTCAAGGGTTCCGCACAAATGAGTTTAGTGTTCAGTCATTTGGTCAGTTAGTCTTCCTCACTCAACTGTCCATACAGAGGGCAGTCCTATCAAACATGTTCCGTAGTTTGTTCACTCAGTTCACAAATCTGCGGTGGTGAAGCAGACAGACGAAGCCTGTATATCTTTGTTTAACTTGAGTGCGAAGAATGGTAATCTGTCCAGTCAAGAGTGTGGTAGTAGTCCGACAACAGTGATGCTGTTACTTGTTCTTCTTTTTGGCAGAAAACAACAATGTGGTCTTGACAACATGCTCATGATGTAGAATCCCAGATAGAGTGCAAAACAATACTCTGCGCCTTATTATTGGTGCAATGAGGTGGACATCCACTACTTCATGTGAATGGAACCCCTTGAGACGTAGAGAGATATGGCTGCTATATAAGCTTATGAGAGAGTAAAAGAATGAACAAAGACCATCCGAATAGAAGTCTTGCAGAAAAATGGCAACAAACGCAAAAAAACAATAAAGCATGTCAATGAGATTAAAGACAGATATCACCTCATAGACAAAAGACAAGAAACATACCCACTACATACATGTCTAAAAATGACTGAAATTGAATGAAAACTAACAGCACAAAAAGTGCTGATCCAGTGTGTCTTATGAGAGCATCATAAAGAACGATTCACGCTTACCCGGAAGAATGGATACTTGTCTATACTGATAGGTCTGCTTTTACACACATTAAAGCGGGATATGGAGTCTACATGGAGTATCCAGACAGAACGTATGATGAGGGGAGATATGTTCAAGCTATGAGGCTGAAATAAGCACTGGAAGTAGCTCTGTACCACTTGAGGACTGTATTTGATACATTTCGATCAAAAGCGAGCCTTTCCAGACTCATCCACTCTGGAATAAAGTGGTCATTGTATGCCTGAACTTGCCCACATTTCCATAGATACCAACCAGCTTATCACATCCCATGAAGTCAGAATAGTTATGCAATGGATCCCTGATCACTCAAATACAACAGATAGTGACAAGGCAAACAGACTGGCTAAAAAGGGATCAAGTAAAGACCAACAATACACACTAATAACCTTACAGACAGTCAAACAACTACTGAAGGCTATGAACAGAAAGGATTAGATGGGCAATGGGGAATACTAGGAGAGACATCTACAAACATAAGGACATCCCTTATCTCAAAAATAAGAGAAACCTTCTGAAAAGAAGAAATCAAAGCACCATTTTCCAACTTCACACTCAATCCATACAACCCAACAGTCACTTGATCAGAATCCAACTACAAAATACTCCAGAGTGCTGGTTGTGCATACATCCCTTTGACTGTTGAGCACCATCTTTCTAAGTGTCCAGCACTTGACAGTGTTAGGAAAGAGCTTCCTCCAAGGTAAGACAAATGTGACACGCTGAATGAATCTCAACAACAGCTCACAAACACTTGTAAATACCACTATGGCATTGAACCAAGGAGAGGGAGCCCACAGACTGCTGGATCAATAATCAACCAACCAACCTATTTTTGGCTTCAATAACACATGGGTGAAGACAGACCTCACTGTGTATGATTGATCAGTTCAGACATTGTTTAAGTCATATAAAAGGGAACGTAGCCACACAGATGTTACTGCCACCAAAGATGAAGTTGTAGAGACTTTATAGTATTGGGAATGAGCATCTTTGTAGCAATATAGACAAAAGTAGATGATAAAGAAACCAAAATAAGAATACAAAAGATGAAATGAGCTTTCATTGCTTTGGGGAATTTATATAATGATAAATCTTACTACAGAACTGCCCCGAATATGATATACAGAGAAAATCTCACTGGCCCATAGAAACAACACTGGCAGAGAAACTTTATGGACCTCTATGTGAACTACAAAAGACAGTGAAGTTTATACAAGAGACAACATTGCAGATATAGACAATATTTTTAAAAGCGAATGAAAGAAGAAAAATGATAAATCTTAAACTCTGGTGTAAATTTTAGTCAATTATACGACGGCTCTGAAGCATGGATAACAACAAAAATATCAATGAAAAAGGTGCAGACTTTCATAAATGGGTGCAGAATAGAGAATATGTGGAAATGTTGGAATGAACCAGACATATATCAATGGAACATGATTTGAGAAGAGGACACTTGTGTGTGTTGGTTAGGGCATGCTTTAAGAAAACCAGCTGATAGTATTACAGGACAGTCTCTGTTCAGGAATCCCCAAGACAAGAGAAATATAGGCAGATCAAAACACACTTGGAGAATACAGCTCATGAGAACTATAAAGGAAACATTAAAGATGTTAACACATGATTTGGTGTGTATTTGCTGAAGACCCATGCTCTACTGGGAGCTGAGAAGTTTTGATTGAGCAGTTTCCTACTTTGCTGCCTTACATTCCCTAAATGTAAGCCAGGCACAATGTCCTGGCTGTGAACCTGTTCTAGTGTGATTTTGAAACACATGAAAGCGATGCAAAATTGGTTGGTGTCTTACTATTGACCAGAATGGATTAGTTTATTCTCATAGCAACTTGTTCATTTTGTATTTCAAGAGCGTGGATCTTCTTCTTCTTCATCGTACGCAGTCAGACAGTAACATTTATTTTTTCGAAAAAAGCAGCCGTCATCCTGAGGCTGTCGACACTGCCAAAGAGCTTGTCTAGTGTTGGCACTGGTGATGGCCACATCTGCTCTCTCTGATCCTCGTATGTCGGGCAGTTTTGCAGCAAGTGCTCAGCGGTCATTTTCCCGGTACCACACGGGCATTCGTCAGTGCCACCTATCTTCAATTTGTTGAATAGGTGGTACCTCAGTCTGTTGTGGCCAGTGCGAAGTCTGAAGACCACGACCTGCTCTCTTCTGAACAACTGGTAATAGGCATCGTTTTTTGTGTAGCCAGTATGTTCGGTTTCCCATTTGGTCATGTATCTAGCTCGTATAAGCCGTTTTGACTCTTCGTATGTCATGCTAGTATCTGGTTGTGGTAGTTTTGCGCCTTCTTTTGCCGGTCTGTCTGCCTCCTCGTTGCCTTGGATGTTGCAGTGAGATGGAACCCACTGCACCACTACCCTTTTTGGTGTGGCCTGCTGGCATAGTTGACAGAGTACTGAAGAACGTGGATCAACTTCTGCAATTTACAGCCTGCAGAAACAGGTAACTGTTGCAGGTAAACACTAGGATTTTTTTAGTGACTTCAAGTCGGTTCTGGAGGCGCTGAAGCACAGCCCATACAAGAAAAAGAAGATCCCTGGACATGGTGGTCTACCAGGAAACGAGATTGACAAAAACAGGAGCCTCCAAATAATTGGATAGACTCTGCAGTAACCACGCAGTAAAATAAATTACTAAGAATAATACCAGGGAAATTTGGATGAACAGGTGGGCGACATTATTATATTATTATTTAGCGAAATATCACAGCCAAAAAGAAATGATAAGATAAATAAATTACATAGAAGAGATTAAAGTCTAATCTTTCAGTTCTGAACAGGACATACCAGAGTCAATAGCCACCTGAACCGCATAAATTCCCAGCACCTGCCCTTGTGCAGACATTGCTCTCACCCCGATGAAACAGACACCTACTCATTGAGTGCAAGGGGCTTGCAGACATGAGGAAAAGATTCTTACAAGCACTGCCCACAATTTACAACCCACTGTACGGAACAGTGAAACAACAATATAAGAACGGCATTGGGCTGCCAAGAGCAGGCTTGCTCAACAGCTATGGGAAAACAACAACAGCATGCAGGAAGCTTTAATCCTAAGTACTTAGTGTGTATTTACAATGGTTCTTTCTGTATCTAATTTGAAATAGTTTTGATTTGCCAGTCCTATGAAGACCAACCAACCCTGCTCACATTTCAGCTCTCAGTGGTCCTAGTGTTAGCATCATTGTTATCTGCTCTTTGTCAGCTGAAATCAGTGGTCATGAACTTGGATTGGCTTGGCTTCGTTCATTCTCAATCTCCCACTACCAAACACTGAAAGGGCTTAAGTAGCATAATGTAGTCCAGAGAACGGAATGCGTTGTGTCGTAGTTTACAGCTGCGATATTTGCACCTTTCGGTCCAACACATCCGACTTCAGCAAGCATTTTTTGAGTACCGGGTTAGCATTCCCTCTTCGATCCCTTCTCCTTAGCCAGTCTTCCCTGCTGCAGCCTGTTATCCAGGATCACCGCGTGGAGGTGTAGAAGGGTCTTGGCAGCTATGGTTCGCTGACACTAGCAGTTAGCTATGAGTCGCTGACCACTGCAGCTCATGCGCTACTCAGCATCTTGATCCCCGGTCATTAACTGAATCATGAATCGTGTGGTTTAAGAAGTCGCACTTTGAGGAGGTTTGCTCCAACTATGAAGCTGAAACCACTTGAAGCCGCTTTGTACCACCTGAGGATAGTTTTTGATGCCTTTCCTTCAAAGGCCCAAAACATTGTTATTTTCACAGATTCAATTTCAGCTCTTCAAGCATTAGAAGTTGCTGGTCATTGTAGACCTGACCTTATCCAACTATCTCTAGACATTGACCACATTATCACTTCCAGTGCTGTCAAAATACTTCTGCAGTGGATCCCTGGACACTTAAGCATACCTGGCAGTGACAAGGCAGACAGACTAGCAAAGGAGGGATCAAGACAAGAACTGCCATACACAGTAACAACTTTACAAACAGCTCATGAGATCAGCAAACAAAGAAACTTGACTGAACAGGTGGACCATGGGAAACCCGTGAAGGGAGGTCTACTGACATGGCAATCCCCAATCCAAATGGCAGTGTAAATCAACTCACAAGGAAAGATCAGAGCACCATTTTCCGACTGAGAACCCAACACATCCCACTAAACAAACACATGAACAGAATCCAACCACAATATACTGTGTACACACCCATATGAAACTGTTGATCATCATCTCTTTGAGTGCTCAGTGCTCAATGATTTTAGGAAAATGCATCTTCCTCTGTGGCCAGATAAATGGAACACTTTGTATGGCACTAGATAACAGATGATAAACACGTGCAGATACACCATTACATGGCATTGGGCAGAAGGGCGAGAGCATGGATGCTGCTGGATCCGTAACAACAACAAGAAGAGAAATTCAGCATGAAAGCACTCAAGTGCTGTTTTACGACACTCATACTAGGCCACAGTGGTCCTATTAGTTTCTTCCCAGTAACGTGTCTCAGAATCCACACAAGGATGCATTTTATGTTAGTGGACATCAATCATGTGCCTTTGTTTTATTTTATTTTTTACGTTTGCCCTATTTCTCCATTCTCCAAGGCGATGTGCATTGCACTATGTTCTTATTTTGCGCCTGTTGGCCCAGTGCATCTGATTTCGGCATTTTATGTAAGGGTCTGCTTCCTCCTGCATTTATTAAGGGTTTGCTTCCCCGGTGTAATGGCCGGTGTTGTTTTGGTGATCGAACCTAGTACCTCTGGGTTGTGAGCTGTGTCACTTAACCACAAGCCCACGTCGTCTACTATGCCTTTGTTTAATATGAACACTATAATATTAACAACCTTTGTAAGTAATGTACTGTTCTGTGTTCTCTTCATTGTTTTGTAATTCTTTCTGTACAGATTTTTCTATGGATTTTATGAATATGAAGAAGAAGAAGAAGAAAAAGAAAACATTTGACCTGGAAGAAACGGGGGATGGTGTACCTGTAAGTGAATTGAAATTATTACTGGTTTTATTCACATAACAATCATGCCTTCTGTCCAATAAAAATAGTGCTGGAAACTGTAGAAATGACATTAGAACATGGTGGCTTTGATAGTAAAACACCACATGTAAAAATGATCATGTTAAACACCTAACTCATTTCATCTAACGGTACAGAAAAATAATAGCCAAAGTTTTAATATACAACGCACGGGTAGATCCTAACTGGACAGCAAACCAAAAAATGCAATGAAAACTTGTTGTCAAACTATTCAATACGAACACAATAGAAATTTGGAAGACCCTGTGTGAGGAAGTCTTCCATACACTAAATGATGGAGGTATCAACATAGACATACTTGCCCATCCTCGGTTTGTGGATGTCGTCATCATCAATTACAGCATCAAGGTACCTGAGCAATGTTTAAATGAGCTGAACAATGCGAACAAGGCAGTTGGCCTAAAAATAAATAAAATAAAGGCCCAACACATGTTGAACACTTTCTGCCCTTACGAGGAATTTTGGCTTGGATTTGATCCTGTCAGAAATAGGACGTCACACATCTACTAGGCCAAGAAATTACAAACTCACACAAAATGTTTAGAGATATCTTAGGAAGGATAGCAGTAGGGTGGTTCAGCTTCAGTGTCATCGGGCCCTTTCTTCAACAGATGAAAAAAACGGCAAAGCAGGAGCTTACAGCATCAATAGCATGGTTATCTCAGCCGTAGTATTTGCCTACCAGGTGTGGAACTCGCGAAAAATTGATAATTGCATGTCTCTCACATAGAACATTATTAGTCACTGTGAGACCACATCTGCGACACCACCAACAGGAGTCAAACTTGCTCCAATGACATAGTAAATATGGCATTGCTAAAAAAGTACAGGTGGGCTGGCCACATGGTATTTTTCATGACACCTAATTGTCAGTCCAGACTTACACCAATAAGATGGAGGGACAAGACAAGACCTTGGTCCGGCATGGTAATCCAAGGCAAAAGACAGATACGTTTCGACAATATTAGGCTTCCTGACATAGGGCGCATGCTGTGCCTAAATTGAAGACCAGGATTACAGGTGTTATCTAAATGAAGACCAAGAGTCAGAATCTCACATCAAAATTGAGAACATACATTTATTTGCTACTGCCCTATTTCCATTTTGTTCCCATCAAAAATGTAAATTCATAACATCTACCTGGGCTAGAAAATTATGAACTCTCATCAACTGAATCGTGAAATGTCAAGGAGGATAGCAGCAAGTTGGCTCAGTTTTCACCAAGTCACTCATCCTTCGGCAGATGAAAAATGACAAGACAAGATCTCACATATTTGACAGCGTGGTCATTCCTGCCATGGTTGTGAGGTCTGGAACCTCCAAAAAAACAGATCCTGACTTCAAGTGACCCAACGAGTGATGGAGTAAAGAACACTGTCAGTCTCACTACGAGTCCGCATACACAATACTAAAATTAAGCACTAGACCTATTTCAATGATGTCGTGGAAACAGCGCTATTAAGCACAAAAGTCCTAAGTGCTCGCTGGACAGAGTACTGCTCTGTAATATATAAACATGAGGGTCGAGGTGAGCCAGGAAATGCAACCGCCCCCGAAATGAATATATTAGAGGAGAATAAACTGATAACAAAAGAGGAAGTAACTGAAGCGGTGAAGTGCTAAAAAAGGGGAAAGCTGTGGATGTGGATAATATCCCCGCAAGCTCCAACAAGTGGGAGGTGAGGTAATAGTTGAGGCTCTGAAATACATCTGTAACAGAATTTAGCGGACAGGAGAGTGGCCAACCATCTAGACAAAATCAGTGATTTTACTGCTGCCTAAATCAGGGAACCTAAAGATGTGTCAGAACTATAGAACAATTAGCCTCACTAGTCATCCTAGCAAAGTTCTCTTAAGAATAATCATCAACAGATTAAAACCACAGGCAGAGAATATTGCCGAAGAGCAAACAGGGTTACGAGCGGGAAGAAGTACCACTGAACAGATATTTAATCTACGGATATTAAATGAGAAATACTTAAAGTATCAACAACACATAAATCATGTCTTCATCGATTTCAAAAAGTCGTTTGACGGAGTATGGCATGCCGTGCTATGGTCAACAATGAAGCATTACAAGATCAATAGTAATATTGTGAAGATAATCTTTATGAGAAGGCGTCAAGTGCAGTTTCTGTAGATGGAATACTAGGGCCTGGAAAAAAAGTAAGAGATCTTCCATGAAGAAGATGGTATCAGGACATTACCGAAAATGTCCATTGGTGAAGCTGGTCATCTTGTCAGAAATTGAGAAGTGGTCGGAACTGCTGTGAAGAAGACTATGTTCTGGAAAGATAATGTCACATGACATTGTAATCTGCGACTGCAAACGCTCGGATACAAGGTTACTTTAAAAGGTATCAGCTGCAGTTGAAACTTCACATTGCAGCAAAAAGGTGCGTTACCTGCAAATGCTAGGTAACATGCTTCCTTTAGCAGAGACCAGACACAGTGGTGACCTACATTTGAACAGAAAGGCAAATGATCATGGCGTGACAAATTTTAGGGTGACTTACCAGTCAGTCAACTACTTCGCCAATCAGCATGGTCGGACTACAGTACTTAACCTCCTTATGTCAGTGGGTACATGTTCTTGTTTCTCATTAGGTTTGACTAATAAATTGCCCACTTTGCTGGATGCACTTAACCTCCTTATGTCAGTGGCTAAATGTTCTTGTTTCTCATTAGGAAACCACAGAACAAGAGACAACCCAGACCACAACTGCGGACTCAACGGATTTCAACTTTGAAGATCTGGATTTCACAAACAAAAAGAGGAAGAAGAAAGTCTTTGTAAATGTGGATGATAGCACAAAAGATGGTCTGGTAGATGATGGTAATTATCTTTTGTGTTATGTGTTTGGGTATCCTGTCTTGGTCGAGCGCCAACATGGCTGCTGATGAAATTCGCTCCTGAATCATGTGTGTTTTTCTGTGATCTCTGGTTCTACAATTGCAGTGTTACAGATTCCTCTTGGATGACATGTTTTATGTGTGTTTTGCCTATTGGGCTTGTGCACGTCAAAGCGGTAAGATATATTTTAATCGACATATTATAGGATAAAGTTGAACATAGAATACCTAAGAGCGATTAAAAGGGAATGGCCGAGATGAAAACGAGACCAGAAAAGACTATGGAAATACATAACCTTCAGAGTGAACCGGTGACGCCATGCTTGATTAGACATGAAGATAGAAAAATTTGCAAAAGAAGGTGCAAGACTACCACAACCAGATTCTAAAGTGACCTTCGAAGAGTCCGAAAGGTTTATTAGGGCCAGATACATGGCCAAATGGGAAACAGAGCATACTGGCTACACAAAAAATGATGCCTACTACCAGTTAAACAGAAGAGAGCAGGTCGTGGTCTTCAGACTCCACACAGGCCACAACAGACTGAGGTACCATTTATTCAATAAATTGAAGATAGGTGGCACTGACGAATGCACCTGTGGTACAGGGAAAATGACCGCTGAACATCTGCTGCAAAATTCCCCGACATTTGAGGACCAGAGAAAGCACATGTGGCCATCACCAGTGCCAACACTAGACACGCTCTATGGCAGTGTTGACAGCCTCAGGATGACAGCTGCTTTCTTCAAACAAATTCAAGTTGACGTCTGACAGCGTACGAAGAAGAAGAACATTTTGGCAAAAGAAAAACATGCACTGGACATTTAGATAATATGAAGACAGATAGTTTCTAAAAATGTTGGGTTGGTTAGTTTTCTTAAAATTGTTCGTAAAGATGCTTATCATGAGCTACCACTTGAAGTGCTAACATGTTTTATCACTTGTAGTGACGAGATGGAGTGGAAGAGTTAATGTGTGTATTATCACACTAATAGGCATGGTTCTGTTTGGCGTGGGTACAAATATAATGACCAAAATGTCTATGTCAGGTCAATTAACTGACCAAAATTAAAAAAAAACACTACATTATGACCAAAAGACCTTGGCCCAAATACAACAAACACTCTATATGTAAGACCAAAAGACCTTGGCCCAAATACAACAAACACTCTATATGTTACGACCAAAAGACCGTGGCCCAAATACAACAAACACTCTATATGTTAAGACCAAAAGACCTTGGCCCAAATACAACAAACACTATGTTACGACCAAAAGGTCTTTGTCAGGGACAAAGCAAAAAGAAGTAAAAACAACAGAACTAATTTAAATGGCAAGGATGAATGCAGAAATATAGAGAACTTATCTGATTGTCAAACAACTAAAATGACCAAAGTTGGTACAGGGCCGTAAGCAAAGAGAACTTAATATATGTTTGATTGTTATCTTCCTTAATATGATATATTGGAACAACCATCATCACATTTTGTTCTTAGAGGAGCACGTCATAGATAATGATGAGAACGGTGGACACAACAGTTGGGTTGGCTCTAACAGAGACTACACTTATGACGAGGTCAGTCAAATAATAAGTTGTTATTAAAAAAATACAGCTATCTGTGACCATTGTGTTCTCATTGGTGTGTTCTTTGTATCTGTGACCATTATGTTCTCATTGATGTGTATCTTTAACTCATTCACTTCCGTGAGCGATACATCGGCTTCCGGATTTTTCCAGAAAACCCAGGAGCTGATATATCGGCTTTTGTGACTGTGTTCACAAAATCACATATTTTTCAATTTCTAGTTCTCCTAAATGTTTTATTTTGGTTATTGGCTATAGTACATATTTTGTACTTTTCATTCCAGAAGAGTTAGCGTGTGTTTTGTTGAAAAAATATTTATTTTCTTATTTAGAAACACAAATTTCATTTTCGGAGGGCATCCAAAATTATGGCACTGAACAGACAAAAATGGTGTGCATTTGTTCATGAGGCGATGCCAAAACGACCTCACACAGACCAACGATGAATCACACACCGCCTGGGACAGGGTTGTGTGCCTCCCGGCTGGGAACATGTCCAAGATACATCACTCACAAGCGGAGGGATGCCCGTAGGACCTTTCTGAGGTTTACGAGAAAGATAAGACGAGGCACTGCTTCTGGAACATTTCCTCGGGAATATTCTTTGCAGAATTTCATTTCGCCAAAATCCAAGCGCACAACAACACTCTGTTCTTTGCTTGTAAGCTCTGTGAGGACATAGACCATTTTGTATCTGTGCGGCACATGTATATGTGACACCTAGTGTCTGTTACCTAAAGTAATCACAAAACTAGATGTTTCTGCCATCTAATAACACCTTTAAAAAATACCAACTACATTTTTCATCTATCCATAAAAGTTTGCAACCTACTTTACTGACTTGCCCTCATATCTGTTCCCATTATGTTCTCATTAATGTGTATCTTTATATATGTGTCCATTGTGTTCTCATTAATAGGACTGAACATTTAGGATATCATTCTCTTGGCAAAGTTGACATGGGTTCAAATCCCCTATAAGGGACTGATTTTTTTTGGGTTTGATATTGAGGATAAAATGAAAAACCTAGCATGTTCACTCTACTGTGACAGCAGGGTTAAGCTAGCTTTTTTCTGAGCCAGAATAACGCTGTAAAGATAAGGATTTCAAGAAGTCAAACATTTCATCGCCATAAGGTAATTGTGATATGAAATTACATTGAAGGTTTGTTACATTTCTGCATGTCCCCAGCTTTTGACCAGAGTCTTTGACATCATGCGAGAGAAAAACCCAGATATGATTGCAGGTGAAAAGAAAAAGTTTGCTATGAGGCCTCCACAAGTATTGAGAGTTGGCACACGAAAAACATCTTTTGCCAACTTTGCAGATATCTGTAGATTGTAAGTGGTTGTTGCTGTTTTGTCTTCCGATAGTGGTACGGCAGCCGCTCAAGAAATGAAAGTGTGTGTTCTAAGCTTCAAGCATCTCCTGGTCTCAACTAGTTAGCATAGTTTGGAACCAGATATGTCAAATGTAGCTCATTCTAGTTAGCAGAGTTGGGGACCAGGTATGTAAAATGTAGCTCATTCTGGTTAGCAGAGTTGGGGACCAGGTATGTCAAATGTAGCTCATTCTAGTTAGCAGAGTTGGGAACCAGGTATGTCAAATGTAGTTCATTCTAGTTAGCAGAGTTGGGAACCAGGTATGTCAAATGTAGCGCATTATAGTTAGAGGCCTATGGGCTCCTGCCCTTTGGCCCAATGCCATATAGTGGTATCTGCAAGTGTTTGTAAGCTGTTGTTTAGTTCCGTACAAGGTGTTCCTCGGAGACAGGCTATGTTTCGGAGGTCCTGTGTGCGTAAAAAGAACTCTGGGAGGTTTGAAATTGAAAAAAGTGCACTGCTAGCAGCCTCTGGGCAATAATACTAGAGGTAAATAAGTTCCTACTCAATAGTGGCGCCACATCTCCTCTTTGCCCTAATCACCTGCTTGTGTGCACACTGGATTACTAAGATTAACTTTAGCACTGCTAGATACCCTGGAAAATCCACTTTGAGTTGTGTGAACTGTGCACATCCAATCTCTCTGTCAAGTATGACAGTATTATTACCATTCAGTGAAGAACTTATTCATTTGCTTGAAATTGATTACACATACTTTACCAATACATTTATATTTTAAATTTCATTTGCAAAGTAAAAGAAGCATTTGAAAACATTAATTCAAAAATGAGTGCATGGCCGAATGGTTTCGATGCCTTGCCTGCTGATGGTGACGGCAGCGGCTCGAATTCCCGGTAAGGTATACGTTGTTTTTCTGTGGGGTGTGAAATAAACAAACATGCCCAGCACACGATGTGGCGACAGCAGTGATGAAGTGGACTGTAGTCTTCTGCTTTTATAACCTCTCGACTACCTCCGCAACAGAAAAAAGTTGTACAATTATAATTCAAGAAGAAATATGTGTAGAACGTCTTTGAAATTGTCATCTATCTGATATGCGATAATAAGTTTTTAAGAAAAGGATTTCTTGTTTTGAAATGCACGTTTCAAACAATTGGTCACTACTGCTGTAAAAGGTAACTGCTGTAATAAATGATCCGTCTTATGTGCTTATCCTAAGGATGTTGTGTTCACAATGGGGCTGCGATACCTGTGCTTTTCCACCCAACATATCTGGGTTTCAGCACTGCATTTTTGGGACTAGGTTTGTCTTACCCTCTTGATCCTATTTTCTTGATTAGACTAGCGGAGTGTGGTCTGTTTCCATGGCCACCAGTGTATGTGAAATAGGGTCTTGTCAACTATAGTTCGCAGACGCAAGTAGCCTGCTATTAGTCACTTGCTGCTGTCAGCTTATTTCCTGCTGCATCTTCTATTTAAAGATTAGGACCAGACACTCGATAACTGCTTGATTAGAAGCACTTTTTTTTAATGGTTTTGTTTTGTTTGATTTGAAATTGTGTACTTGTTTATCTATTCAGGCTTCATCGACAGCCCAAGCATGTTCTGGCTTTCTTGTTAGCAGAGTTGGGGACCAGGTATGTCATATTTTATGTAAAGGTAGTACTGGAGACCAGATGCGTTTTAGCTCAAAGTAGTTAGATGTCATGTGTGGTAAAGTAGAGTTAAGGGCTAGGTTCATGTTTATTTGAAGAAACATTGAAAGCGCATATATGATCATCGATGTAGTATGTCCTTTGTAGAACATCACTCTCATTACAGCCAGCCCGAAATGAATCTCGGTCTGCAGTCATTCTTTCTGCCTGCTCCATGTTCATGTTTAGAGTATTCTTGATATCTTGTATCCACCTTTGTCTTGGTTGACCCCTGCGTCGCCTTCCATGTAACCTGCACTCCATGACTGTTCTTTCCAGTCCGTCATGACGTTTGACGTGGCTGAAAAAATTCAATTTCTGAAACATAACATAGTTTATGAGCCAGTTCTGTTCAACATTCAGGTTTTCTAGGATGGTTTCATTTGTCACTTTTTTTATTCAAGGGATTTTTTAGGACTCTTCTGTAAACATTTTGTTTCGAATGCTCCAAATTTCTTCCTTGCTACTTGTGTCAAAGTCCATGTCTTGCACCCGTACATTGCCACAGGGAATATGCATGTTCTCAGTATCTTCAGTTTTAGTTGCTTGTTAGTATTATGTCATAAATTGTGCAATTTCTTTAGCTTCTGCAACGCCATGGCCAAACGTCTTCTAATCTCTTTTTAACAGTCTGCGTTGTTGGATAATGTAGAGTCAACGTATTCAAAATGTGACATTTTCAATTTCTTCATTATTAATAGCAATCTATGGGTGCAGTCCTGTTGAAAGAGCATACTTCATGTTTAAATTAGTGACTTGGGGAATGACATTTAACTCATTCTTGTTAGAATTTAAAGCTAGTTATACTGTTTGGCCCACAGCAGAGTTAGGAGCCAGGTACTTAAAGTTTAGTTCATTGTTAGAGTTTGTGGCCATTATGTTGTATGTCACAGCAGAATCACGAACCTTGTGCATCAAGTTTGTATCGTTCACAAGAAGTAAGGTTTGCTTAAAATATTGACAGTATTGGTGAAGTCGTTTGAGTGAAATGATGAGTTGTGACCGATGTTAGAAAGATGGTATGAACTAAAACATTGATCCTTGCATTCCTTATTTCAGTGGGTCTGTAGATGGCAACAATCAACTAATTATTAGAGGCAAATATACACAGAAACAGATTGAAAACGTCTTGAGAAGATACATCAGTGAGTATAATTGTCTTAACTGCTTAGTCTAACACAATTTATTAGCTTTGCCGTAGTTAAAACTACGTAGTTAATGCCATAGATGCGTCTGAACATACTGCTCTTTTTGATTGTAGAGAGTTCAACTTACGTCATGTACGGTTAGACAAAGAAAATGATGATTGTGAAATTTATTTTAGATTTTGGAAAGGATTTCTTCTGTTTTTCGTTTGGATTTAAATATTCACACATTAATGAGAAAAGCGGAGTTAAGTTTTTGCAGCTGATTTTTTCGGAGGTAGATCTATTTAGTTTCTTTATGTAGATACAATAATTACGTTCATAGTCGAAGTGATAAATATAACGGCAAACATCGATAATAGTATTTGTATGTTTTTCCGCATATTTTTTTTCCTTCCGTAACCACAAACAGGAAATAAATGTAATTCTGTAAACTGGGGATCAGAAGGTTAACATCCAAAGCATGATCAACAACTCTGCATGCCAAATAGTGTTTTTCTTCCAAATAAAATAAATTAATATTAAACAGATTGAGCTAAAATTAAGATTAACATATTTAAAGAACGATAAAATTTTCTATGGCATGAAGTATTAACCTTTAGCGCACTACGGTCAAGTGCTAGTCGACCAACTCGGCTTACAAAAACGGTGTGCGGAAAAAAAATAATTTTTGTTGTTGAACATTTTTTACTGCTGAATACGTCCCCCCATATACTCACAATATTTTGCCGGTTAAAGTATCGTATGTTAGATTACAAATGGCTTTTGAACAGTTTTAATTTTGTATACGCCGTTTGGAGCAAGCTGACTTTTTGGGAAAGGGGAAGTAGGTTGTTGGGAAAGATCTTTATCGAGTAGATCTGTTTATATGAAAGAACTATTTTTTAATTGGAAACTGCACTAAAAAGCCAGAAAAATATTGAACTTAATGATTTAAGAGCAGTAATCTGTCAACTATGCCAGCAGTCTGCACCAAAAAGGGTAGTGGTACAGTGGGTTCCATCCCACTGTAACATCCAAGGCAACGAGGAGGCAGACAGACTGGCAAAAGAAGGTGCAAAACTACCACAACCAAATACTAGTATGACATACGACGAGTCAAAACGGCTAATTAGAGCTAGACACATGACCAAATGGGAAACCGAACATACTGGCTACACAAAAAACGATGCCTATTACCAGTTGAACAGAAGAGAGCAGGTTGTGGTCTTCAGACTTCGCACTGGCCACAATAGACTGAGGTACCACCTATTCAACAAATTGAAGATAGGTGGCACTGACGAATGCCAGTGTGGTACCGGGAAAATGACCGCTGAGCATTTGCAGCAAAACTGCCCGACATTCGAGGATCAGAGAGAGCAGATGTGGCCATCACCAGTGGCAACACTAGACAAGCTCTATGGCAGTGTCGACAGCCTCAGGATGACCGCTGCTTTTTTCGAAAAAATAAAGGTTGATGTCTGACTGCGTATGATGAAGAAGAAGAAGAAGAATTGGAAACTAACAGTTGTGTAGATACAGTATCGATACGTTGTTGTGGTTTCCATGGTTTTCTATCAAAGCGACTAGGCCTAGTGGTTGAGTCAAAATTTGTTTCCGAAATTTGTATGACTTCGTCTATTTGTAACTCAGAAAGTAACAAATACACAACAAAAACAATACACCCACAAGTTCTTTAATTCAATTGTGTTTATGCACACAAGAAAATCAAATTTATTGACAAACAAACAGAAAAGTTACAAATTTTGAAAGTCGACGATCAGAGCGAGAAATAAATGTAATTTAATTCGGTACAACAAATTGTTTCGTGACGTCAGGGCGTGCTAAAGGTTAATTATGAAAAATATATTAGTATAAAGCATTAAATGTTGTTTATGTAGAGGAAAAAGTACTGCTTAATTGTTTATTCATTTGTCTCGTCGCGTGTGCTGAAATTGCTTCTTTATCCTGTCAGTAGTTTTGCTACCATTACTTTTATCTGAGCCACTGTCCGAGCCGAAAGTCTATTTAATATGCATGATCATTGGTCCAATAAAATAATGTAATCGAGAGGGAGCCACATAGCGCACTGGCTTCGCATCTGAGTGGTCCTGGGGTCATTTCCCAGTTGAAGCGGAAATGTTTTTTCATACCGCAATGGCTCCCGGGTTAACCCAGCCTTAAATGGGTACTGGTTCAGTCTGGTAAAGGTGGTCGGCGTGATGCTGACCACATCATCCACTGAGTGCTGTGGGCTACAAAACAATATGAGCCTAACACCATATTTTCTATGCGCCGCATGGCGTGACGAGATCTTTACTTTTTGTTTTAGATTGTCGAGAACTCTTCCTTCCACATGCGCTGGAAATCCATACATCATTTCTAAGAAATGAAACATCGTTGCTATGAAGCATTACACAACATAGGATTGATATTTTACAAGAAGCCACTTTCAGAAGATTCAGGCTAAAATGTTGATTATTGCATATAATTTTGTGTACGTATTACATAGGTAAACATTGGTTATCTGTCTGTTTGTTGTTTGCCAGGAACATTTTGTTCATGTGCATGTTGTTAGCACTAATGGAGTAAGTCCTACTATATAGCTCAAAATCATTGCATGAGCTTCTCATCCAGACTGCAGACCTTCACTAACAGATGGGGATCAACGTGCTGAGCAGTGCATGAGCTGTAGAGATCAGCAACCCAAAGCCGACTGCTAGCATCAGGACCTGAGTTGCCAAAACCTTCTTCACCTCCATGTGGTGATCCTAGATACCAGGCTGCAACAGGCCAGAGTGGCTAAGGAGAAGGAATCGGAGAGAGAAGCCTAACCTGGTACCCTAAAATGTCATGCTGACGTCTGATGTATCAGACCAAAAGGTGCAAATATCGCAGTCAAGCTGTACATTATCACAACGCATTCCGTTCTCTTGCAAAGCCAGTTTCATAGCTTTGGTAACAGATGTTTGAGAACAAACGACGGCGAAGAGGGAGAATGGTGCAAATATCACTTTATAGCTTTGGTAACAGATGTTTGAGAACAAACGAAGAGGGAGAATGGTGCAAATATCACTTTATAGCTTTGGTAACAGATGTTTGAGAACAAACGAAGAGGGAGAATGGTGCAAATATCACTTTATAGCTTTGGTAACAGATGTTTGAGAACAAACGACGGCGAAGAGGGAGAATGGTGCAAATATCACTTTATAGCTTTGGTAACAGATGTTTGAGAACAAACGACGGCGAAGAGGGAGAATGGTGCAAATATCACTTTATAGCTTTGGTAACAGATGTTTGAGAACAAACGAAGAGGGAGAATGGTGCAAATATCACTTTATAGCTTTGGTAACAGATGTTTGAGAACAAACGAAGAGGGAGAATGGTGCAAATATCACTTTATAGCTTTGGTAACAGATGTTTGAGAACAAACGACGACAAAGAAGAAGAGGGAGAATAAACCTGTTAAAATCATGCTCAAATGTTTTCTAAACTTATCCCGTATTTAACACTATCATGCATTTATACACTAGCTATTACTCTTTCTTCTATAGTACAAACACTTGTATTAGCCATAATGTCTATCAAACCGAAACAGAAAAAAACTATTAAGGTTTAAAAATAAAAGTAAAAAATAATTTAAAATATAATGTTGCCGGTGGACTTTATGCCCACCCTTTATCTGTAAAGACTTATGCTTCACGTGGAGCTAAAATGGTTTTGATTGATCGATCGAAGAACTGGGGAAGTTCTAAGTTCCTGGAAAAATGTTGTGACTTGTTAATTGATGTAAGGAAAAGTGTATTGTCTTCTTTGGCTTGTTAAAGATGTGTTGTGTAAGGAAAAGTGTATTGTCTTCTTTGGCTTGTTAAAGATGTGTTGTGTAAGGAAAAGTGTACTGTCTTCTTTGGCTTGTTAAAGTTGTTGTGTGGTGTAAGGAAAAGTGTATTGTCTTCTTTGGCTTGTTAAAGTTGTGAAGTGTAAGGAAAAGTGTATTGTTTTCTTTGGCTTGTTAAAGTTGTTGTGAAGTGTAAGGAAAAGTGTATTGTCTTCTTTGGCTTGTTGAAGTTGTTGTGTGGTCTAAGGAAAAGTGTATTGTCTTCTTTGTTTTGTTAAAGTTGTTGTGAAGTGTAAGGAAAAGTGTATTGTCTTCTTTGGCTTGTTGAAGTTGTTGTGTGGTCTAAGGAAAAGTGTATTGTCTTCTTTGGCTTGTTAAAGTTGTTGTGAAGTGTAAGGAAAAGTATATTGTCTTCTTTGGCTTGTTAAAGTTGTTGTGTGGTCTAAGGAAAAGTGTATTGTCTTCTTTGGCTTGTTGAAGTTGTTGTGTGGTCTAAGGAAAAGTATATTGTCTTCTTTGGCTTGTTAAAGTTGTTGTGTGGTCTAACGAAAAGTTGACAGAACTAAATGATCCTGGGTTATTCTGTTTCAGAGGAATATGTGACATGTCACACATGTAGGTCTCGAGACACATTGCTGCAAAAGGACACAAGACTGTTCTTCCTGCAGTGTGAGACGTGTGGAAGTCGCTGCTCTGTGGCCAGCATCAAGACAGGTTTCCAGGCCGTTACAAGTAAAAGGGCTGCTATAAGAGCCAAAACAGCTTAGTGATGTGAGCGGTGTCCTTTTGACACTAGTCTGAAGGTTAAGTGCGGTTGTTGGCATGAATTTGATTGGATGTGCTTTGTCACATGATCTGCAGTATTAACCTGAGACAGTGATCAGTGTTGACAAGAGTCAGCTACATGGGTTTTTGTATCGCTTGTAAGACCTGGGCATGCCCAAACGGGAGACACATTTATTAAAAACTGACTTGTAACAGAATCAAATCAATTACCCATGATGCAGTTAATGACGTTCAGAAACTCGTTTGTCAAACTGACTCCATACTACGTTAGAGACTTTGTTTTGTCATTGAGTACTGAAATAAAAACATTGTCACAAATATTGACAAGTTGGAGAAGTAATGTCATTTCTGGAAGTTTTGAGAGAACTGTCACAAAACTTCCTCTTCTTTCCCTACATTTTTCTGTCCTTCTGGTGTTTGTCATTTACTTGCTTGTCATCTCGGATAATTTATTCTTTATCTCTGGTGGTTTGATTTTGATTCATTTTAAAAGATTCATTCTCTGTTCCAATTTGTACGGCCATGCACATTTTTTTGTTTACCTCAGCCTTGTGCACCACTTTGCATTTATAAAATGGAATGCCTGTCGCACGTTCTGAGAAGGGATAAACTATTGTAACATTCATATATTCTTGCGTACAATATTCAGCTAATGCTGTTTTCATTGTGAGCTAATATTGCCAGTCTGGATGTAAAACAGTGACATTCATATTTGATTTGTGTGGTGGAACGATAACTTTTTTCAGTGGCACACAGCAGTTGGCTTAATGGAAGGTTGATAACTTGTGAAGTATTTCTGTAACTATTATTTGGTAGCATGTATAGTTTTGTTGGAAATACAAAAATGCTGAAATATCCAATGAGAACAGAAACTACAGATATAATGTAATAACTTAACTTAACGTCTTTATACTGGTTTAGAAGACCCTGCAGAGTCTGTATACAACCAGTTACAAACTGAGTCTAATATTCAGTCTGCGGATGGTGTGGGCTAGTGGTTAAGTGACACGGCTCACAATCCGAAGGTGCTGGGTTCGCCCTCCATCACAGCACTGTCCGTTACCCCTGGGAAGCAAACCCTTAAAAAATACGGGAGGAAGCAGACCCTTACATAAAATGCATGTCGAAGTCGGATGCACTGAGCCGACAGGCGCAAAATAAAAACAGTGCAGCGCCTTGGGAAATAGAGAAATAAGGCTAACGCAATGACATATTTGAGTCTGTTTAGTTATATTGGTAGTGACTGATAGTGCACAGAACTCCATTTGAGGTATCACTGGTGTTGTGTAAGAATGAAAACTGCTTGGTTTCACATGCTTGTTCTGACAGGAAGATGCTTGGAAGACATGTTTGGATGTGAATCTCTGGGGACTTTTCTGTCAGAGCCTGTAGACCATTTATGTTAATGGTTGTCAAAATCTTAAGGACCTGTTTATGGTTGACCTCACCTGAAGAAGGTAGAATCTTAGAGAAATAAATAGCAATGCCAAAAGGTTAGATCAACAATGACTGTGGCAGGTAAACGGTATCTCTAGCAGATAAGCAGGTGTGTTGTGAGATTGAATACCACAAAGCTAGACTATTGAATTTTTGCAAGTTTAGTAAGACTATTGTAGCCTAGTCTCACAGTATCAGTGGCGTGATATTTGTACATATACACATGAGGCAGATAAAAGAATTTTGAGAGATTAGTCACATCTAGAGGAAGTTCATAGACGTGTGTAACTAGAGATGAGGGAGTGTTTTTGGCTGCAGTTGGGTCACACAATGAGAAAGCTGCGGAAGCTGGTTGTCATACCTGCATTCAGGTGAAACAAGGGAGAGTTTTTGGATGCAGTTATGGCATACAATGATGAAGTCTTGCATTGATCTCACAATGAATGTCCATGTTGTGCAAGCTGGTTGTCATACTTGCCACCAGGTGAAACAAAAGTCAGGGGAGGGTTTTTGGTATTCATATCATGTCCTTATTCATTTAATTTGGGACATAAGGCTCCCTTGTACAAAACTGGTATAAAAGCATTCATGTTAGCATTAGTAGGAGCTGGTTGAATGGTTGTATGTCGGTCTTCAGGCCACGAGGACATGCATTTGGAAAATGTTGATACAGCATTTGGAAAATCTTGGTGCAGCATTTGGAAAATCTCGGTGCAGCATTTGGAAAACCTTAGTACTGCAAAAGTTGTTCATATTGTAAACTGTACAATACACGGTGACTGCAAAGATATGCATCCTTTATTCCTCATCCCTATAAATATTTTCTGTGGACTTAAGAAATGGGAATGTGAGCGCCAGTGATTACATTTTTTTGTCAGTTAAGAGAGGTGGTTTCTGTTGCACTTTTTTTTCAACATGGTGAGGTTTGCTAGTTCCCACGAACAACCCTACTTAGTTATATTTTACACCATACCAGTAAGGGGAACCTTTGGTCCAGTTTGGAAATCTATTTCTATTGGTAGTCATAATTGAATAATGAGTTCAGCAATGTTTACATAGAGCAGCTGATTAGGACAGTACTAGCTTTTCATAGCAAAGGTACAGGGTTCAACTTCCACTATTGCAGCTCCAATTGACCCACCTGTAAATGGGTATCTGGTTGATGTCTAGGGAAGGAAAAAGGCAGCGAGGAAGGGAGCTGGCCACCTCCACCTCACAAAGTTGTGGCTTAGTACAAAGAAGGCTCTAACACTTCATCCCTGACGGCAGAGTTTGCGATGGTACTACTTTTTTTTTTACATAGAATAAGTAGCAGGAATAGCACTTTCACATACTGCCTTAATCTGTTGTGTACGCACACTTGACTGTGGTGCGTATGCAATCTTGACTGGTGGGGTTTGGGAAATCATAATCTTATTGTAGTCTGGTTCATGAACATGGCGTCACAAGAATCCCAGCGTGGTTTGAGTTTAAGACTCGTTATTCAATAACTTGGATGTATTGAACGTGAACATTCTTGGTTATCATGCTGTCTATCTGTGCGTATTGTGAATACTGGCTGGGGTTGTAATCTGTGTGTATACTAGAGTGTATCATAATTTACTGATTACTAGAATAAATAATGATGAATTTATACAATTTGCTTTTCAGTTGTCATCTGTAAAGCATTATGTTCACAATACTCCCCTCAAGAAATCTTATGCTCCATTCTTCAGAACTTACATAAACATCCTCTGTTTCAAAACATTTACAAACATGCATGCTTCACAAAACACATGTACTTTCTTCAGAAGCGCATACACACACATCCTCCCTTTAAATAACCACAAACTCACTTCCAACATACACACACATCCGCCCTTTGAAAACCCACATACTCCCTTCCAACATACACACACATCCTCCCTTTAAATATCCACATACTCACTTCCAACATACACACACATCCGCCCTTTAAATATCCACATACTCCCTTCCAACATACACACACATCCTCCCTTTTAAAACACGCATCCTCCCTTTTAAAACACACATACACCCTTCCAACATGCACACACATACTATCTTCCAAACAACTTTTACACAAAGATGCCCACTTCCAAAACATTGACTAATGTTATCTTCTGAAACATGCATCCACCCTTCTAAAACACATGCACTTCCTTACAAAAAACTCACACAACATCCCTTACAAAACACTTTACACAAATGCACTCCCTTTCAAAACCCTTTTACACAAGTACACTCCCTTTAAAAGCACTCACACAAGTACACTCCCTTTAAAAGCACTCACACACATACACTCCCTTTCAAAACACTTTACACAAATACACTCCCTTTAAAAGCACTCACACAAGTACACTCCCTTTAAAAGCACTCACAAATACACTCCTTTTAAAAGCACTCACACACATACACTCCCTTTCAAAACACTTTACACAAATACACTCCCTTTCAAAACACTTTACACAAATGCACTCCCTTTCAAAACACTTTACACAAATACACTCCCTTTAAAAGCACTCACACAAGTACACTCCCTTTCAAAACACTTTACACAAATACACTCCCTTTAAAAGCACTCACACAAGTACACTCCCTTTCAAAACACTTTACACAAATACACTCCCTTTAAAAACACTTTACACAAATACACTCCCTTTCAAAACCCTTTTACACAAATACACTCCCTTTATAAGCACTCACAAATACACTTCCTTTAAAAGCACTCACACACATACACTCCCTTTCAAAACACTTTACACAAATACACTCCCTTTCAAAACCCTTTTACACAAATACACTCCCTTTAAAAGCACTCACACAAGTACACTCCCTTTAAAAGCACTCACACAAGTACACTCCCTTTCAAAACCCTTTTACACAAATACACCCCCTTTAAAAGCACTCACACAAGTACACTCCCTTTAAAAGCACTTACACAAATATATTCCCTCCAAAAGCACTCGCACAAATACACTCCCTTTAAAAGCACTTACACAAATATATTCCCTCCAAAAGCACTAACACAAGTACACTTCCTCCAAAAGCACTCACACAAATACACTCCCTTTAAAAGCACTCACACAAATACACTTCCTTTAAAAACACTCACACAAATACACTCCCTTTAAAAGCACTTACACAAATATATTCCCTCCAAAAGCACTCACACAAGTACACTCCCTTTAAAAGCACTCACACAAATATATTCCCTCCAAAAGCACTTGCACACAAAAATCAAAACATCTCTTACACGCCCAGCCTTCCAAAACATTCTCACACACACCATCCATTTCAGAACACTCACATACTCCTTTCCAAAGAGCACTCTCTCACACACACACCAAGCCTTCCAAAAACAATCTCCAGTGTCTGCTTCCAGGCAGTCCCAGCCATGTATCTCACCATTAGTGGCATTCGCCTGGTGAGGAGATGCGGCCATTACTGGCCTATAGTTAATCAGAGAAATCTCTGGCCTGTACAGGTATTGATTTAACCAGTCGTGTTATCACATTAAGTATAGTTTAGAAACATTTGTTTATCGGGAGATTTAATCGTATGTATAGTTTATAGATATTGGCTAACAGGGATATTTTATCACATGTAAAGTTAATATATATTCAAGGCAAAGGCCGGCGTCCATCGTAGACGATGATGGTATAATTAATTTTGCTAGCGCTATTTTTAGTAAGGATTAACCGCGATAATTTTTATCCTCACTCTCTCGTCTCGTGCCGCCCATCCCCAGTGGCAAGTCAAGGACAAGACGACTAGGGGGTGACTACGAGGTGCAGGGGATTCCGCATCAAGCACCCGTGAAAAAGACGGTGGAGTCCGAAGTCGAACCCACACCATCTGACTACGAGGCCGACGGCTTAACCACTTCGCCAAGGAATCCTCTAATAATATATATTAGCTTATGTGAAAACGTACCAACCAGCACCACGCATGATGTACACAAAACCAAAGACTACAGTCAACGGGCAGACATTAAATGTCGTAGACAAATTCACATATCTGGGCAGCACGCTGTCGAGATCTGTCAGCCTAGACGATGAGGTGGCAAGCAGAATAGCAAGGGCCAGCACAACCTTTCGTAGAATGTGTTCGATGGTGTGGGGACTTCGTGGCATCAGCGTCAAGACCAAACTCAAAGTCTACCGTGCAACCATCATTCCAACCCTACTATACGCTTGCGAAAGCTGGACTGTATACTCTGGACGTGCAAGCAGGTTAAACCACTTCCACACAGGTTGCCTGAGGCGAATATTCCACATCCGATGGCAAGATCGTGTCACTGACATCGAGGATCTCTCGAGGGCTAACATGCCCAGCATTCATACACTGATAGAAAAAGCACGACTAGAATGGGCCGGACACCTCGTCCGTATGTCAGACGAGCGGCTCCCAAAGAAGCTTCTCTACGGTGAGCTGAGAGAGGGAAGGTGCGAGAGAGGGCGCTCAAAGAAACGTTTTACAGACGGTCTGAGGGACTTACTGAAAAGTTGCCGGATAGACATCGGCACCTGGGAATTTCTTGCGCAAAACAGATTTGACTGGAGAAACGCAGTCAAATCGGGTGTAGCTACCGGTGAAGACGACCGTGTTGTGAAAGCCCAGAGCAGACGCGAGACCCGGAAATCCCGAACAGCGGGAACACCATCACCTTCTACAAACCCCGTGTGCCCGATATGTAGCAGATGTTTTCGTGCCCGCATTGGCCTGTTCAGCCACATGCGCACCCAACATGGAAATCTGTGACAAGGATAATGTCGGCGGTCCTCATCGACAACGATGGACAGCCATTATTATTATCATGTGAAAATTGTAACATATATATATATATATGTTTATCCATCATATGTGAAAGAAGACCACTCTCTTTGTTTAACCATGTGGAGTGGACAGTCTATGCTCTTGCTGTGTTCGCTGACATGGGTGACTTTAGCGTTCATTTGGATTAAAGTGAGGAAGAAACTGCGCCTTTTGTCAACCTCACTCTCTGGTTGTGAGCTACCTTTGGCTAGTGGCACGATTTTGTCAAGACGACTGGAGAAAACACAGGATGCAGATTTTTTTCCCTCATGGTTTACCCCCAAAGCCTTTCCCAAAAACCGGCAGAGGAGGTGGATGACATATATGGTTGTGTCTCGTGCCTTTCCCACAACCGCAAGAGGTCATAAGGACATCACTCAGCGTGCGAGTGATGTGTTGGGCATCTCTGCCGGGCTGTACTCTATCCATTATTGTCATGTCTAAATTTCATAGTTGCACTAAAACCGATGCTGTCTGCAGCTAGAGCGAAGGACGCAAATCTCGTGAAGTTCAATCGTGTGAACTAGACCATGAAAATACTACACAGGTGTAAGTGTAGTACTAATTAAAATGGTCGATGTCCAGGCCAGGATAATCAGAGGGAAGAAAACACAAAATAGGAACGAATTAACCAGTCCAAATGGAAAACTACACGTTTCTGTGAACACAAGTGTAAGTCATCGACTAGTGTGAATTCCAGACAAATTCGTGGCCTGACGGCATCCATAATGAACTAAAACACCAGAGCAATATAGACCAGCAGTCGGCAGGGCGCATCTTTGCCGCTATTATATACGAGGGGCGTTAAGAAAGTACTAAATCACATAATTTTTCTCAGCTAAAAATACAAATAGAAGCATGAAGCTTTGCACACTTCGCAAGCGTCTATTGTGTGTACCAAATTGCACCGCAAGCGAGAAAATAATACGACTGCACTAAACCGTATAACTTAGGTTATAAGCAGCAAATTGTGGTAGCATTTCTTGTTCCAGAGAAGGAAACGGTTGTGAACATTCACAAGTGTCTGTGTGATGTGTACGGAAGTTTTGTAGTCGACAGGAGTACAGTTAGCCTCTGGGTTCAGAGAATCAAAGAATCAGGAAGTGTAGATACGGAGCTACTTGATCGGACGCGCAGTGGACGTCCTGTCACAGCCACCAACGCGGGGAATGTTGAAATGCGCTGAGAGCATTATTCTTACTGATGGCGAATCACTACTCAACAGCTGGCCTTACAGCTGTCAATCAGCATTGGTAGTGCAAATGCAGTTATAAAAACTCTTGGATTTTCTAAGGTTTGCACAAGATGGACTCATCGATGTTTCACAAATGACCACCGATTGCAAAGTAACACAATTTCTTCTGAATTGTTGGAGCGTTTCAATGCTGATGGAGAAAACATTTTGGCTAATATCGTTATAGGTGACGAAACCTGGGCACATCATTTTGAACCTGAGACAAATAGACAATCCATGGAGTGGCATCACCCGCAATCACCATTAAAAAAAAAATTCAAGACAACTCCTTCAGTTGGAAAGTTCATGATCACTGTCTTTTGGGACATTGAAGGGGTGATTCTTATGGATGTGATGCCAAGAGGAGATACAATCAATCCGCAAGCTTACAATAGGACATTGAAAACATTCAATCGAAGTTTTCACAGAGTTCGCCCGCACAACAATCCAGCAGGCCTGCTTCTCCTTCACGACAATGCGCGCCTTCACACAAGTCTGGCAACAAGGGAAACAATCACCAAATTGGGTTGGATTGTACTACCCCATCCACCCTGTAGTCCCGATCTGGCACCCTCTGATTTTCATCTGTTTGGTCCACTCAAAGATGCACTCCGTGGGACAAGGTTTGAAGATGACGAAGAAGTGATTCATGCAGCAAAGAAATGGCTACATGATCAAGACAAAAATCTGGCACTTGTTGCACGCTGGCATAAAGCTGTACAAGTTGATGGGGATTACGTTGAATAATATAGATGATTACATGACATATTCATGTATATTATGTAGAAGTGTTATGCCTTTTGAATAACCAGCTCCTGAGAAAAACGATGTGGTGCATTTCTTTCTGAACGCCCCTCGTGTGTATATATATATATATATGTTAGTTATTGTCCATCGCAAGAGATGATGGCCACATCAGACAGATTTGTCTTAATAATATGATGTGCGCTGTATTTGGATTATAGTGAGGGAGTGAATGCGCTGAACATCAATCTCACTGTCTTGTCCTGAGTTACCTTAGATCAGTGGCAAGACGGTTGGACGAGCCGACTTTAGATAACTCGGGATGCAGACATCCTGGTGCTTGAAACTTGCGGGATTCGTTCATCCGTTTCCGTTCATCACCGTGAGAGGCGAGTGCCTTAACCTCTTGACTTTCACGAACCTCTATATATATAATTAGGCTTATAAGGACATTATGTCATATGTTGTAGCACATATAAGGATGTGCCACTGCAGACTTTTAAGTCATCCCTAGCATCTGTTATATGATGAGCTCACAACAGGCATACACTCATCCCGGAGGGGAAAAGGGGGGGGGGGCGAAGAAGAAATATCTAAAGAGACTCATAAAAAGCTTCACTATTGATGTCTCTTCCTGGAAGTTGCTTGTGCAGAACCGTACCATCTGGCGCTTTAGTATCACTGAAGGTGCTCAGATCGCAGAGAATATAGCCATCGTGGAGACTCGGCGAAAGCATGCTGCCCGAAAAAAAACCAAATGCACAACTCCACAGCTGTGTCCTGAATGCGGTTGGGTATGCCTTTCCTTGGTTGGTTTTTACAACCACCAAAGAACACATTTCGTGGTAACAATCTGATGATGTTGCTAACGTCGCTTGCAATGGGCAACTATTATTATTATTAAGTCATCCCTATTGTCTCCCACTATTGGGGATTCCGTGGCGAAATGGTTAAGCCGTCGGCCTTGTGATCAGATGGTGTGGGTTCGACTGCGGAGTCCCCTGCATATCGTAGTCGCCCCCTAGTCGTCTTATTCTTGACTTGCCACTGGGGTCGGGCGGAACGAGACGAGTGAGGATAAAAAGTAGTGCAGTTAATCCTTACTAAAAATAGCGCTAGCAAAATAAATTATGCCATCATCGTCTACGATGGACGGTGGCCTTTGTCTTTTTTGATTGCCTCCATATATCTCACACAAGTAAATGCATGTGAAACTGACATTAGGACCAGGTAACAAATCCTTTAGAAATGTGAATGAAATTATGGGGCCTTGACCTGAAAAATAGATGCCACACTGACTCGGACCTGCAATTTTAGAATAAGTCATGAACCCGAGCGAAGACGTGTTTAGAAATTATCTGTCATTTCCTATCAGTAAGTCTGGTACTCATATACAGTTGGGTCAACTGTAGCATATCGATAACAGGACACAGAAGAAGTAGTATTTCGAGATTCTGCAGACAATTTATTATTCGTCACATTATTCGTCGTCAGTTTTTTTTTAAAAATCTCCAAGGACAGTGGTTTTGAAAAGGGACAAATCTAGAACAATCCTGGAACTGTGGAACAGAAAGCTACTTATCACACCTCTAACTGGGCGGAAGATGCAGCACGGTGAATGAGCGGGCAGCAGCCAGCAACCCATATCTGGCTGCTTGCATCAGGCTCAACTAACAAGAGCTGTCCAGGACCCTATTCCAAGTAGCGGGCCTGGAAACAGCCTTACTAGTGTTGGCTGGCTAAGAGAATACGAATCGCAGTGGGACAAAAAACAAGTCTCCCCATCGTCCCCCCCCCCCTCCTCCGCCCCCGCAAAAAAACCAAAACAACCCCAGCTGAAACCGAATGTACCGGGCTGAACAGTGCAGATATCACAACCTTTTGTAAACAACAATAACACATCCCAACATCCTTTTTCAGGACGGGCGCCGAAACAACAACAAAGTAGCAACAGCGAAGCTTAAACTTTGTTGGCAAAGTGCAATAAATGTTTTGAGAAGCAAGAATAATGCCCGTAGAAACATACCTTGAAAGAAATGAAAAGCATAACTTCTGAACTTCTGCCAGAAACAAATATATACATTTATATATACATTTAGGAAGACTTGGAATGGAAAAAAATATTATTTGTACAGAATCAACATAGCTGATATGTCGCCTTTCTGAAACAATCCCCTAGTCGATATCTCGGCTTAGCGCAGTGAATGAGTTAAGTACTTTGGCAGGTAAGAATGTGAAAGAATAATGTTGTGTAATATTTGTGGCATTGCCATCTAAGCCACAAGAGCAGTATTTAGGTTCAGTTAGTCTTATATCATCACGAGTGGTTTCTGATAGAAATCTAATTAGGCTAATTTTCTTCTTCGCATGTCGAAGTGGCAACTAAAGAGGGTTGTGGATGGGGCTGGTGGCCTTGCCATGTAATAAATAACCATTGCTATTTCAGTCTAGTTAGTCGAGGAATCAACGTCGTTGCACACGGTTTAACCCATAAGTGCTCTGTTCTTCTCCATATTTTTGGAGAACCTCAGTACAATGGATGGACTCCGTAGTACTGGCGAGGTACCGGTAATAGATTAACTTGTTGTTTGCGAATGCCCACAATGAGTTTGTTACTCTTTTGTGCGCCCTGAAAAGGACGTTTAGTGGCGGATTGCAGTAGCTTTCCTCACATCCCTAGCGTGCTGATGAATGTGGACCGGGGCCCTCCATGCGGTTGTGATATGTTTGGCTTCATCTGCGTGTCACTCACTACTACGAGGATGACGTCGATCCCTCACCCCGTTAGTCAGGCTGCCACGAGAACAGCCCGTTTCCAGGCAGGGCTACTAGGAAGCCAAGGTGAGGGTCTGGCCAGTATGTTTTGCCTGACCCTGACTAACATGTCTGATCAGTATATAGTGTCTGACCAGACGTTAGTCCTTCTCCCCAATAGATTTGTTAGATTTTAAACATAAATTTTAATTTTTTTTCCGGCAGCCGCCGTTTAGCCTACTCGTTTAAATTTCCAACCGATTTTTAACATGCGTGACACTGCACACGGGCATTCGATATCTACTACCCAGAGATAGGGTAATACTAGAAAATTCACGTGAAAAAAATCCCGGCTTCCACCGTGATTTGAACCCGCTATCTCCAGCATCCGAAAGAAGACGTCTTACCTCGAGACCATTCAGTCCCCCATTAATAATGAAACCGAACTGCAAATTGAATGGAATGAAGTTGTTCTTAAAGCTGAATAGTTCTTAGTTCTTAGTCGACCTGTACTTCCACAGGGGTCGATGCCCCTGTACATTACCCAGTTCTCGTATGAGCTAAATGTAGCCGGGCGAATGATTTCCTGCTTAGCGGGCTAAGCTATTACTCCGCTGCCAGAGGGGACGGCGTGGCCTAGTGGTTAAGTGGCACGGCTCACGACCCGAAGGTGCTGGGTTCAATCCCCACCACAGCACCAGCCGTTACCCCGGGGAAGCAAACCCTTAGAAAATGCAGGAGGAAGCAGACCCTTACTTAAAATGCGTGCTGATGTCGGATGCACTGGGCCGACAGGCGCAAAATAAAAACCACAGTGCAGCGCACACCGCCTTGGGGAATAGAGAAATTTAGCGAACGCAAAAAAAAAACAAACAAACTCCGCTGCATTGAGACAAGTGCCGGCGATGGCGTCTAACCGATGTGCGAGTCAATCTTAATAGACTCAAACATAGAGCAAAGCAGACACGTAGCCTGTTAGATGCTATCTACGCTGCTCTTAACATGTCACCTAACCCTGGCCGGTGTTATGCCATGTCACACAGTTTGCCACCTCTTACCATATGCTCTATGTGGGGGGAATGGTACTATAATTGTTCTTGTCATACATATAGACCCCGGCGGACCACTCGGAACTGATCAAGGTAAGCCAAATACAGCTTTGATTCTATGCTTTACTAAATGACTGGAATTATAAATATAATAAGTAAACTACGTACACAATCTTTTCTCTATCTCGCAAACCCCAAGAAGTGATCCTAAAAGTAAATGGTCAGATTATCTACTTTGACATAAGTTCAACTTACCTGGGAATAACAATTGACCCACGATTCACATGGAAAACCATATAAAAAAAGCAACCAAGAAAGCTAAGAACAGAAAGGCCATAATGAGAACGATAGCAGGCCCAACATGGGGAGCTGACACCGAAGCTGAACACCTGTTATGTGAGACCAGTACTAGAATACGGGATATCAGCATGGTCCACAGCAACAAAGAATACCTTTCAAAAAATAAATACAACCCAAAACCAAGGTATACGTATCATCACTGGAGCTATGAGAACAACACCAATAAATGCAATGGAGAACATCACACGAATCGAAAGAATGGAGACGCGCAGAGACCAAAAAACACTCCAACAGGGGGAGAAGTACACACGAATACCCGATCACCAAATACATGACGGGATAAATCGCATTGGGAGAGGCAGATTAAAGAGAAACCACTTCATATAAAAAAACCAAATTATAAACCAGGCAGTGGCTAGAGATCTAAAACAAACATCCCAAATCCCACCATGGAAAAAAGCCAAGTCCCCTGAGATGGTAGAAACCATAGAGGGAATAGGGAAAAAGGGAACAGACAGATTTGGAAAGGACATTTATCACAGAAGAATATCTTAGGTGAGTATACCCACCATAAACATGGATACACGTATATACAGATGGCTCATCTAACAAAGCCGCATCCAATGGAGGTGGAGGGGTCTATTACAAAGGAATGGAGAAGAAAAACCTCGAGTATTAACAACGGAAACATACTCCAATAACTTCCTTGCAGAAGCAGAGGCAATAAGGCCGCAGCGGAGCTTGTAATCCAAGATAAAGATATCCATCAAGAAAACACAGTATTCCTGACTGCTGCCGCGCCAGTATTAGCAGCGCTAAAACAACACAGAGATGAAGATCTCGAGCAATGTATGTTCTCACTGACACAGTTCTCAGCAGAAACACCCAAGGTTGGTCCTACAGTGGATCTTAATTGGGCACTCTTATCGCAGTCCAGTGTTGCATTGGACACTCTCATCACAGTACAATTCTGAGATGGGCACTCATCGCTGTGTAGTGCTGAATTGGGCTCTCTCATCGCAGTGGAGTGCTGAATTGGGCTCACTCATCGCAGTGGAGTGCTGAATTGGGCTCTCTCATCGCAGTGGAGTGCTGAATTGGGCTCTCTCATCGCAGTGGAGTGCTGAATTGGGCTCTCCCATCGCAGTGGAGTGCTGAATTGGGCTCTTTCATCGCAGTGGAGTGCTGAATTGGGCTCTCTCATCGCAGTGGAGTGCTGAATTGGGCTCACTCATCGCAGTGGAGTGCTGAATTGGGCTCACTCATCGCAGTGGAGTGCTGAATTGGGCTCTCTCATCGCAGTGGAGTGCTGAATTGGGCTCTCTCATCGCAGTTCAATGACGAGTTTTTTTGTGTGCGTTGTTTGGAGTAAAAAGTTTGCCTCTGTATTCTACTGGAGGAGGCACGTCCTATTCCATCAGGGACTGTGGTATTTTAGGCTATATCAGGTCATATTAACCAGTGCTTGGATGCGTGTGACGTCTGTATGTATCTATGATAGTTAGGACGGTCTCAGGGGTCAACCCAAACTAAAGTGCAATGGAAGGACCTCACCCCGAGGGCGAGTGCTAGAGCTGTGTAAGAGTGCGTGTGTAAGTGGTAATCTCTCGAATGGTGTCATGACTACGCGGAGCTGGTAACGGAACCCTGTCGGTATACCACCTCCATCATCCCACGAGGCCTAAATTCCATTCAACCAATTTTCTAATCCTTTTCGATTGCGATAACTGAAAATGTGCAATGATGGTTTTGTTTTGCAGAGTGTATTAGGAATGAGATATTCTTCTGTTTTTGGTTCTCATCCTATTGTCGAGAACGCTATATGGAAGGGATTTGAGAATTCCACTGAATTGAAAAGTTGACATCAGACATGGTCGTGAGCTATGTAGCCTATTGTGACTATAAATAGTAACTACACCAACCAAGTCTGACAACAACAACAACAACAACTTGTCAACTTATCTATGTTTCTGTCAATTATGTTCATGATTTCACCCCAACACAATTTCCATCAGATCATGGCTGTACACCTTTTTGTTCATACTTTTCATTCATGTTTTACTATTGCAAATTATGTGAACATATTTATGTTGCACTTTAAAAATCAAGAATTCCTCCATTGATCATCGTCAAGTTTTATGCCGAGTGGCGTTGATGATCAATTTATCCCACAGCTGTTTGTTCGTTGAGGTTTTCAGTACAACAGATGCGTCTTGTTTTTCCATCCAGTTTACTGCACCATCAACGTCTTCATTTGCCTCTTACCTTCCTTTCCTTGAAATCCAAAGGTTGTATTGGCCTTCATGAGTTTGTATCAAACGAACCTTCTCTGTTCTTGTTTTAGCTAACATTGATCTTTCCACGCTTATTGTTGTAAGATATCTTCACTTCATTCGATGTGTTAGTTGTTTCAAGTTACAATACTTAACTGTGGATGTTAGTGATTTCTTTGTCTGTGTATTCATTGTCCAGGATTAGCTTCCATAAAGCAATATTGTTTCTGTACAACTCTACAAACTCGCTCTTGCTCATGGTCTTGTTAGTAAGTATGGTCCTTATTTTCAGGAAACCTACTTTTGCTAGTGCCATTCTGTTCTTTATTTTTGCGTACATCTTCTGTCATCTATAATATTAGTTACTAGCTATCCAAATGTTATTTGTTTAAATATCTTTCCTTCTACCTTAATCTCACAATAGGTGTTTTCCCCATTGTTACGACGATTTTAGTAAATATTTAACTTGCTCTGTTTATTATCGATTAGGGTCTCACAAATCAGTAAATCAATTCAAACCAAAATGTTTCTTACAGCGATTGAAAATAATAATGCTAGTCTAAATGAGGATCTAAAATTAGAATATCTAACAACATTCTGTTAGTATTTTATTAATTATACGTATTTTAAAGCTATTAACCGGATGTATACACTTTGGTCTCAATAGACTCAATCGACAACATCATTTCACATCGCTCAAACTGGCCATTTTAATATGTTGCCGTGCACTTTTTTTATGTACGTATTTGCCTCTCTTGGTTGTAGGTTGGTTCGGTGTGTATTGTCTGAAGTTGATACAAATGATAACAGCAAGACGAGACTAGAAAGTTAAATCAATACTGAAACACAACTCTAGTGGCAGTATGTTCACGAGAACAACCATCGCTTATAACAGTCGGCATATAACTTAATTATAAAAGGAAAAAAGATACGGAAGTATAATCGTCCTCCACTCCAAATAGACGTGGCTATTCATACGGAAATAGTAGCTTCCAGCCATTATAATCCGTGGTCTTGCTCAGCCTCGTACAGAGACGATAATTCCACTTCTGGTGGAACACCTCCAGTCCTGAAGGCCAATTAGGGCTCGGTTTAGCTGTGTTTTTCTAACGACCTGGTCTTGTCAGTGGTTCCACGTCTTCTGAAGAGTTGCCTTTTCGAAACCAAACTGGAAATAAGTGGTAGCATAACTGCACAGTCTGTCTCATTCTCTTCTTTGGATCAAATGCAACCCGTTATTTCTTCTTCTTCTTCTTCTTCCTCTTCTTCTTCTTCTTCTTCTTCTTCTGTTCCCTCTTGAAAGAGTTATTTTGCTGCATTTCCTGCTTGAGAGTCTAGCAGAAAAGCTCTCGTTTCTCGTGGTAAAGAGAACTAGTTCGATCCCCTTATATAAACGCTCCAGTCGAGCATGTTGCAAATGAAATTTGACCTACAATTCTGGAAGGAAACTCGTCACATTCTCTCACATAACATCTGATACCAAGTACAATGACATCTCTAACACTTGATCCGCGACATCAGTGTCTGTAACGTGGCAGCCTCTTTTGACCATATTCTCTGTATTATATCATATTTGAGGGTGTATTTCAAGAGATATCGTTCAAAACTCAACATCATTTTAGCGTAAGGAGATGCATGCAAGGGACCTTACACTTTATCGTCTTCACAATATATTTTTTAAAAAAAGGTGATTCTAGCTGACATCCACCACACAGCCCCGACTTAGCCCGGAACGATTTCCACCTGTTTTATGCATTCAAATCCCACCTTAGCGAGAGTGTTTTCGCGAAAGATGTGACCTGCAAATTTAGCAGAGGCAGCAGACCAACAAGTTGATACAGCAGTGAATAAGATGGGCAGGATAGTGTCGTGGTGCCTCAAACCCACCCCCACAAACAAAATATATCCCTTAATTGGCATTGCACCACCTGATATAAGAAGAGGTGTAGCTGCGGAAATCGAACGAGGGAAACAGGAAAACGACCCTAGACACCCGATGTTTGGCCATCAAGAACAAGCCACAAGACTTAAATCAAGACACAGTTTCTTAAAATCGACAGAGACCATCCAGACAAGCCCGGAAGGTCGATGCATCGAGAGGTGGCGCGAAACAAAGCAGGATCCATGGATAGAGCCCAAGGAAGAGGCTGCGCCTGGACACCACCTGCCCTATGCTGTATGGAAGGTAATGAACAGACTTCGAACTGGTGTCTCAAGATGCAGATTGCACTTGATGAAATGGGGATACTCAGATGTCGACACATGTGAATCCGGCGCAGTTCAGGACCAAGATCATCTGATGTCCTGCCCCAACCTCCCTGAAACCTGTGACATGAACGACATGATGGAGGCGAACGACAAGGCAGTTCAAGTTGCTGATTACTGGACGGATGCCGTGTGACATGGTGTTTGAACACGGAAAGTAAGTAAGTAAGCAGACCAAAGACTTCTATGCTGACGGTTTTGGTGCACCGAGGATGCGATGGGATAAGCTATATCAATGTTTGTGGAAATTATGTTGTGAAATAAGGGAGAATGTAAGTACACGAACAAATGATTTTTGAGTTCGTATCTTCTTCTTCTTCTTCTGTTCTTCTACTTCTTCTTCTACTTCTTCTTCTTCTTCTTCTTCTTCTTCTTCTTCTTCTTCTTCTTCTTCTTCTTCTTCTCGTTCGCCATGCTTTTTCCTGTTACATCTACAGGTGATACCCAGATCTCCGGATAAAGGCTTCTGTAGAGAGTTCTTCGGGGCTTCCAAACAGCTTTCTGTGCTCGTTTCTCATTTTGTTGTTTTTAAAATAACCATTTCTAAATTATTTACTGAATTGTCCTCGTAATCCATTTATACATCCACTTGTTCGAGTGTACATCGATGCCATCAAGTTCATTCATACATACCGTGGTATCCATTCACTAATCCATTCACCATCCATATTATTACATCAATGAACCATCTATCCACCCCTCTGTTTAGATACAAAGTGGCACAAAAGATTACCATATCAAGTGGTCTTATAGCGAGCAAACACGCACACGCACATGGTCTACAGAGATTGAGACACCTATGGCGCTGATAATGATACAAACTATTGAAATTTGCCTGATCACGTGTTTGTGTTGACGCAGACCGCAAGAAACAGTACCAGGGACCCAATATTACACTGAGCGTCTCACCAAAACGGTATTACACACAAGGACAGATAGCCGGTAAAAGCGAACGATAGCACACCATCCCAGACCATTCAGAAATACTTGAGGAAAATTGTTCATTTATCGATCACGAAATATTGCTAATAACCTCCTGCAGCAAATGTCGGATGGATGAAATTAGTTGAAGATGGTGAAGGCTATAAAAAAAATCGCCGGGATATTCCACGGTCACAAAACTGCTGCAATATGATCGAGTCAGGAACGGAGGCGAAATTAATTTTACAAATCGGCAGGCAGCTTGTTATTAACACAGAAAAGAAGGACAGGACTTTTACATTTTCTAGTGTTTTTACTGTTTATTTGTTTGATCTCAATTAGAATTTCTATGACGCGAGAAGTCATTTTGTACACCTTGAGCACAAGTAGATGGACATGATAAATGGAACATTGAAGTAATGGGAATTATCGTATACCTAACGATGTTTCTTTACATCCTTAGGGTACAATGATGTTAATCAATACTTGTATTCTCTTTTACTGCAATGTTTGGCTTCCAATTATCGTCGCTCTCTCTCTCTCTCTCTCTCTCTCTCTCTCTCTCTCTCTCTCTCTTTCTCCATCTATCTATCTATCTATCTACCTATCTCTATCTATCTATCTATCTATCTATCTATCTATCTATCTATCTATCTATCTATCTATCTATCTATCTATCTATCTATCTATCTATCTATCTATCTATCTATCTATCTATCTATCTATCTATCTATCTATCTATCTATCTATCTATCTATCTATCTATCTATCTATCTATCTATCTATCTATCTATCTATCTATCTATCTATCTATCTGTCTGTCTGTCTGTCTGTCTGTCTGTCTGTCTGTCTGTCTGTCTATCTATCTATCTATATATCTATCTGTCTGTGAAACATATCGTAAAAGGTAATTAACATTGTCTATATTTGGAAAAGTCTTTAGGTCTAGCATTCACGTGTTGGAGTGTTAAAGCTAGTCCGACACAAGAATGTGATATACGAGATGTGATATTAGGGTAACGGGGCCAGGAGTCCGACACAAGAATGTGAAATACGAGATGTGATATTGGGGTAACCAGGCTAGGAGTCCGACACAAGCATGTGATATACGAGATGTGAAATTGGGGTAACCAGGCCAGGAGTCCGACACAAGCATGTGATATACGAGATGTGATATTGAGGTAACGGGGCCAGGTTACTCTTGCCCTCAAACATGACCATCTCGCTAATAATTCTGAAGCCTAATTTTAAATGAGTGAGTACAATAGCGATTCTCGTTTTCTTAATTCGACAAAGTCTGAACTAAACCAGTTCAAAAGTGTAGCTATTTAATTAAAGAATTTGCAGCTACAAAAATGTGTGAAACTTCATACTGAAGCCGAGACACTTTTCTCCCATCGTACAGATCTATAGTAAGGTGAATGTCTGGAAGTGAAGCAGAGACACTTTTCTCCCGTCTTACAAAGCCATAGTAAGGTGAATGTCTGGAAGTGAAGCACAGACACTTTTCTCCTGTCTTACAGAGCCATAGTAAGGTGAATGTCTGGAAGTGAAGCACAGACACTTTTCTCCTGTCTTACAGAGCCATAGTAAGGTGAGTGTCTGGAAGTGAAGCACAGACACTTTTCTCCTGTCTTACAGAGCCATAGTAAGGTGAGTGTCTGGAAGTGAAGCACATACACTTTTCTCCTGTCTTACAAAGCCATAGTAAGGTGAATGTCTGGAAGTGAAGCAGAGACACTTTTCTCCTGTCTTACAGAGCCATAGTAAGGTGAGTGTCTGGAAGTGAAGCACAGACACTTTTCTCCTGTCTTACAGAGCCATAGTAAGGTGAGTGTCTGGAAGTGAAGCACAGACACTTTTCTCCTGTCTTACAGAGCCATAGTAAGGTGAATGTCTGGAAGTGAAGCAGAGACACTTTTCTCTTGTCTTACAGAGCCATAGTAAGGTGAGTGTCTGGAAGTGAAGCACAGACACTTTTCTCCTGTCTTACAACCATAGTAAGGTGAATGTATGGGAGTGAAGGACATTTGTTGGAAGTGAAGGATATTGTTTTGGAGTGAAGGATACTGTTTGGGTGTGAAGGATATTGTTTGGAAGAGAAGAACATTGTTTGGAAGTGAAGGACATTGTTTGGAAGTGAAGAACATTGTTTGGGAGTGAAGGACATTGTTTGGAAGTGAAGGATATTGTTTGGAAGTGAAGAACATTGTTTGGGAGCGAAGGACATTGTTTGGAAGTGAAGAGCATTGTTTGGAATGGAAGGATATTGTTTGGAAGTGAATTATATTCTTTGGAAGTGAATGATATTGTTTGGGAGCGAATAATATTGTTTGAAAGTGAATGATATTGTTTGGAAGTTTTTTTTTAAAATTTCTTTATTTCCCAATGCGGTGTGCGTTGGACTATTATTTTTATTTTGCGCCTATCGGCCCAGTGCATCCGACCTCGGCATGGATTTTTATTTAAGGGTCTGCTTACTCCTGCATTTTCTAAGGGTTTGTTTCCCCGGGTTAACGACCGGCGCTGTGATGGGGTCGAACCCAGCATACTTGGGTTGAAAGCCGTGCCACTTAACTACTAGCCCACATTCTACCCTGGTTTGAAGTGAATGACATCAATTGGTAGTGAAGGATATTGTTAGGGGGCGAATGACATTGTTTAGGGAGTGAATGATATTGTTTTAAAGTGAATGCTATTGTTTGGAAGTGAAGGACATTGTTTTTAAGTGAAAAATATTGTTTGGAAGTGAAGGACATTGTTTGGGAGTGATGGACATTGTTTGGAAGCGAAGAACATTGTTTGGAAGTGGAAAATATTGTTTGGAAGTGAAGGACATTGTTTGAGAGTGAAGGACATTGTTTGGAAGTGAAGAACATTGTTTGGATGTGAAGGACATTGTTTGGGAGTGAAATACATTGTTTGGGAGTGAAGGACATTGTTCGGGAGTGAAGGGCATTGTTTGGGAGTGAAGTACATTGTTTGTGAGTGAAGGACATTGTTTGGGAGTGAAGGACATTGTTTTGGAGTGAAGGACATTGTTTGAAAGTGAAGGACATTGTTTGGAAGTGAAAAATATTGTTTGGAAGTGAAGGACATTGTTTGGGAGTGAATGACATTGTTTGGAAGTGAAGGACATTGTTTGGGAGTGAAGGACATTGTTTGGAAGTGAAGGACATTGTTTGGGAATGAAGGATATTGCTTGGGAACTGAATCAGAAAAAGTAGGAAGCAAAAATCCTCTTAGATAATACCATTAGCAGAAGGATTAATGATTCATCCGAAGACATATAAACAATTGTGTACGACTCTGTAAAGAAAAGTGTAATTGGCGTAGAGCAAATAGATGCATAAACTGCCATTGGAGAGAAAGCCAAATTATTGTGTTCATTTCCAACATTAATAATTGCAATAAAAAACAAGTCGATACATATTTCTGAAGGCAAAGACATCAAGGAAACAATAACAGGCAATGATAAATTCCCTTCATTATGCAAGTACTGGAAAATATTTGGTAATCCCGGAAAAACCTTTCAACAATTGGTACAGATGTTGCACTGTCGATGGTTGAATCAATACATGGATTGGTATCTTTGCTGAAGAAATACAATACTTAATAACAACGTATATTCCTTCATAGTGAAGTACTGATAGGAAAAATGATCTGCAATGAGTTAAAGACTGTTAAAGCTTTAAAATGATGCACTAAATTACTTACTTATTTTCTATGTCTAAGCACTACGTCATACAACAAGCATCCAGTATTCAGAGTTATGGATTGCCTTGTCATTTGTTTCCAGCGTGTCGTACCTATTCCATGTATCCCCGAGGTAGGTTAGGGCAGGTCATCAGAAGGTCTGGGTCCTGTATTGCCAGGTGTCATATTTTCATCATCTATGTGTCCCCATCGCTTCATTTTCCTCTTGCACCGTGATACACCAGTTCTGAATCTGTTCAGCAGCTTTCATGTTGTGTATGGTAGATGATGTCCAAGTGCAGGTACTTCCCGAAGTTCGATCTCTAGGGCCTACATCAGTTCATGCCATCTCTCGGTACGGCGGCTTTCAGGGCTGGTCTGTATCCGTTTTAGGAAGCTATGTCTTGATTTACGTCTTATACTCTATAGCTGATGGTCAAACATTGGGTGTTTTGTGTCGTGCTCCTGTTTTTCTCGTTCGATTTTTGCTGCGATCTTCGTTGGATATCAGGGGGTGATATGACAATTATGGGGTATATTTTGACGAGGGGGAGTTTTAGGCACCCTGATACCATCCGGCCCGCCTTATTTATTGCTGTGTCAAATAGTTTCGCATGAGCATTTTTTTTCCACATTGGTGAATTATATACAGCTACGGAAAAACACAGGGCAAGTGTCGAAATCCGAAGGACTTATGGTTATGCTCCTATGTTGTGCCATTCAATTTTCGAATGAACAACATTAAAAGTAGACAAGTGAAATGTAGATTGTTTGCCAAGAAATGCACTTTAAACATATCAGATGAATCATCTTCTACATACAGAGATAAGATGACTATCGAGAAGACAAGTATTCTCTCGAGTATTTAAATTGAAGGATGGAAGCGGATTTTTTTTTCTCTTCAACTCTGAGTTTTCAAACAGAGTTTAGCTAGTACTTGCAGATGGCATTTCATTGGCAACGTGATCTATTTAGTAGATATTTGTCAAGAATCACCTCGTCTCGTCTATCCCGTAACCCAACGAGGTCCTAGGGACATCACTTCTCACTTCTGTTCTCAGCGTGTAAGTGATGTGTCTTGGGCATGTTTCTAGCCGGACTGGGTCCACCCCTCTCCTGTTAAGCTTTCGCACTTATGTTCCAGTTTTGTGCATTACTTGTTTCCATGACATATGTCTTCGTTTAACTGTAAAACTTGTGTGTGTGTATATATATATATATATATATATAGATGTTACTATGATGAGTTGAATACAGGTGGGGAGAGATGCCAGACCCACTCACACGCTGAGTGTTGTCCATACGACCTCTTGTGGTTATCGAAAAGGCACGACAAACTGCGTTAGATGCCATCCTACCTTACCTTTCTACCCTGCGGGTTACATGTTTACGGAAAGGCTTCGGTGGTAACCCTGAGGCAAAATCTGCATCCTATGCTATCTCCAGTCGTCTCGATGAATGTCTTGCCACTGGCAAAAGGTAGCTTAGGCTCTGTGAGTGAGGTTGACAAAAGGCGCAGTTTCTTCCTCACTTTAATCCAAATAACCGCGCAAGTCACCCATTTCAGCTGACACAGCAAGAGATACGACTGTCCACACGGCTGAACAAAGAGAGTGGTCTTCATCACTTGTGATAGACAACTATTACCATATATATATATTAGCGCTGATCAGTTCCAGAACAAGTGGACTTAGATTTTAATAACACAGATTATATTGCCATTATTTTACTGACAAAAGTACTTTTGGAAAGGAAAGGGCAATTGCCAAGGGGTGCTGCAGAACAAGATGACTTGAGGGTTTCTTTATTGAAAAAAGGTTGAAAACCACTGTTGTACATGATGCGGTTGCTAGCCCCATGCACAATCATATTAAGTCACCTTTAGCGACAAGATTGGAAGGTTACAGTGGTAAAATTCTTTTCTATCTGGGTATCACCTCCATTAGTAACGTATAAAAAGTACTGGCTGTTAGAATGTAGGCCTACATTACGTCACTGAACTCGTTAGCCGCTCACTGTTTCTATTTGGAGATGACAAATAGCCCGCTCACCAGGGGAACACTGGAGACCAATTCGCCAGATGGTGTATCAGATAGGCTGTGTACACAAAACAAATCTACATGCTCGGAGATTGACACGGACACACACACCAGCAGACGTGCTATGGATGCGTTCTGGAGATGTGTGGTGGAGCACTGGAAGGGGGGGGGGGAAGAGGGAGGGGGGGGGGTTGGGGCGAGGGGGTGGGAGTGGGAACATTCTTAGTAATTGAAGTCGATTGGATTCTGTGGGCTGGACCTCTTGGAAAATGCAAAACTCTTCGTTTATACGATGTGTGTGTGTGTGTGTGTGTGTGTGTGTGTGCATGTATGTATTTATAGATGGATGGATGAAAATGTATGTATTTATGTATATATGTATGTATGTATGTATGTATGTATGTATGTATGTATGTATGTATTATGTATGTATGTGTCTATGTATGTATGTATGGATGGGCGTGCGTGCGTGTGTGCATGTGTACGTGTGTGCATGTGTACGTGTGTGCATGTGTGCATGTATGTATTTATGGATGGATGAAAATGTATGTATGTATGTATGTATGTATGTGTGTACAAGAACTTGTCATAAGGAGTAGGAGGAGAAAGTTGGAATTTGGCACATGTGTAGCTCATTCAATTTGTACTGGACTTGAGAAGTATGAATTTCCCTCCTCGACGGGTTTACCCCGGATCTGCTACTCTAACGATTTGTCAGAACAATGGAGAAATCAGAGGCCAGAACTGTGATCACATTTTTGATGTTGCAGGGAAAAACACCTACAGAAATACACCGGAAGATGGAACCAGTGTTTGAGGAATTCTGTCCTTCGTATGCTTCTGTAAAAAACTGGTGTAGGCAGTTTAAGTGTGACCGTTCCCATGTTGCTGTTCTTCCAAGATCAGGAAGACCATCCACAGAGTGCAGCGATGAAAATGCTGCAAGAGTGAAGACAATATTTGACCAGGATAAGAAAATGACAATTGCAGAGATATCTAGGTATACAACAACTGAATGAAAGTACAGTTTTTAGAATTTTACACAACAGACTGAACATGAGAAAAGTGTTTGCCCGCTGGGTCCCGCGTCTGCTGACACGTGAACAGAAACAAACAAGGGTTGATTGCTGTGGCCAGTTGCTCAAAATGTGTCGGTCGAAAAACATGTTGCCGACCATGGTGACAGTAGATGCAACTTTGGTTCACCATTCTGACCCAGAATCCGAAATTTCCAGCATGCAGTGGAAAACCCAGGGCTCACCAACACATGTCAATCAAAGAGCGCAGAAATCTGCAACAAAAGTGATGCTGACTGTTTTTTGGGACGTCAAAGATGTCATATTGAAAGATTACCTGCCTCGTGGCAACATTGTTAATGGGCAATATTATGCAGATTTCCTTAACAAACTAAGAAAGGCTGTGACCAGAATACGAGGGATGAGGCGAACTCAAATTCTGCCTTTGCTTAAAGACAACGCGCCTCCCATAAAGCAATGCGTGTGCTGCAAACAGCCAACGATTTGAATATTGAAATTCTTCCACACCCACAATATTCTCCGGATTTAGCTCCGTCAGACTTTTTCCTTTTCCCAAAACTTAAAAAAAAACCGCTGAAAGGAAATCATTTTGACAGTGACGAAGATGTCACACTGGCTTATGATAACTGGTTTAGTTCGAAAAATATGTGACTTTATTATGAAGGTCTTTTCAAGGTCACGCAGAGATGGCAGAAATGTATAAACTAAGGTGGTCGGTACATTGAAAAGGAATAAGCACTGTGCCAAATTTCTTCTTTCTCCCCTACTCCTTCATGGTCAGGGTAAAGACTTATGACAAGCCCCGTGTATGTATGTCTGCCTGCGTGCGTGCGCGTATATGTGTGTATGTGTGCATGTATGTGTGGTGTGTGCGAGCGTGTGTGAGTGTGTAATGTTATGTGGTGTTATGTAATGGTATTTTCTGTGTTTTGATGTTATGTGATGCTTTGTGATGTTATGTAATGAAATGTTATGTAATGAAATGTTATGTAATATTATGTAAGGATATGTAATCGTATGTAATGCTATGTAAAGGTATGTAATGTTGATTATGCATAGTATGTATGGTATGAAGGGTATGTATGGTATGTAATGTCTATGTGTATGCGTTCGTACGTGCGTGCGTGTGTATGTATGTGTGCGCGTGCATGCCTGCCTGTTTGCGTGCGTGCGTGGTAAATATATGTATGTTTGTATATATGTTTGTATGTATATATGTATGTATGTGTGCCTGTATGTATGTGTGTGTTTGCATATATTATTTACATATTATCAAAGAGTACATTTATTTAATGTATCATCAGTGACCACATACTTAATCAATTGTAAGTGAGCGCTTTTATTGTGTTTATAGACTTAATCCGTTCATCTTACTTACAGCTCGTCTCAATTTAATTAGATCAACGTATGAAAGGGTACTCAGTCTAATTGTGTTGAAATATTGAATGTTGTGAACTTTGACACCAATCTGTGTTAGCAAGTACTCAGTCTAATTGTGACAGAATCTCGAATGTTGTGAACTTTGACACCAATGTGTGATCCAGTGTTTTCTTGTCTCGATTGATGTCAAGTGTTTATCGGTACAGAGGTTGCGACGTTTGACGTCACTCGAGGAGTCACTACAGTTATTGTGACAGTCAGGGGAAACTCCCAGGCAGAGAAAGAAAGTAGGTAAGGACACCATTATAGAGGCGCGTTGTTGCTGTAAGACAGTACTGGTACTGAGAGCTTGAAGAAATCTTTCAGGAAGGGGATTACAGTCTTCATTCATCTACAGATTATCACTGCAGATTATCATCATCATCACCATCATCATCATCACCATCATCACCATCACCATCATCACCATCATCATCATCATCATCATCATCCTCCTAACCATCCTCCTCCTACCCATCATCATCACCATCATCATCATCACCATTATCACCATCACCATCACCATCATCACCATCATCACAATCATCATCATCCTCCTCCTACCTATCATCATCATCATCATCATCATCATCATCCTACCCATTATTATCATCATCATCATCCTCCTCCTACCCATCACCATCATCACCATCATCACCATCATCATCATCATCACCATCCTCCTCCTACCCATCACCATCATCACCATCATCATCATCATCACCATCATCATCCTCCTACCCATCATCATCATCATCATCATCCTCCTGCTACCCATCATCATCATCATCATCATCATCCTCCTACCCATCATCATCATCATCATCATCATCATCATCCTACCCATCACCATCATCACCATCATCATCATCATCCTCCTCCTGCTACCCATCACCATCATCACCATCATCACCATCATCACCATCATCACCATCATCACCATCATCATCAACATCATCATCATCATCATCATCATCATCCTCCTCCTGCTACCCATCACCATCATCACCATCATCACCATCATCACCATCATCACCATCATCATCATCATCATCATCCTCCTGCTACCCATCACCATCATCATCATCACCATCATCACCCTCATCATCATCACCCTCATCATCATCACCATCATCATCATCATCATCATCATCATCCTCCTAATCATCCTCCTCCTAGCCATCATCAGCATCATCACCATCATCACCATCATCATCATCCTCCTAATCATCCTCCTCCTAGCCATCATCCCCATCATCACCATCATCATCATCATCATCATCATCACCATCATCATCATCATCATCCTCCTAATCATCCTCCTCCTACTCATCATCATCAGGTGCCGTCTCCGCAGCGGAGGCTGACGATGGATTTGTCTCTGTCCCCTGCCAGATCGGTACACTTGATCAGATTGTTTCCGAGCACATATTGATAATGTCTGTCCATCTATACCTCTCACTCTCCTGCCATCCACTCTTCCCTTCAATGTACCCTTCATCCGCCCGCTTGCCATATCTCTAGACGTGACCAACATATTGCGTATTTCTGCTTCCTATTCCCTTAGACGCATAATCTCCACTTTGCGTAGTTCCAGGACCTCCCTGTTTGTTTTCTCTTTCCAAGAAACTCGCCCAAATCTTCTAAAGACCCCCATTTCAAAGGTCGCAATCCTCTTATCCATTTTCTTTGTCAGAGTCCAGGTTTCTGCTCCATAAAATAAAATTGTATGGTATTTAATGATTCTCATTTTTAGTTTCTGAAATATCTGCTTGGACAGAAGTTCACGTCTCATGCTGTTTAATGAATTCTTCGTCATTGCAATTCTCGTAATGATCTCGCGAGAATGTGCCATCCTCCGTTATTAGCTGGCCAAAGTATAAATAGCTTGACACTAGTTTCTACTGGCGGAGGCGCGCTATTTCACTCCAGACCTTAGTCAATTTCGGCGATATTAAGATGCATAAACCAGTGCTTGGATGCGTGTGTGTATCTGTTTGTACCTAGCCTGGTGTTTCCGTGATGTTCCTCCCGTTGTTCCTCGCCATTTGATGATCCTCTCGTTGTTCTTTGTAGGTATTTAGTTGCTATTTTCATTTTCTTGTTTTCCTCGGTTTACCCTGTCGAGTTTCTGAGGCAAAATATGCACAATTGTTTTCCTGGGACTATTTTGGAAATGAGTATATCTTTTTCCCTTCACAATTGATCTGAACCCCTTTTATTTATTTCCTGATTTAAATATATATATATCTATAGTTAGTTAGTTTTCTTTCCACTTGTGCCGTTTAGCGTCGTGGTGAGCTTGAGTCGTCTATCCTGCGCCAAGTGCGTTGCGTTGGTCAATGTGAGCCCTTGTCGTTGCACAATCACTCCAATGTTATCTATTCACCTACCTCGCGGCCGCCCCCATGCCCTGTAGCCAGATCTACCAGCATTGTAAGCCATCAATGGAAGATGATGAGGGTGCATTCTCATGAGATGACCAAACCAACTTATTTTTGATATATATATATTTTTGGGGGGTTTAATTAAAAAATAATGTCTTTTAAAAACCAAAACATCATCATATATTTTATAAAACATCGCGAGGATGCAATGTAGTGAGGTGTACAGCGAGGATGCAATGTAGTGAGGTGTACAGCGAGGATGCAATGTAGTGAGGTGTACAGCGAGGATGCAATGTAGTGAGGTGTACAGCGAGGATGCAATGTAGTGAGGTGTACAGCGAGGATGCAATGTAGTGAGGTGTACAGCGAGGATGCAATGTAGTGAGGTGTACAGCGAGGATGCAATGTAGTGAGGTGTACAGCGAGGATGCAATGTAGTGAGGTGTACAGCGAGGATGCAATGTAGTGAGGTGTACAGCGAGCATGCAATGTAGTGAGGTGTACAGCGAGGATGCAATGTAGTGAGGTGTACAGCAAGGATGCAATGTAGTGAGGTGTACAGCGAGGATGCAATGTAGTGAGGTGTACAGCGAGGATGCAATGTAGTGAGGTGTACAGCGAGGATGCAATGTAGTGAGGTGTACAGCGAGGATGCAATGTAGTGAGGTGTACAGCGAGGATGCAATGTAGTGAGGTGTACAGCGAGGATGCAATGTAGTGAGGTGTACAGCGAGGATGCAATGTAGTGAGGTGTACAGCGAGGATGCAATGTAGTGAGGTGTACAGCGAGGATGCAATGTAGTGAGGTGTACAGCGAGGATGAATGAAACGGAATGATTATGACAGATGACACTTGTTCCTGACATTCTCCCTTTATATGAAGCTGGAAGATAGTCTGCTATAGTTGGGAGGGGACGGGGGATTAGTTCTCCAAATGAAATCAAATGCTATCAGGGCGTGCGTCCTAGCTTCTGGTCTGCAATAGCAGAGCCGTTTCTACTAACAGGGGAAGGGGCGACGGGAGAGATTGTGGAGCACTAAAATCAAATAGCTGCTTCAGGTTGTTGTTTGCGAATTCCCATAATGAGTAGGTTACTCTTTTGTGCGCCCTGAAATGGACGTTAAGTGGCGGCTTTCCTCACATCCTGAGCATGCTGATGAAGGTCAACCGGGTTCTCCAGGCGGTTGTGCTATGTTTGGCTTCATCTGCGTGTCACTCACTACTACGGGGATCACGTCAATCCCTCACATTGTTAGCCAGGCTGCCATGAAAACAACCCGTTTCCAGGGAGGGCTTCTATGAAGCCTAGGTGAGGGTCTTGGCCATTTTGTTTCCTGGCCCTGCCTAACGTGTTTGATCAGTAAATGCAGCTCGTCTAGGAAAAGGCAAATTCTGATTTAAAAATCAGCTGTTGCCTTGGAAATGAGATACTGGAGCACTGAAGGCTACCAGAGGAAACCAAACGCAACATGGATAGATGAGACCCTCTAGGAAGGTAACCTCTAGGAGAAAGACTTTTTCCAAACCACTTGCTGCCTTGTAGGTAGACTGGGACAACCAAACACTATGGAAAGTTCATTCCATTGAAAATCAAGATTGTTAAAAAGACTTAGATGTCGCAGTTCTTCATCTTCTTCTTCATCTTCTTCTTCATCTTCTTCTTCATCTTCTTCTTCTTCTTCTTCATCTTCTTCTTCATCTTCTTCTTCATCTTCTTCTTCTTCTTCATCTTCTTCTTCTTCTTCTTCTTCTTCTTCTTCTTCTTCTTCTTCTTCTTCTTCTTCTTCTTCTTCTTCTTCATCTTCTTCTTTTTCTTCATCCTCTTCTTCTTCTTCATCTTCTTCATCTTCTTCTTCATCTTCTTCTTCATCTTCTTCTTCATCTTCTTCTTCATCATCTTCTTCTTTTTCATCTTCTTCTTCTTCTTCTTCTTCTTCTTCATCTTCTTCTTCATCTTCTTCTTCTTCTTCTTCTTCATCTTCTTCTTCATCTTCTTCTTCTTCTTCTTTTTCTTCTTCGTTCGTTCTCAATCTTCCAGCTACCAAAACTGTGAAAGGGCTTAAGTAGCAGAATGTAGTCCAGAGAACGGAATGCGCTGTGTCGTAGTTTACAGCTTGGCTGCGATATTTGCACCTTTCGGTCCAACACATCGACTTCAGCAAGCATTTTTTTAGTACCGGGTTAGCATTCCCTCTTCGATCCCTTCTCCTTAGGCAGTCTGCCCTGATGCAGCCAGTTATCCAGGATCACCGCGTGGAGGTGTAGAAGGGTCTTGGCAGCCATGGTTCGCTGGCCCTGACGCTAATAGGCAGCTATGGGTCGCTGACCACTGCAGCTCATGTGCTGCTCAGCATCTTGATCCCAGATGTCGCAGTTCAGCTGTATAATACCACGCAACCTAACTCACACTTACACCAACAATGGCACATATTTACTGTAGACATGACGTTTCGGCTGATAATCAGGCCATGTAGATGGAATGCGGGGGCCAAAGCCTGAAAAGGGTTCACGCAGTGCTACTGGTGGCCGGTGAATGAGGACGGGTACACAGCAGATGTTTTGATCCTACTACGTCAGCCCTCTGCCAGCTGAAGAAATACAAGTCCAAGCAAGAAGACATATACATGAAGCAGAAGCAGATAGTATAGTAGGATATAAGACACACTAGAAGCACATAGCATACACTGTCCTACTGGAGACAGTCTACGGATCGAACGGCCAGTGTGTTATAGTTGGAAACTAACAGTCATTCAAAAAGGTATGATACATGTGGATAGGAAGCTGAAGACACGACAATAGATGGCAACTTGTAGTTCATCAACCAGCCTGAAAAAAAAAACAAATACATAATTCAACTCTGTATAAAAAAACATCTATTCAAAACCAAGCCTTTACAACAGATGTCCTAATTTATATCATCCATAAAACAGTCGAATAACAGCTGGGAGAACGGGAGGATTGGAAAGGGGAGAGGCGAGAAGAAGAGGCAGAGCGACTACAAGTCCATCACTTTGGTTGTTAGTTAAGATTAAATACTACCACATGTCCCGAGTGCTCCGCCGGGATCTTTGTGTATTACAAGGACTCGAGTTGCACCAGTGCCCAACAGAGAGCATGTCGTAAGGGTCAACTAACTGTGTGACATGGCATACCACCGGCCACGGTTTGTTGGTTTGTTACGTGCAGCATAGATGGCGCCTCACATGCTGCGGATCTACTTTGCCCTAGTGTTTGAGTCTATTAAGCTGCTCGAGCCTAGTCCGTCAAGTTGGAAATCCTCCTCCCGACTACATCCAGCTCACGCCAGAGCTGGGACCTGCACTGCGACATTCCATCCCCCCCCCCCTCCCCACCGTTCAAGTTTAGGTAGTCTAAGACTAAAAGCACAACAGCAGAAACCGCTGCTGCATTGGAAAGAAACGTTGAGAAAAGTTACAGAGCTCTCTCAACGGTGCTACAAGGATTTCAGCAAACGACATACAAGTTTAAGGTATTGTAGACAAATTTGAGAAAGAACTATTGAAAGCAGCAATGTAGGAGTTAGAAAGAACTACACACAATACTGGTCAAAAGATCTTCAAAAACCTTAGAGGAGCTGTAGAAATAAACCACTTTAAAAAACAACTCACTAAATATCACACTAGAGAGGAAAATGTAAATCTGGTAACAGGAAAGAGAGAAAGCAAATATATTCGTAGGAAAATACAGCACGCTTAGCAAAACAGACATAGCCGCAAAAATGAAAAGAGATATCGAAATAAAAGAAATACAATCATAGGGATGAACTCCACCTACAGCAGGAGAGCACATTATGCAAAATCTACCAATCAAGAATTAGAAAATGCGATTAGACAACTAGACAACAAGAAATCCCAAAGGAAAGAATGAGATTACAAATGAAATGTTAAAATACAATGCATTCAAAACTAAAAAGAAACTAACATAAATAATTAATGTAAGCTGAAAAAAAGAGCAGTGCCATTGATGTAGTAGGACACAACCCTGATTCCTGTATTAGAACAGGGTAAGGACAGAACAAACCCTGACAGTTACAAGCCAATTAGTTTCCTCAGCTGTTTAGGTGAGCTGATGGAAAGACTGGGAAATACCAGACTTACGTGGCGCATGGGCAGTACAAAGTGGTTAAGGCTACAACAACCTGGCCCCTTGCAGCACAGGCCAACTGAGAACCAAATAATACATGTCACGCAAGAGACCGGAGATGATTTCCAGGAAAAGTAATACACTACACGGTCTGGGTAGATTTGGAGAACGCTTTTGATAAAGTCTGGAGAGCAAGGATAAAGAAAAAAAACAAAGTTCTGACGTATGGAATTTGTGGGCGCAAGTATAAATGGATAGACAACTTCCTCCACAATAGATACGTCAGAATCCAAGTACAAGGTCATGTAAACTACAGGATGAGAATAACTTAACTTAACGTCTTTACACTGGTTTAGAAGACCCTGCAGAGTCTGTATACAACCAGTTTCATTTTCATAACCTTGCTCTAAAAGCTATGCGCATCCAGTTTATTCTTAAATGCATTAACTGTCCCTGCCTCCACCACCTCCCATGGCAATGCATTCCAAGCAGACACCACTCTCTGACTAAAAAAATATTTCCTAATATCTAATCTGGACCTCTCTTTAGTCAGCTTGTAGCTATGCCCTCGTGTTATTGTGGGTGGCTGTATTTTAAAAAACTTGTTATAGTCTAATTTATCCATTCCTCTGATCATCTTATAAACCTGTATTAAGTCACCACGAATTCTTCTCTCTTCGAGACACTGTAGGCCGGTTTTTCTGAGTCTTTCCTCATAACTGTAATTCTGGAATCCCACTATCATCTGTGTCGCTCTTTTTTGTATTCTTTCCAGCATGTTTATATCCCCTCTATGATAAGGACTCCACACATGTACACAGTACTCCAATCTAGATCTAACTAAAGCTTTATACAGTTTGACGATCACTTCCTTGCTCCGATGTTTAATATTTCTTTTTATAATACCTAACATTGCATTTGCCTTTTTCACTGCTACTTTAACTTGCTCACTCACCTTTCCTGTATGATCTATTATAACTCCTAGGTCCCTTTCCTTATCTATCTTTCTAATATTGTTTTCTGCCATTCTGTAATTATGTTCCATATTGGATCTACCCATGTGGATGACTGTACATTCATCTACATTAAACTCCATTTGCCAGCTTACAGACCTTTCTCGAATTTTATCTAAATCCGACATCAATATATCCACTTCCGCTTTAGATGAAACACTACTGCTTAGTTTTGTGTCATCAGCAAATTTTGCAATCATGGATCCCATATCAATGTCCAAATCATTTATATATATCAAGAACAAAATTGGTCCCAAAATCGAGCCATGTGGCACACCACTTTTCACTTCACACCACTCAGAGTACTCCTTATTTATGCCCACCCTCTGCCTTCTTCCCGTTAACCAATTTTCAATCCATTTGGCAACTTCCCCACCTATTCCATGTGATTTTAACTTTCGAAATAATCTTTGATGAGGTACTCTATCAAAGGCCTTTGCAAAGTCTAGATAAATAACATCCACTGGCTCCCCTTTATCTATGATTTTAGTAACCTCCTCCATGAATTCTAATAGATTTGTTAAGCATGATCTCCACAAGGCAATATGCCATCATCTAAACTGTACCTGATATTTATCAACAACGCAGGGTATAAATTACGACAGGAGGTCCGCAACTCGATATACGCTGATAATATTTGTGGGTATCTGCAGAAAACATTAAAATTGCAAATTATGGGATGCAGGAAGCTCAGCAGATATTAGATCAGTGGAATCATAAATTGCTTCTGAATATCAATGAGAAAAAAAACAGCGTTCACAATTTTTACAAGTTTAAATCAAGACAAACAAAAGCACATGGAAACTGAATGGACACTAACTACTGGAAGAAAAATAGCCTCTGTATCGAAGAACAACGCTGGACAACAGACTTACATTACTTCAAAAATGGTCGTGAGGTTCCAGAATTATAGAAATGAGGAAAGACTCAGAAAACTAGCCTAGTGTCTAGAGCAGAGAAGAATTCTAGGTGACTTAATACAAGTTTATAAGATGATGAAGGAAAAGGATAAATTAGACTAAAACAAGTTTTACAGTATTCAAGCGCATACAAGAACAAGAGGGCACAAATTGTTTAAAGACAGGTCCAGATTAGATATCAGGAAAATCTGGGTTAGTTGTCTCGCCGCCGCGATTCAATTTCAACCAGTGTTCGTAAAGCGATCTCAGTCCCGCCAGGCGGAGCAATAGCGCGGGCTTGCGGAAAACGCTCGCCTGCCTTTCCCCGTAGATATATTGGGGTGCGGTTTGTTTTGGCGTCTCCTCCACCGAGGTGCGCTTCTCTGGTCCGTATCAGGAAACGTTGTCAGTCCGTGGTGATTTATCTAAGGCTTATAGCAGAGCTCGACAGTTCGTCTCGCTGATGGTCAGACTCTCGCAAAGAGCTTGTGACCGGCAAATGGAAAGCAGGAATCGTGCCTCAAGGCCCTGTGTTCTCTCGGGGACCAACCCTCGGGAGAAGGGCAGGCCGGCAGGCAGGCCAAATTGTCTCTAGTCCCAGTGAAATTCATCGCCGAGGTCGTTGGGATCCGTTCTGCACAGAGCGCTGCCATCCCTCCTGGAGCGAGCCCAGTCGGTCGGTCGTCTGGTGCGTGTAGGAGGCCCCTGCCAGGCAGTCCTAGGTCGACGGAGTGAGGGACGGGTGGAACAACCGTCCGTCCGTTCCGTCAGCCGGTCCCTGCGGCCGTCCCAGTGAGGCTTTTTACACACCCGTCCTCCGCCGACCGGTGTGTGCGCGTCGTACGTCTCCGACAGATATATGGTTGATCCTGCCAGTAGTCATATGCTTGTCTCAAAGATTAAGCCATGCATGTCTAAGTTCACACTGTCTCACGGTGAAACCGCGAATGGCTCATTAAATCAGTCGAGGTTCCTTAGATGACACGATCCTACTTGGATAACTGTGGCAATTCTAGAGCTAATACATGCTTACCAAGCTCCGACCCTTGCGGAAAGAGTGCTTTTATTAGTTCAAAACCAATCGTCGTTTCCCCTCGCGGGGTTGCGGCGTCCCCACTGGTGAATCTGGATAACTTTGTGCTGATCGCATGGCCTCATGTGCCGGCGACGCATCTTTCAAATGTCTGCCCTATCAAATGTCGATGGTACGTGACATGCCTACCATGTTTGTAACGGGTAACGTGGAATCAGGGTTCGATTCCGGAGAGGGAGCATGAGAAACGGCTACCACATCCAAGGAAGGCAGCAGGCGCGCAACTTACCCACTCCCGGCACGGGGAGGTAGTGACGAAAAATAACAATACGGGACTCTTTCGAGGCCCCGTAATTGGAATGAGTACACTTTAAACCCTTTAACGAGGATCTATAGGAGGGCAAGTCTGGTGCCAGCAGCCGCGGTAATTCCAGCTCCAATAGCGTATATTAAAGTTGTTGCAGTTAAAAAGCTCGTAGTTGGATCTCAGGCGCAGGCGGGCGGTCCGGCTCGCGCCGGTTCACTGCCCGTTGTCTCCTGCCCTACCGTCTGCCGGCTCTCTCCCACGGGTGCTCTTCGCTGAGCGTCCTGGGTGGCCGGCGCGTTTACTTTGAAAAAATTAGAGTGTTTAAAGCAGGCGTCGGCTGCCTGAAAAATGGTGCATGGAATAATGGAATAGGACCTCGGTTCTATTTTGTTGGTTTTCGGAACTGGAGGTAATGATTAACAGGGACAAACGGGGGCATTCGTATTGCGGCGTTAGAGGTGAAATTCTTGGATCGCCGCAAGACGAGCTACTGCGAAAGAATTTGTCAAGAATGTTTTCATTAATCAAGAACGAAAGTCAGAGGCGCGAAGACGATCAGATACCGCCGTAGTTCTGACCATAAACGATGCCGACTAGCGATCCGCAGGAGTTGCTTCGATGACTCTGCGGGCAGCTTCCGGGAAACCAAAGTGTTTGGGTTCCGGGGGAAGTATGGTTGCAAAGCTGAAACTTAAAGGAATTGACGGAAGGGCATCACCAGGAGTGAAGCCTGCGGCTTAATTTGACTCAACATGGCCAACATTGAAATGACTGACATGCCGAGACCACTTTCCTTGGGTCTAATATGGAACTGGTGCTGGATTTAGACCCTCAGAAATCTGGGGTTATGCCCTCTGTGGCTCGGTTGGTCTGCATCCAGTGTTTGAAAAAGGAATTGACGGAAGAGTACTATCAGGAGTGGAGCCTGCAGCTTAATTTGACTCAAGACGCAAACACTGTAGAACGACTGACAAATCGAGAGCACTTTCGTTGGGTCTAATAGTGAACGTGTGCTCTTATTAGACCCACGAAAGACAGGTCAGCTCTCTAACCTTCTTATGAAGGATCGCTACGGAAACCGTGCCTTAACACCGCGGAAACCGCAGGCTCCAAATACCTGGTCATGGACAAACAAAAGCCCTCGATTAATTCGTCCTGGCCAAAAAATGAACGAGTGCTGGAAATAGACCATCGGAAGACAGGTCAGTTTTACCATACAAATGACAGGGCGTTGGTACGGAAATCCTGCTCAACTTGAGAGGAACCGCAGACATTTGGTTCACGTACCAGGCTAATAAGCCAATGGCGCGAGGCTACCATGTGAGGGATAACGGCCGAACGCCTCTAAGCCAAAATCCCGCGCAAAAGCTCAGCACGATTGCAAGGGGAGGCCTCGACATGGTGAACACCTGGGGCTCCAGCCCCGCCCGGTCGAGCCGCAGAATGAGGTCTCTGCCGTCCGCCGATCAAAGCGGGCGGGAAGCTGCTCGATTTTCACCCCATACGGCGATGAGGTATGAAACCATTTGTAGAAGACTTAGTTCTCGGTCGGGGTGCCCTAAGCAGTAGATCAGCTACCTCACTGCGAACTGCTGAGAATCAACCCTTGACCATGAGATATGTCCGCACCAGGCGAACAACATTTCCGTGCAATGACCAAGCTTGTCCCTTGGTCAAATGCACTTTTTCGAGAGGAATCACAGGTCGCTGACATTTGGTCCACGTGCTTGGCTGATAAGCTACCATCTGAGGGACTACGGCCGAACGCCTCTTAGCCAGAATCCCGCCCTAAATCTCAGCACCGCTGTTTAGGGAGGCTACGACATGGCTGGGATTTGCGTCTCAGCCTGGCCCAGTCGAGCCGCAGGAATGCACCTGGTTAAATGCACTCCTTCCTCGCTCTTTGCCTCTGTCTGCTATCAGTCATTCCAATGGACGCAGAAGAGATGCAGTCCAGCGGACATTGCACCTCCTGCCCTATGGTGACAACCTCCCGGGTGGCGGGGAATGCTAGGCGTACCATTACTGCAGATGAGCCGAGAAAATAAAGCGAGCAAAAAGATACCACACTCATATGCATATGCTACGTTTCTGGCAGGACGTGACGATCCTGGGATAAAGTCACACTGGACTGCCTCTCTTCCGGGATAGTACAAACAAGTACATAGTCCATCATATCATTGCCAAACCCTATAGACACGAGTAGGGAAGACTCGATAATCTTGCAAGACAACTTCATAAGAGAGACAACTCAGACCAAAAACAACTGCTGCCTTGCAGTTAGGCTGGGGACAGCCAAAGGCTAAGGAGGGCAATCCTACAGAAACGCCTGTTGAAATCGGATGCACTGTGCCACTGGCTAACAAATCAAAACAGTGCAACGTAAATATCGCTGTAAACAGCGTACGATGAAGAAGAAGAAGATATCAGGAAATATTTTTTTAGTCAGAGAGTGGTGAAAGCTTGGAATGCATTGCCATAGGATGTCCTGGAGGCAGGGTCAGTTAATGCATTACTAATAGATTGGATGATCACAGTTAATTATACTACTATCAGTGGCGTGGAATAAACTGGTTGTATACACACTTTGTAGAGCCTTCTAAACCAGTATAATGAAGTTGAATTACGTCAGTTATGTTAAAATGGACATATTAAATAGGAAAGTGTCAACAAAAAGCTAAACAGCCAATGACTTTAAGGACACCAATTATCAAGCGATATAGTTGGCGCAGATCATCAAACATTGATATTTTTATACACAGGAAATGTTAGACCAATTTTATAATATAGAATACCAGCCTTGACAACAGTTTCAAAATTCAATTTAGGAAGAAAACCTACAAAATTCGAAATGATTACAGGGGTTATGAAACCAACACCTGTAACCCTAACCTTATTCTAGTGATACTGTGAATGGTCTCATGGACAATCGAGATACTACAACTGATCTTAAGGGGAGTTCGTCGAACGATGCTCCTACCGGCTGCTAACTGGCGACCGGATACGCTGTGACGTGAGACAGGGATCACTAACTGGTGACCGGATACGCTGTGACGTGAGACGGGGATCACTAACTGGCGACTGGATACGCTGTGACGTGAGACGGGGATCATGCAGAGGAGGGGGGGGGGTTAACAACCGATGTGTGAGTTTATCGTGGGCCTCCGTGAATATTGTCTAGCCACGCCACGATTGGCACTGTCAGCAAACAGGACGAAGGCCGCCATTCTAACCAAGCTCAGGCGTGTGTACTGGACCGGGGAAGCAGGACACAAGGTAACCGTTGTAGTCAATGTTCAGCCAGGACAGTTAGAGAGAAAAGCATCACAGATCGACCGAACTAATTGATCCAAATGGAAAAACGACGTCACGGTTCCCTGGTGACTATGACGACGTGAATAAATCTACCCAATTGGTAGATTTCAATCACAAAGTTGCATATGGTTATATTACTAATGAGAAGAATCGCATTTGATTTCTTCTCGTCTGTCCAGTACGTTGATGTATTACCTTCACTCAAAGCAAATCGGCGATTTTCCTTTACGAGGCGGACAACGGCTGCAATCGACCCTCGAGGTCACTACTTGGTGTGCCTGACCCGTTCGTGAACAGTCTGTCACAGAACATACGCCGTCGTGCAGCTCCCTACACCACACATACACCTGCTGCAGTAACAGGCATACATCACCGTGCTGGACCTTCACTATGCGATGAATGTCTTTATGTTTCACCCCCTTCGCTGCTAAAAAAATGGAACACAGAACGCTTCTCCGCTTCGTGCATGTCAATAGTCTGGCGGTCATCTTTTAACTGAGAATAGACATCATATTGTTCATCTGCACCGTGATGTCACATGCAGGATACTCTTGACATCCTTATAAACCATATTAACAAGCTACGATGCAATGGCATGATTTAAAAAAATTTCTATCCCACTTATAAGGTTTTCATTCCACAAATCATTTTGAAATCAACAATTCAACAAGAATTGATCCGTCCGCCCAAATATATTTTTCAGAATAAATCTATCGTGCGTGTCAATAAATCGTGCCTGTCATTCAATCATCTAGCCTGAATCTATGAGCTGACATAAAACTAGATTTTTCAACATTAGTAAACACCTTCTGCCCACTCATCTTTTTCTAGCTCGCTTCCTATTATTTCTCCTTTCACGTCTATTTCGTTTCTTTATTATTCAACTTCATGTTTAGCTCCCAAAGGAAAACAAACGGTGCACTCTTCTTCGCCTGCATACGCGCGCGCGCCCATGTGTGTGTGTGTGTGTGTGTGTGTGTGTGTGTGTACATGGGGGGTATTTTTTATGTCGATCGCAGAAGACTATTTCTCACTCTCCAGACATTAGGTCAGAGTAACTATCGCGGCGGGCAAAGCTAAAAGTTGGAGCTTCTTCCACAAAATATTTGCTAGAGCGTACTGTTCGTTGCCTCTTCCGGCATGTTCTCAGTATCGCAGTGGTCATATTGTCGTCTTTGTCCCAAGCAGGGCTGAGAATATGACAACTGTCACAAAGATAAGTGAGAATATGACAATTGGTTTTACACACGAGAAAATGACAATTGTCACACACAGAGACGTGAAAATGACAAATATGACAAATATAAACGATAATATGACAACTATCACAAATATAAACGAGAATATGACAATTGTCATACACAGAGACGTGAATTTGACATTTGTCACACCCCATAAAGACGAGAATATGATCATTGTCACACACTGAGACACAAATAAGTCAATTGTCCCACACAGAGACAAGAATATGTCAATTGTCCCACACAGAGACAAGAATAAGTCAATTGGCCCACACAGAGACAAGAATATGTCAATTGTCCCACACAGAGACAAGAATAAGTCAATTGGCCTACACAGAGACAAGAATAAGTCAATTGTCCCACACAGAGACAAGAATAAGTCAATTGGCCCACACAGAGACAAGAATAAGTCAATTGGCCCACACAGAGACAAGAATATGTCAATTGTCTCACACAGAGACAAGAATATGTCAATTGGCCCACACAGAGACAAGAATATGTCACTTTTCTCACACAGAGACAAGAATATGTCAATTGGCCCACACAGAGACAAGAATATGTCACTTTTCTCACACAGAGACAAGAATATTACGACTGTTACACACATACACAAATATGACAATTGCCACACACAGAGAAGAGCATATGTCACTGTCACACACAGAGAAGAGCATATGTCACTGTCACACACAGAGAATAGCATATGTGACTATCACACACAAAGAAGAGCATATGTAACTATCACACACAAAGAAGAGCATATGTGACTGTCACACACAAAGAAGAGCATTTGTAACTGTCACACACAAAGAAGAGCATATGTCACTGTTACACACAGAGAAGAGCATCTGTGACTGTCACACACAGAGAAGAGCATTTGTGACTGTCACAGACGAAAGATGAAATGGGACACAGATTCAGGATAGGCATCCAGGACATCACCAGAGTAAAATTGTCTATAAGAAACCTCATTTCCAGAAGCTATAGCCGTGCGTGTTTATCACATCAGAAAAACTAATATCAAAATCTATACATCAAGTGCGCAAATTGAAAACGTAAAAATCAATCGAAGATGCGGCGGTCTTGTCTTTGTTCTCCCTCTCCAGCAGGAGCGTAGCGCCATAAATACATTTGGTCTCCGTCAGAAAGTCTACGCCAATGCATTTTGTGTACGGTACATATGCAGTGCTGGTTTATACGAACGGCAATATGTTTTACACGATACGGTTGCTAGTTCCATCCACATCTCTCTTTTTAATTGTTTCTTACGACTTGCATGTAGGGGTAGCGGTGCAATTCTTTTCTCCTTAGTGAAGGGCATTGCCGTCAAATTGGGGAAAGCTGCGGTGGTAATGAAGGACAAAAAGGGATTTAAAACATGAAACAATTTGTCCCTATCGTAGGCATTGTTGCCCATAAGGTGAGTTTCGTTTTGTTTCTGTCCCGCTGGAGTTGTTGTTGTCTGTTATTGTTTGTTGTTCTCTGCTGTTGTCTGTTATTGTTTTATGCCTACAATGAGAAAGTTTACTTTTTTGTGCGCCCTGAAAATGACGTCAAGTGGCAGATTTTTACATTCCGAGCATGCTGGTGAAGGCGGACCGCAATCCACCAGGCCGTTGTACTATGCTTGGCTTCGTCTGCGTCGCGCTCACTATTACGGGGATAAGATCAATCCACATCTCACCAGCCAGGCTGCCTTGAAAACAGCCTGTTTCCATGAACACTACATGGAAGAGAGATTGTGGTCTTGGTCAGTATATTATGCCTGACCCTGATGCGACGCCCTGGTCAGTAAGTTGTGTCTGACTGTACTAACGTCTCAGTTCCCTGTTGCGGTCAGGTAACAGTCGTATTTGTCTCGGGAAAACGTTAGCGGATAGGAGATGTATAGAACATGTGTGATAAAGCTTAACCTCAAATAGGGTTCCCCATGCTGTCATTGCTGGGAGTGGAATTCAGGAGGAGTTCTCTTTTCTAACTAAATGTTCACGTGGGATGCGAAACGCAACGTCTCATACAACGAAAACCATATCCTTGCCTTCGTTTGTTAGGGCTGTTCTAGTATCAAGAAAAAAAGGGCGAAGTGCAAGTCTCTAACGCTTCAGAACCAGAACGCTGTAGGCATATGCACCATATAAGTCTTATGTGATGATTTGTTCACAGAAGATGCGTTCTTGCTTTCAAACTACCTGCTGCCTTGAAGCTAGCTAGCGACAGTCAATGGCTAGGGAGAGTTGTCAGACCCCCACCGCCTCCTCCACACACAACAAATAACTTGCCAAAAGCGTATATACCGGGTCGAAAGGAGAATATCTTACGGTTCAACTGTCATATCAAGGCAAAGGCAATAGCCGCCGTCCATCGTAGACGACGATGGCATAATTTATTTGATAGCGCTATTTTTTTTAGTAAGGATTAACTGCGCTACTTTTTATCCTCACTCTCTCGTCTCAAGCCGCAAGTCAAGGACAAGACGACTAGGGGCCGACGACGAGATGCAGGGGACTCTGCATCAAGCACTCGTGAAAAAGACGGCGGAGTCCGGAGTCGAACCTTCACCACCTGATCACGAGGCCGACGGCTTAGCTATTTCGCTACGGAATACTCGACATATACTGTCGTATACGACACAACGTAATGTGCCTACACAGATCCCCCAGAAAATTATAAAAAGGAAGAAGGTGCAGAAGAAGAACAAAACCTGACTAAATCTTCTAAAACATTTCGACTGATCCAAACGACATTTCATCCAAATAAAACTCGCACGCCCTATTTCAGCCACAGATGCGAACCAAGACACGTCAAGACATGTAGAAACTTTTAATGAGGCAATTGAATGCAGAAGGAGCTTCGTAGTTCGTATGGGAAATCTTGGGGCAGATCGCTGGGTGTTTTAATTTGTAATTGGTCTGTCCGTCTATCATTATCTCCCTCTCCCTTTCTCTGTCTCTGTCTTTCTTTCTCTCTCTCTCTCTCTCTCTCTCTCTCTCTCTCTCTCTATATATATATATATATATATATATATATATATATATATATATATATATATATATATATACACATATCTCAATGTAAATATACATTCATCATCATTAGGTGCCCTGCTGGTTGGGCTTGGCGATCATAGACCTCCATTCGCTGATCACATGTGTCGTTTACCAACAGTTGTTCATGGTCGCCCATGCCATACTCTGACGGTTCAATATCTTCTTTCTGGACCTTCTCTGTCTCTTTTTCCGGCTATCTTTCCCGTTGTCACAACGTGTTCCAAGTCGCCTCTTCTTGTAACATACCCGAAAAGGATCGCTGCTCTGTTATAAATCGTGCAATAAGTCTTTTTTGTTAGTCTCACAAAGGCTAATGCCTTCCTTGCAGACCATTCTTCTGTGAAACCACATCTCCGCTGCTTCCAAAGATCTATGCTCTTGCTTCCTGATTGTCCATGATTCACTACCATATGTCAGTACTAGTCTCACATAGCATCCAAGGACTATCTTTCTCAGTTTCAGCGACAAGATTTTGTGGCAAAATATTCCCTTAATGATCCGGAAGACCGATTTTGCTTGTGCTATTCTTTCTTCTATTTCGCAATTGCATCTTCCATCCGATGTTATGTATGTGCCCAGGTATTTAAACATGTTAACTTGTCTCAACTCGATTCCCTTCGCTTTTGCGCAGCCTTTTGGAGTGTCTGGTTTCTTCGTCACTGCAATGCCCTCAGATTTCTTATATATATATATAAGCAAAAGGAGCAAAGTAGTCTACAATCAGCGAGCTACATGGACCATCATCACCCAGACCCTGGCACCATTTGACGACCGAGAGAGACTGAGCACCTATAGGTATGCCCGGGGTGCAGTGATGTCGATTCTTAGAAACAGAAGCAGAATAATTTATCTTTTGTCTATTTCTGTCTGTATCTATCTTCGATTCATGTCTATTATATCCCTTACTTTATTGCTACTCCAACGACCATCGACCATTATACCAAACAATTGATATATTACATTATGAAATACCTGCCTGTTTATTTGCGGTGCATTTTTAATGTCTACATATTACTTTACAAACTTTTAAAATAAAACTGTAGATACTCCCAAACAGTAATTGTGTAAATGTTGTTCAAGTTGTAACATCACAGGGTCATGGCATGGAGATAAACGCAGAAAATACAAAGTTGATGACCAACAACACTGAAGGAATCAACGCTGTGATCAAAGCAAACGGACAGGTTCTTGAAACAGTGAACCTCTTAAAATATCTGGACTCGACAATCAGTGGTAAGGGATCAAAACTAGATGTCGTGACCAGAAGAACACATACAACAGGAGATCTTGCTCGATTGAAACTTAAGTGGGCAGTTAAACGATTATCCCTCGCCGTAAAGATCAGACTAACGCGCTCACTGGTTCTTTCGATATTCCCCTACGCCTTCGAAACAGACCATTACAGCAGAACTCTAGAGCAGAATCCAGGCCATGGAGATGAGATATTTTAGAAGATTCCTAAATGTCACCTGCAAAGACCGTATCGCAAATGATTTAGTGGGATCAAAATGCCGAGCAGCGCATGAGCTTCAGTGGTCAGTGAGGCATAGCTGACTGCTAGCATCAGGGCCAGCGAAGCAGAGCTGCCAAGACCCTTCTACACCTCCACGCAGTAATCCTGGATAACAGGCTACAGCAGGGCAGACTTGCTAAGGAGAAGGGATCGAAGAGGGAAAGCTAACCAGGTACTCAAAAAATGCTTGCTGACGTCGGATGTGTTGGACCGAAAGGTACACATATCGCAGTCAAGCTGTAAACTACGACACAACGCATTCCGTTCTCTGGACTACATTCTGCTACTTAAGCTCTTTCAGGGTTTGGTAGCGGAAGATTGAGAACGAACGAAGCCAAGCCAAACCGAATGAAATGTTTAAGTACGTCGACGAATTGAGAATACAAATGGAATTTGTGACGACTTCCTCCCAACGATCAAACGGCGAAAGCTGGCTAGGTATGGCCACGTCTCGAGGTCCAGGACACAGAAACGTCCAAGAAAATGATGGAAAGATAACATCCATGAATGGACTAACCTTCGACCCGAGGGGGCACAACAAGCAATCACAGACAGAGAGGGATGGCAACAGATTGGGGAGGTGTCAGCAGGGGTGCCCCAAGAATCTCAAAAGGTCACGGAATAAACTGAACTCAACTGATACAAGTTATCAAACTTCAATCCTGAAGATGTAGGTGATATTGACATTCAAATACTGGTTCATAAGATCAGAAAGATGAAGTATTAATTCCCAGTTACATATCGATCTTCGTTTATCTGTCAGTCTAGTCAGGATGCTCTTTGTGATGCAATGACCGAATTGTCTGTCTGTCTAGTGAGATAATAAGTGTTGATAGAAACGATTTGGCCACCTGTTTTCGTTTTGTCTTCAGGCTGACTGAATACTCTCGATCTGTGACAAAAATGATGTGGCAACAAAAATAGAGTTTATGTCAGCCAATAATCTTTAGTGTTTACAGAAGTGCAAAGTCGTGCATCAGTGTCAGGGGCAACATTCTCACTAAGGTCCCACGTCACGTCAGGTACAATATACTAAGGTCCCACGTCACGTCAGGTACAATATACTAAGGTCCCACGTCACGTCAGGTACAATATACTAAGGTCACATGTTACGTCAGGGTCAGGTACAATATACTAAGGTCCCACGTCACGTCAAGTACAAGATACTAAGGTCCCACGTCACGTCAGGTACAATATACTAAGGTCACACGTCACGTCAGGTACAATATACTAAGGTCACATGTTACGTCAGGGTCAGGTACAATATACTAAGGTCCCACGGCACGTCGGGTACAATATACTAAGGTCCCACGTCACGTCAGGTTCAATATACTAAGGTCACATGTTACGTCAGGGTCAGGTACAATATACTAAGGTCCCACGGCACGTCGGGTACAATATACTAAGGTCCCACGTCACGTCAGGTTCAATATACTAAGGTCACATGTTACGTCAGGGTTAGAGACAATATACTATGGTCACATGTTACGTCAGGTACAATATACTAAGGTCACATATTACGTCAGGTACAGTATACTAAGGTCCCACGTCACGTCAGGTACAATATACTAAGGTCACATGTTACGTCAGGTACAATATACTAAGGTCCCATGTTACGTCAGGGTCAGGTACAATATACTGTGGTCACATGTTACGTCAGGGTCAGGTACAATATACTAAGGTCACATGTTACGTCAGGTACAATATACTAAGGTCCCACGTCACGTCAGGTACAATATACTAAAGTCACATGTTACGTCTGGTACAATATACTAAGGTCACATGTTACGTCAGGGTCAGTGACAATATACTATGGTCACATGTTACGTCAGGGTCAGGTACAATATACTATATTCACATGTTACGTCAGGTACAATATACTAAGATCACATGTTACGTCAGGGTCAGGTACAACATACTATGGTCACATGTTACGTCAGGTACAATATACTAAGGTCACATGTTACGTCAGGGTCAGGTACAATATACTAAGGTCACATGTTACGTCAGGGTCAGGTACAATATACTATGGTCACATGTTATGTAAGGGTCATGTACAATATACTGACTAAGATTCAACCTCCCCTCAGGGTCAGGTACACTATACTAACAAATACCCCTATCTCACGCCAGGTTCAGGTATAACATACTGACCAATATCTCACCTCACATCTAGGCCAGGTACAAGCTACTGACCCAGATCCTCCGCTTACAACATACTGACCAAGACCCCCACCCCGCGTCAGGGTCTGGTACAACATACCGACCAAGACCCCCACCCCACGTCAGGGTCTGGTACAACATACTGACCAAGACCTCCACTTCACGTCAGGGTCTGGTACAACATACTGACCAAGACCCCCACCCCGCGTCAGGGTCTGGTACAATATACTGACCAAGACCTCCACCCCACGTCAGGGTCTGGTACAACATACTGACCAAGACTTAACTTCACATCCATGCAGTATGCATGAAAGCAAGCAATTACAGCAGCCCGGTCAGCGAGACATATATCGAGCTGTGACTCGTGTTATCGTGTGTTCTCTGATAAACTTTGCATTGCACTACAGTCAGAAGAAACTACGTCCACCTTCTTTAGTACGACCTGGGATAAAAAAAAAAGCTATTACAACCAGTTACAAAAAAAAATTCGCCAAGACAATAAATTAGCACATGTAACTTCAAAGCTGACGCATGAATTAGGGAAAGTAAGAAACAGCAAGGAAGGGCACTGGCCACCCAACCTCTCACAGGCTGCGGCTTAGTCCACACGAGTCTTCAAAAACTCCATTTCCAAACCAACGGTTAATTCTGCTGAATTTTCACTTTAATTTTTAACTTCAAATATCGACAAGTCAACAACTCAGAGCAACTAACTTCGAACAACATCAGTTTTTTTTTGTTCTCTTTCAAATATGTTGTTCGTTCATCGTAATCAATGAAGACCACTTTGTCAGTATTCACTGTAAACTGTTTTCGTGAGTTCGTAAATGGCTATATAAGCCAATCTGAGCATTGAATTGTCTGTTGCACTTTGTATATGGAAATAAGACACCTCATTCCATCGGGGTTGAAAAAGGGTTGATGTGAGTTGACATGCGGACCCGTCGTCTCTGGATGGCCCTCATCTATTCTTGATGCCTCATGTCTATGAACACCCTCAGCAATAGCGCTGCGCCAGTCTGTGCGATTGGTGGTGATTTGTTCCCAGTCATCGTGGTTAATACCGCACTGGATCAGTGATATCTTAGTATGTTCTTGTATCTTTTCCGCTGTCCACCGCTTGCTCTCTTGCCATTTTGGAGTTCACTGATCGCGATAACAGAAGAGGCCCAACTTACAGAGATTGATTACACTCGCTGGGCAGAAGAGGCCCAACTTACAGAGATTGATTACACTCGCTGGGCAGAAGAGGCCCAACTTACAGAAATTGATTACACTCGCTGGGCAGAAGAAGCCCAACTTACAGAAATTGATTACACTCGCTGGGCAGAAGAGGCCCAACTTACAGAAATTGATTACACTCGCTGGGCACAAGAGGCCCAACTTACAGAAATTGATTACACTCGCTGGGCACAAGAGGCCCAACTTACAGAAATTGATTACACTCGCTGGGCAGAAGAGGCCCAACTTACAGAAATTGATTACACTCGCTGGGCAGAAGAGGCCCAACTTACAGAAATTGATTACACTCGCTGGGCAGAAGAAGCCCAACTTACAAAAATTGATTACACTCGCTGGGCAGAAGAGGCCCAACTTACAGAAATTGATTACACTCGCTGGGCAGAAGAGGCCCAACTTACAGAAATTGATTACACTCGCTGGGCAGAAGAGGCCCAACTTACAGAAATTGATTACACTCGCTGGGCAGAAGAGGCCCAACTTACAGAAATTGATTACACTCGCTGGGCAGAAGAGGCCCAACTTACAGAAATTGTTTACACTCGCTGGGCAGAAGAGGCCCAACTTACAGAAATTGATTACACTCGCTGGGCACAAGAGGGCGAACTTACAGAAATTGATTACACTCGCTGGGCAGAAGAGGGTTAACTTACAGAAATTGATTACACTCGCTGGGCAGAAGAGGGCGAACTTACAGAAATTGATTACACTCGCTGGGCAGAAGAGGGCGAACTTACAGAAATTGATTACACTCGCTGGGCAGAAGAGGGCGAACTTACAGAAATTGATTACACTCGCTGGGCAGAAGAGGGCGAACTTAAAGAAATTGATTACACTCTCTGGGCAGAAGAGGGCGAACTTACAGAAATTGATTACACTCGCTGGGCAGAAGAGGGCGAACTTACAGAAATTGATTACACTCGCTGGACAAAAGAAGGCGAACTTACAGAAATTGATTACACTCGCTGGGCAGAAGAGAGTTAACTTACATAAATTGATTACACTCGCTGGGCAGAAGAGAGCTAACTTACAGAAATTGATGCAGGCTCTACTTTTTTCTGGAAAAGAACTTAAGTCGAAGACCAGCCTTTCAAGTGTTGGCTTTGCTATAAAATCAAGCTTGGTTAGTGTTCTCCCCAGTGCTACAAAAGGGATTATGGCCGTCTAATGGTGCTGAGAATCACCTTGACCTTTCAAATATACCAATTGCATGACCTCATAATACCAGCAAACGTGAATTCATCGCTCGAGGAAGGCTAAGAAAAAGATGAATTAATGATGTTAAAGAAAATTGACATTTGCATGGATTGAAAATATCATATCAGATCAAAGACGATTGCAGGTCCTACGTCCTCCAACGACACACGCAAACAGATAGTGAAAATTCGGGGTGACAATACAGGTTTACAAGATAATCAAAGGAACGGATAAATTAGACTATAACAAGTTTTTAAAAATACAACTACCTACAAGAACAAGTGGACATAGCTACAAATTTACTAAAGAAAGATTCAGATTAGATATTAGGAAACATTTTTTTAGTCAGAGAATGGCGAATGCTTGGAATGCATTGCCACAGGAAGTAGTGGAGTGGGGACAATTAATGCATTTAAGAATAGATTGGATGCGCATAGCTTTTAGTGCAAGTTTATGTAAATGAAACTGGTTGTATACAGACTCTGCGGAGTCTTCTAAACGAGTATAAAGACGTTAAGTTAAATTAAGTTAGTATGTAGTTGTTGATGTTGTTTTGCTTTTGTTGTTGTTATTCGTCTTCGTGTTCTACTTCTTCTTCTTCTTCTTCTTCTTCTTCTTCTTCTTCTTCTTCTTCTTCATCTTCTTCTTCTTCTTCTTCTTCTTCTTCTTCTTCTTTTTCTTCTTCTTATATTTTTTCTTCTTCTTCTTCTTCTTCTTCACTTATTCTTTTTCTACTTCTTCTTCTTCTTTTTTCCTACTTCTGTGCCTTCCTTTAATTTTCTTCTTCTTTCTTCATCTTGTGTTCTTCGTTTTCTTTTTTCTTCTTCTTCGTCGTCATTCTTCATCTTTTTCTTCTTCATTTGCTTCTTTTTTTTTCTTCTACGCCGTGTGAATTCTGCGCATGTCTGTCCAACACTTCGATCCGTAATCTCTTTATCAGACTGCACAGGCATAGTCTGTTTCCAGGGCCGCCACTTAGAGGCGGAATACTTTAGGATCATATATAGTTCGCTGACTCTGACTTCGGCGTCGTGGTGCATATATATATATGCACACACACACACACACACACATCAACATATAAAGATGAGTCAGTAAAAGGACAAAAGGACTAGGCAAAAGGACTTTCTGCAAAGAATGTTAATAAGAAAATGCTTTCTGTTTATGGTGATAAATGTTTGCGTGCAAAATGGGACATGACTTGGTATACATTTTCTCAGGGACGCAAACATATTGCTGATGAAGTCAGACCTGGTCATCCGGTTCAGACTGCAATAGCAGTTATTGCCCATCACGAAACAATGATGGCCACAACATCAGCCAGTTTTGTCTTAATAATGTGATGTGCGCTGTATTTGGATTATAGTGAGGAAGATTATGCGCTGGTAACTCAGTTACTGATCAGTGAGAAGACTATTGGTTGAGACAACTGGAGGTAACTCGAGATGCAGGCACTCTGGTCTTACCTCCCGTGAAACCAGGGGTCGCTTGAAACTTGCTGGATTCGATCACCCACCGTTTCTGTTCATCACTGTGAGAAGTGAGTGCCTTAACCTCTTGACTACAGCAACTGTAACAGAAGTATTTGGGAGGCAGGCGAGGGAAATGATTGAAGCTTGTGACAGAGGCTAGGTTTAGCTGAGTAGTTAGCAGTTGCGTAGTACTTATCTAAAGAGTTGCAACATTTATTTACACCACAACATAACTTCACACAGTAAATAACACAGTCAACACTATATATTATTTATTAACATACTTTCTAACAAAAAGATTATTAGCCAAAAAGAACAAAATACATCTAAACTAAATAATCATTATATATATATATATATATATATATATATATATATATATATATATATATATATATATATATATATATATATATTGAACTACATAGGACTATTGCACTAGGTTTTGATATTTCTCAAAACTACATAACACAAGTTCTCTCCGCTGCACTCTCATATCTGCACAATCAACACACACTCGTGTTCAGTTCTGTGCATTCGCGTACATTCAGATCACCTTCAGTCAGGTGGTCTGTACATCCACATACAATCTATTCATGTATGCTTACGTGATCTATGCATTCCTATGCAATTAGAACACGTCACGTATAGTCTGATCACTTGTGGTCACAAACTCAGTCGATCTGAACACACATCGTTCCCAAAGTGTCCTACACCATACCACAGACATTCAGATTTCGTCCTTAGGCGATCTGTACATTCATAATTACTTCAATCACTTCACGTATTCTTACATTTATATGTAATTACATCACGCATCGTTCACTATGTGTCCTGCACGTACGACACACATTCAGATCTGTTACTGTTCACAGGGTTTCCAGCGTACACACCTATATAACGTCTGGCCAAAATCCGAGGTAAATGCTGGTTCAGTCACCCTGCAAACTCACTCTCACTCTCCTAGCCAGCCTGCGTGAGTTAATCTTTGCAGAGTATTTTATAGCCCCAAGCAACATCATGGTTGTCTAATGGCTTCCTTTTGGTTGTCTGACTTAGCCATCACTCTAATCTGGTACTACCCCCAACTAGTTGTTATTGGATGATTATCCCAAAATCACGATCACTCTAAATGTCGTAGTCGGACGTGGCAATATCTGACTGTCACCAACCCCCACTACACTAATTCGGAACACCTGAGTAGTCAGCTACGAACCCCCACCTCATCTCAGGCAACCTTTGTTCCCAAAGTCGCCAGCCCAATCTCCCCTGTCCTAAACGCCCATGCTCTAGCTGGAACTGTTTAAAGCTGACAGGCGAGTAACAACAAGCAGTGTAGCAGCCGCAATATAGTGTTCGTATGGTCTAGTCTACAACATAATGCGGGATCGATTGAATTTCAGGAAAGTGTGTCCACAGTGGATATACAGACAACTGACTGATGAACAGCAAAGAAAGCGAGTGGGCCTGTTCTTGCACTGATAAAGCGATGTGATAAGTATATCAATGTTGGTAGAAATTGTGTTCAGAAATGAGAAATAATGTAAGTAAAATAATAAAAGGTTTTCAAGTGTGAATCTGGTTTAGTTATTTTTTTAAACGATTCATCGCCCATTTCCTGTCTCTCTCTCTCTCTCTCTCTCTTTCTCTCTCTCTCTCTCTCTCTCTCTCTCTATCGTATGCATGTGTGTGTGTGTGTATATATATATATATACGTACATATATATTACTGTAGTTCACTGCATGCTGGCTTGTTTAGAAAAATTGTTTAACATGTTTCACTCAAGTTTAAAAAATATGAATAGCGATAACATTTGAAACAATCAACACTTCTAACTGCGAGTAATTAAGAGCGACAGCAATTACATCAAACATGCAATAGTTGACGAAAGCGTGTTACACAAGGCTTGTCCGCTTCTCTGTGTTGCAGCTACAGTGACGTGTTGCGGCTACATTGATGTAAATATGAGGGGCGTTCAAATCAAACCGGGACTATTTGTTCTAGTTCTACCTGAATGGGTTATAGCGTGCTGGAGCTACTATCATTAGTTAGGGACACTTGTGTTCTATTACTGCTAGGTGGCCCACAAATAAATAAAAATGGCGGACAACACTGTTATTGCTTGCATGTTACAGCGTGTTGTGAAATAATTTCTTATGAATGAAGACGTGAAGCCTGCGGAAATTGACAGCAGACTGTAATCACAATACGGTGATGAGACACTCAGCCGCAGTAAGACATTTAAATGGTGTAAACATTCTAGAAAACGTAAATCCGCGAGTAATGAACCCGGCAGTTGTGGCTCTCAGCCCAAAAATGTGATGACGAGTGTTTTCTGGAACAAACTTGGAATAATTTATGTTGATTTTCTAGCCCGTTGTGCTACTATCAACAGTGAATAGTACATACGCATTTTGAGTGATGAGCATAACCGTCAGCAGAAAAAAAACGGCATGGTTTGATCACAAAGGTCTTCCTACTACTGCAAGATAACACTCGACCTCATACGGCTCACCACACTATGTGCCATCTGCAGTAACTCGGCTGGGGGGTATTGCCATATCCACCTTACAGACAGACCTTGCTCCAAGCGATTTCCACCTCTTTGGACCCCTATCAGAATTCATGGGAGGTCTGCATTACAGCACTGATGACGAAATGAAACCGGCTGTCCTTGATTAGTTCAGACATACGTTCTTTCTACGCTGAAACTTTTCAAGCATTACTGAAACTCTGGAATAAGTGCATAAACGTTGTAGTAGATTACATCGAAAAATAAATGATATTTTTCCATTACAAAAAAATGTCCCGGTTTAACTTGGACACGCTTACGATAAATGTTAATGATTGAATGACAAAGTTCAAGATAGTACCGATCTGCGTTCATTGTTGTTGTTATGTTTTGTAGGTTTTTTTTCAAATGTTTTTCCTTTTGTCCCAAATAAAGTGTTTTTTTCCCAGAGTTCTGTTCCCACTTCTTATCCTAGCTGTTTATGTTATTATATTTATTTATTTTTCCTGACCATTATCTAGTTTTCGTTCATTATCTAACAAGTTGCTACCATTGTATATGGTATGCTACACAAACCTACGTGAAATCACGGCGACTACTTATTCAGTTGTAACTTTTGTTGTAGTTTGGTTTTCATGATGAGGTTGCTAGCCCCACCCACGTACAACTCTCTTTAGTCGACTTTACACCGGGATACAGTGGACCAATTGTTTCTTTCTCGGTAACGGAGCTCTCGGTCTAGCCTGGTAAATGCGTGAGTTGAAGGTTCAAATCACCTACTACCGCCCGGCAGCCTAGCCCGTAAGAAATAGATCGACAGGACGTCACACATTGCCAGGGAACACTCCATTGGTGTAGAATATTAATGTGTCACTTTCGTAAGCCATGAAAATTGGATAGAACGTGATCTGTTTACAAGGATTCACATTAAATGCATTTCTCTGACAGTGAAAGGTACATTTGAGGGTATCCTTCGCATGCACTACCGCCAGGGATGGTGTATTAAAGCACTTTATTGCAGTCTCGACTCGTTCTGGAGTCGGCCTGTCCGTTCGTCTTGCTGACCTGAATTCAGTCCTGACAAAGGTGGATTTTGTTGAATAACATTGCCACTCGCCCTCACCTGACGGGAAGATGAGGCTAACGTCTGGTCAGGCAAAACACACTGATCACACAATGTTAGCCAGGGTCAGGAGAAATATACTGGCCGAGACCCTCACCTGACCTCCTCGTTGGTCGATCTCGAAACGGGCTGTTGCCGAGGACAACAGTCTGGCTAACACGGAGAGGTTCGACGTGATCCCCGTTGTAGTGAGCGATACGCAGATGAAGCCAAGCATTTCACAACCGCCTGGAGGACCCCGGTCCACCTTCATCAGCGCGGGATGTGAGCAAAACTACGACAACCCGTTACTTAACGCCCTTTTAGGGCGCACAAAAGAGTAACCTACTCATTGTGGGCATTCGGGAACAACAACATATTGTGATGTTCTATGAACACACAAATACTGACAACCTCAACCCACACTAACATTGTTGCATAGTTCAAAGTTTTGTGCTTTGGCTTGTATTCACCCCAGTTCATTGTATAAGCTCTTCTATAGTGTGTGATGATTTTTCTTTCCCTCCTTAACAGCTCGTGTATTGTATGGGGAGAGCCTGATAGGTTTCACTATATTTGAGCAGGGCTACCTGAAGATAATACCAATGGTCATTGTGAAATTGTTGGGTCGTACTATATTCGGAGCCACATAGCGCAGTGGTTAGCTCTCTGACTTCGCATCTGAGTGGTCCTGGATTCATTCTCCAATTGAGGTGAAAATGGTTGTCCAGACCGGTCTCCCGGGTCGACCCAGCCTTAAACTGGTACCCGTTCAGTCCTGGAAGTAAAGGCGGCCGGCTGGGATGCTGACCGTATCATCCACTAAGTGCCGTTGGTTACAAAAAATATGGGTCTAACACCATATTTCCTATGCACCGCATGGCGTGACGGGATCTTTACTTTTATTTGACTACATTCGGATACATTTATTTATGGAGTGGAACACTTTACGATTGTATTGCCTATTTTCGGACCAATACCAAACAATAGATGACAGAATGTACAAGAAACGTTCTAATTGTGTTGTACTTAGTATTGGTCTTAGTCGACCTGTACTTCAACAAGGGCAGATACCTGTGCAGGCCCCAGCTCAAGAGTAAACTGGATGTAGCCGGGAGGAGGATTTCCTGCTTGGCGGGCTAGGCTCGAGCAGCTTATTACTCCGTTGCGTTGGAACAAGTGCCGCGGAAATGGGTTAACCGACTTGAGTAAAGTAGACCCATAGCCTGTTAGGCACCATATATGCTGCTCTAAACAAATCACATAATCATGGTCGGTGTTATACCATATCACACAGTTAGACGCCTCTTACGACATGCTCTCTGTGAGAGAGTGGTGCTATTCTTGTCCTTGTCATAAAGGTCCCGGCAGACCACTCGGGAATTTATATTACGTTTTATATCTTAACAGATTTAAATACGTTGTATATCTTTCCTGATTCATTTTACGTTGTATATCTTACCTGATTTATATTACGTTGTATATCTTAAGAGATATTATTAGCAAGAGTGCTATTCTTGTGCATGCCATACACAGACCCCAGCGGGGCACGCGTTATTTTGTGTTATAGTGTAGTCTGTAATCCTGGTATGCCATTCGGAACATTTATGTTTGTCTGATGTAGGGTACCAAATATATATATATCAATGGTTTCCGATATTTTCATCTGGAGTTCAGATCTGGACCAATAACTTTACTTAGTGCATCTCTCTTCTCTCTGCTCTCTCTCTCTCTCTCTCTCTCTCCTCCCATACCCCGCCCCTCCCTTATCCACACCCCGATCTCATTGAAAAGTATACATCTGAAATAATTAGTCTCCTAAACGTTTTATCCTCTTTGCTTTTCTCAATGATTCCTTGAATGCTTCCGTTACTTGGTTTCTCTGTGTATGTATTGACTGCCGAATATAGCGGGGGCACGTTCTCGGGTGTTTTGCATTTTATTTGCACGAGAAATGGGTTTTGTGTGCGTGTGTGCGCCCGCTAGTGTGTGTAGTCTGAGTGTGTGTACGAGGTATGTTCAAAAAGTATCCAACCTCTTAGCCGGAAAAATACAATTGCGCACTTGGGGGTTTGAAACCCTAATCCCCTTCAAAGTGTTCTCCTCGGGACTCCACACACTTCTCCCAGGGGTTTCGGGAGTCCCCATACTTCTTCCAGCGGTCCCCAGGAGTCCCCATACTTCTTCCAGTGGCCCTCGGGACTGCACACACTTTATATATATATATATATACACGCTAATTTCAGCCGTATCCAGTGCAGATCAAAACCTATTGATACACATAAACAAAACAAAGATAATCATCACCGACAAAACACGAATAAATTTACAGCAGTGGGAGAGGAAATAGACCGGGTCAAGCATCTGGGCTCCACAATTGATAAAAATGGCGACTGTTCAAAAGAAATCAGGAGAAAGCTATCCATGGCAACGCAGAGGCTAAACAACCTGGAGAAATGATGGCAGAACACCAGCAAACGACAAATGTAAAAGTCTTGAGAGTCCGTGTTTTTTCCATGGCCGCATATGGCTGCGAAGCATGGACGGTTCCCAAAACATCTAGAAAGAGAATCGAGTCCTTCGAGTCAAAATGTTACAGAAAGATCCCCAGATTACCCTTGACTGAGAAAAGGACAAATATATACATATTCGGCAAGAGAATTGGCTTATAAATTCCACCATGGCTATAAAATTGAAATACTTTGGTCACATCAAGAGACACCGGTCTTGACAGGACAGTGAGGGAAGGTATGGTGCCGGGAAAAAGAGACAGGGGTAGACCAAGAAGACGATGGCTCTAAGATATCAAGGAATACCTAGGCATGCCTTTGGTTGAGGCTGGAGATTTGGCTAGGGAATGAGTTTCTTTCAAACAGACGGTGAATGGAGCAACGTTCTACAAAAAGACATACTACATGATGATGATAATATATATATATCATTGCGTTCTGTAGTGAGCTTTGTGTGTGCTCGTACATCAAAGTATACTGTAGGGAGCTTTGTTTATGTGTGTGTGTGTGTGTGTTCTGTTGGAATTTATTTGCGATCTAGATTGACAATCCGTGTGGGTGTTTACAACTGTGATCTCACACTGTCAGAGATGCTGAAGGGCGTATGTGAAAACGCTAATTATGTAAGTGTTCTTTTTTTACTCGATCATTTCATCTTAATCAAAGAGAAGTTTTAAATGAACTCAAGTGTTTTGGCCAGATCATTAGAGTGAGCGAAGGTTTCTGTTTTGATTAAGTCACGCGCTACATCAGTATCTTTTTGAATGCGTACATTCGTTAAACACAAGGTCAACAAGTTCGTGTTCAAGGTTTGGAAGTTTTTGTCCAAAAAGATCGTCTCGAAGTCTTGAGCGACTTTGTCCAGTGATGTCAAATACCAGAATGTTCACACATACTATATACCTTTCATAGTGCCCATGATTAGCACAACTTCATTATTTTCATTATCATCAATATTAGCATTATAGTATGCAATTAAACTTCATTTCAGTTGATGAACAAAGTTTAACGTAGGATGGCTGTTGTATTCTGGTTTGTATGAGACGTCTTGGGCCGTCTGCTAAACGTCTGCGTGTCTTAAACAAACTTTATCGTGGGACGGCTGTAGTATTCTGTCTTGTGTGAGACTTCTTCGGATCTTCGTTATCTGGGTTTGATCAAGTTTTTCGTCTCATTGTGCGGGTGTCAGTCAGGGCTGTTGTGCTGCTCCCATGCATGATAGGATTTGCGCCCTGGTTTTCTTTCGCGTTTGCTCGCGTAGTTTAGCCGTCCAGTCAAAGCCGTTATCCGTTGTCTAACTCACCTATGGCTTTTAGAGTCTGCAAACAAACAGCAGCGCCACCCCTCCCCCCAAACCCTAAGGGAACGGCTCGCCGTGGTTGGAGTTATGGTAGAAGTCGTAGTGGTTGTAATAGAAGTGTCCGTAGTAGCAGTTGTGGTAGTAGTAGTAGTAGTAGTAGTAGTAGTAGTAGTAGTAGTAGTAATAGAAGTGGTTGTAGTAGTAACTTAACTTAACATGTTTATACTGGTTTAGAAGACTCGGCAGAGTCTGTATACAAACAGTTTCATTTACATCACCTTGCTCTAAAAGCTATGCGCATCCAATTTATTCCTAAAAAACATTAACTGTCCATGCCTCCACTACCTCCTCTGGCAATGCATTCCAAGCATTCAGCACTCTCTGACTAAAAAATATTTCCTGATATCTAATCTGGACCTTTCTTTAGTTCATTTGTAGCTATGCCCTCTTGTTCTTGTGGGTGGCTGTATTTAAAAAAACAACTTTGTTATAGTCTAATTTATCCATTCCTCTGATCATCTTATAAACCTGTATTTAGTCACCACGAATTCTTCTTCCTTCTAGACCATGTAGGCCGGTTTTTCTTGAGTCTTTCCTCATAACTGTAATTCTGGAATCCAGCTATCAGCTTTGTCGCTCTTTTTTGTATTCTTTCCAACATTTTTATATCCTCTCTATGATAAGGATTCCACACCTGTTCACAGTACTCCAATCTAGGTCTAACTAAAGCTTTAAACAGCTTGACTATCACTTCCTTGCTCCTATGTTTAATATTTCTTTTTATCATACCTAACATTGCATTTGCCCTTTTCACTGCTACCTTAACTTGCTCACTCACCTTACCTTTATGATCTATTATAACCCCTAGGTCCCTTTCCTTATCTATATTGCTCATATTTTTCTCTCCCATTCTGTAATTATGTTCCATATTAGATCTACCCATGCGGATGACTACATTATAATAATAATTGCTGTCCATCGTTGTCGATGAGGACCGCCGACATCATCCTTGTCACAGATTTCCCTGTTGGATGTGGGTGCGCATGTGGCTGAACAGGCCAATGCGGGCACGAAAACATCTGCTACATATCGGGCACACGAGGTTTGTAGAAGGGGATGGTGTTCCCGCTGCTCGGGATTTCCGCGTCTCGCGTCTGCTCTGGGCTTTCACAACACGGTCGTCTTCACCGGCAGCTACACCCGATTTGACTGCGCTTCTCCAGTCAGATCTGTTTTGCGCAAAACATTCCCATGTTTCGATGTCTATCTGGCAACTTTTCAGTGAGTCCTTCAGACCGTCTTTAAAACGTTTCTTTGGGCGCCCTCTCTCGCGCCATCCCTCTCTCAGCTCGCCGTAAAGAAGCTTCTTTGGGAGCCGCTCGTCTGACATACGGACGAGATGTCCGGCCCATCCTAGTCGTGCTTTCTCTAGAGTGCATGTATGCTGGGCATGTTAGCCCTCGAGAGAACCTCGATGTCAGTGACACGATCTTGCCATCGGATGTGGAATATTCGCCTCTGGCAACCTGTGTGGAAGTGGTTTAACCTAACATGGACTGTACATTATTCTACATTAAACTACATTTGCCAGCTTACAGACCATTCTCGAATTTTATCTTAATCTGACCTCAATATATCCATTTCTGCTTTAGATGAGACAATACTGCATAGTTTTGTGTCAGCAAATTTTGCAATCATGGATCCCATATCGTTTACATATATATCAAGAACAAAATTGGTCCTAAAAACGAGTCCTGTGGCACTCCACTTTTCCCTTCATACCACTCAGAGTAATCATTATTTATGCCCACCTTCTTTCTTCTTCCCGTTAACCAAATTTCAATCCATTTGGCAAATTCCCTACCTATTCCATGTGATTTTAACTTTCGAAATAATCTTTGATGAGGTACTCTATCAAAGGTCTTTTCAAAATCTAGATAAATAACGTTCAGTGGCTCTCCTTTATCTATCATTTTGGTAACCTCCTCCGTGAATTCAAATAGATTTGTTAAGCATGATCTCCCTCTAGTAAATCCACGCTGACTATTTATAACTAGATTAAATTTGTCTTCACGCAGTACAATGTTTTCTTTGATTATTGACTAACAATTTACAGACTGTGCTCGTTACACTCATCGGTCTATAATTCGCTGGATCAGATGTCTTGCCCTTTTTGAATAAATGTATCACTCCGGCATCTTTCCAATCCTTTTGCAAGTGATTGAGAACATAATATAGCCAATGGTTTTGCTAGATGGTCTCTAATTTCAAACGGCAATTTGGATGAATACCATCTTGACCTTGACTCGATCCCCTTTCAACGCCTCCAGTTGTTTTAAAACTATTTCCTCTGTAATACAGATTGATCTTAATTCCGCTGTATCCATGTCTCTTTGAAAAATATCTATATGCTCTGGGATCTTGGAGCAGTCCTCTTTTATGTAGACTGTGCCAAAGTCTGATTGAGTACTGATTGAAAACGTCCCACTATAGTAGTTATAGTGGTAGTAGTACTTGTGGTGGTAGTAGTAGAAGTAGTGGCAGTAGTGGAAGCGGTGGAAGTAGTAGAAGTAGTGGAAGTAGGGGTAGTAGTGGAAGTAGTGGAAGCGGTGGAAGTAGTGAAAGTAGTGGAAGAAGTTGTAGTAGTGGAAGTAGTGGTAGTAGTGGAAGTAGTGGAAGCGGTGGAAGTAGTGGAAGTAGTGGAAGTAATGGTAGTAGTGGAAGTAGTGGTAGTAGTGGAAGTAGTGGTAGTAGTGGAAGTAGTGGTAGTAGTGGAAGTAGTGGTAGTAGTGGAAGTAGTGGTAGTAGTGGAAGTAGTGGTAGTAGTGGAAGTAGTGGAAGTAGTGGAAGTAGTGGAAGTAGTGGAAGCGGTGGAAGTAGTGGAAGTAGTGGAAGTAATGGTAGTAGTGGTAGTAGTGGTAGTAGTGAAAGTAGTGGTAGTAGTGGAAGTAGTGGTAGTAGTGGAAGTAGTGGTAGTAGTGGAAGTAGTGGTAGTAGTGGAAGTAGTGGTAGTAGTGGAAGTAGTGGAAGTAGTGGAAGCGGTGGAAGTAGTGGAAGTAGTGGAAGTAGTGGAAGTAGTGGTAGTAGTGGAAGTAGTGGAAGTAGTGGAAGTAGTGGTAGTAGTGGAAGTAGTGGTAGTAGTGGAAGTAGTGGAAGTAGTGGTAGTAGTGGAAGTAGTGGTAGTAGTGGAAGTAGTGGTAGTAGTGGAAGTAGTGGTAGTAGTGGAAGTAGTGGAAGTAGTGGAAGTAGTGGTAGTAGTGGAAGTAGTGGAAGTAGTGGAAGTAGTGGTAGTAGTGGAAGTAGTGAAAGTAGTGGTAGTAGTGGTAGTAGTGGAAGTAGTGGAAGTAGTGGAAGTAGTGGTAGTAGTGGTAGTAGTGGAAGTAGTGGAAGTACTGGAAGTAGTGGTAGTAGTAAAAATATTTTGTATTATTTTGTTTCAGGACTTAGGAATCGAGTTTCAGGAGGAATCTGCCCCTGGACATCACTTACCCTACTCACTTTTGAAGTCAATAAATGGGCCTCGAACTGCGTATCAGGACGTAGGAAGAACATGAAGAAATGAGGCCTCTCGGACAGCGATACATGTGACTGCGGTGTGATACAAGATCCAGGTCATGAGGATTTGTCCCAACCTTTATGATACATGTGACTGGTGTGGTACAAGATCCAGGTCATCTGGTGATTTCTCCCAACCTTTCGGATACATGTGACGAGAGCTGAATGCAAATTGACAAGCCAATTCAAGTCGCTGAACACTGGATGAACCCTACATGACGTAGTGGTTAGACATGGAAAATAAAGTAAAGTCTAACCGCCAAGAGAACAATCTCGTCAGAAGACTTGATTTCTGAGATCTGATTTAATTAAATGCTGAAAACGTCCTATTCAATCTTCTCTGATGTTCCTCGCGATATTCTCGGCAAAACAGATCTGGGGAGAGCATACAATTTGGTCTCTTACCTTCGGTGCTTCAAACCGTTCTGATGTTCATCCATCTATCCTTACATTACTATTAAACAGATTCGGGGAGAGGATACTTCTTCTTCTTTTTCTTCGTACTCTGTCAAACGTCAACCTGTATTTTTTCGAAGAAAACAGCTGTCATCCTGAGGCTGTCGACACTGCCATTGAGCTTGTCTAGTGTTGCCACTGGTGACGACCACATGTGCTTTCTCTGGTCCTCGTATATCGGGCAGTTTTGCAGCAGATGTTCAGCGGTCATTTTCCCGGTACCACAAGTACATTCGTCAGTGCCACCTATCTTCAGTTTATTGAATAGGTGGTACCTCAGTCTGTTGTGGCCTGTGCGAAGTCTGAAGACCACGACCTGCTTTCTTCTGTTCAATTGGTAATAGGCATCATTTTTTTGTGAAGCCAGTATGTTCTGTTTCCCATTTGGCCATGTATCTGGACCTAATAAGCGTTTTAGACTCTTCGTAGGTCACACTAGTATCTGGTTGTGGTAATCTTGCACCTTCTTTTGCCAGTCTGTCTGCCTCCTCGTTGCCTTTGATGTTACAGTGGGATGGAACCCACTGTACCACTACTCCTTTTGGTGCGGCCTGTTGACATAGTTGACAGAGTACTGCTCTTAAATCATTAAGTTCTGTATTTGTATGGCTTTGTAGTGCTGTGACTACGGCCAGGGCATCTCTAAACAGGACTATCTGACTTTCATTGCTTTCGCCTGTCAGCATTGATTCTACCGCAACCCTCAGTGCCTCTGCCTCCGCTCTGAAATTGCTTGAGAATTTTCCAGTTGCCACTGACAGTGTTATTTATCTACCATTTGGTAGGCTCAGGAATACCCATGCCCCTCCGTTCTGTGTTGTGTTTGTTACAGAACCGTCGGTATATGCATGGGTCCAGTCCATGCTTGGGTAGTTTTCCGTTATGTACCTCAGGGTTATGTCTCTTCTTTCTTTTTCAGTCTGGCTGTTCTTGTTTCCAATACCTGGTATGTTTTCTACCACCTCCGGAATGATATGTTGCTTCCAGGTAAGTTTGCGTACAGTAGGGATGGGCTTTGGTGTTGTTATGGTGTTCATAGGGTCTTCGCTCATTTTTGCTTTGGCTATTTCTGCAAAGTTTCTCCGCTTTAGTTTCCCATTTCCAAATCTATTTAGTCTCTGATGCATTGGATGATCTGTCAGTCTTCTGAGTTTCTCTGCTTACTGCTGGGCTCTGCAGTCTCTTCTGTCGGTCATGGATTGCAGATTTGTAATCTTTTCAAGTTCTACAATTGGCGTTGACTTCATGCCTATTGTTATAACTCTCATGGCTTGGTTTTGGAGTTTGCTAATTTTATCAAAGTTCGGCTTTGCTGCTGTTGTCCATGCCACAATGCCATACTCGAGAACTAGTCTCACTCTTCCAGTGTACAGTTTCTTTAGTATTCTTTCGTCTGACCCCATCATGTGCCAGCAAGTTTCCTCATGATTGCAATTCTTTGTCTGGCTCTCATTCGGTTTCTCTCGATCTGACTTTTCCATGTCATGCGCCGATCAAATGTGACTCCCAAGTAGTTTGGGTTGTCGTTTGGCTTCAGGTATTTGCCGTTAAGACTTATTTTGGTGTTCTGGGATTTATTTGAAAGCGAGAATATCGTACATGTTGTTTTTTCCTCGTTTATTTGGACCAGCCATGAGTTCGCCCACTCCTCCAACGATGTTAGGGCCTGCTGCATCAGATTGCTTGCTACGTGAGATTTTTTTCAGAGGTCCACATAGCCAGATCGTCTGCAAACACGGAGCTGTGGACTCTTCTTGGTATATTCTCTTTGATGTTTATATACACCAGGAAAAGTGTGGGTGACAGTACCCCTCCTTGGGGTACTCCTTGCTCCAGTGTCACCTTTTTGCTCACCTGCCCTTGTACTTGAACTCTGGCTGTTCTGTTTTCGAGGTAGTGGCTGATCCATCTGTACATTTTCCCACATACTTCACTTCTTCGTAGCTTGACTTTGAGTCCCTCTTTCCACACCTTGTCAAATGCCTTCTCTAGATCCACCCAAACCGCTACTGTATGCATTTTCTCCTGGTAAGCATCCTCTATTTCCTGTGCTATGAGTGTGATCTGGTCCTCAGTGGATCTGTGTTGTCTAAATCCTGCTTGCTGTGGAATTAGTATGTGATTTTCTTCCAGGTACCACATCAGTCTGGTGTTTATCATACGCTCCATCAGTTTGCCTACACAGCTCAGTAGACTGATGGGCCTGTATCCACTTGCATCTGTTCTATCTTTTTCTTTCTTTGGTACTGTTATAGGTACAGCATCTTTCCATGCCTGCGGTACATCTCCCCTTTTCCAGCTTTGTTTCAGGACTGATAGTAACTTCCTCTTTGGTGTTTGGCCCAACCCCATCAGTATTTCGCTTGTTACCCCATCTTTTCCGGGCGATTTCTTTTTCTTTAAAGTTCTCATGGCCTCATCCATTTCATTAATTGTTAGTTTTGCCATCATGTGCTCCTCTGGTGCCATATTGATGTTGTCGTGGCTCTTTTGCTCTTCACTAATGTCTGTAAGCCTGTCTGTAGGGACATCAATGGGGTTTGCTCTGGCATAATGCTCTATAAAGGCGTTTGCTGCTTTTTTTCCAGTAAGCATGTTGTCGCCCTGCTTAATGGTAATTTGTTTATTTGATGGTGTTTCGTCATTCATGGCTCTGACTAAATTGTAGAGAAGATACAATTTGGTCTCTTACCTTCGGTACTTCAAACCGTTCTGATGTTCATCCATCTATCCTTGCATAACCGTTAATCAGATTCGGGGAGAGGATACAATTTGGTCTCTTACCTTAGGTACTTCAAACCGTCTGATGTCCATCCATCTATCCTTACGAAAGCCTGATGTTCGTAGTACAATTGTGCGATAACTTTTTTTGAAAATACTACAGTATATACAGCGAATCACAAATCACAAGTCAATTAGGCACACGATTTGATGAATGTATAGTGGTGTTCCTGCAATTTATCTGGCATATCCTTCAATTTGCAGATGTTACTTCCTGAATCTATCATAAGACAGACGAATTCTTCTTTTAGTCTTTTAAACAGGATCTTGTTATTAGTATCGAACTTCTATCGAACTGTCTGTAGTCTGATTTAATATCTGTTATCAGACTCGGTTAATAATATCAGTTTTGGACACTAATTTCAATAAATGTTCTTCAGATCTGGTTTCTACTCGGAATATCTGCTATTGATATACACTCTTGTATAGGACTCTTGGTTCTCCTTATCTATTCTCATTATAATTCTCTACACCTGTTCTCAGACTCCAATCTCGATATTGTTCTCGAAATCTGTTCTCGATATCTGTTCTCGATATTTGTTCTCCATATCTGTTTTCGGACTCCAATCTGGATGCATGTTTTGTTATTTGCTCTCTGCTCTATTGTATGGTTGTTATTTATACGTACTGCTCTACTTCCCTATATCAGTCATCTATGTTGCACTGTTTCTCTCTATAACCCATCTATGCTGCACTGTTTCTCTCTATAACCCATCTATGTTGCACTGTTTCTCTCTATAATCCATCTATGCTGCACTGCTCCTCTCTATAACCCATCTATGCTGTTCTGTTTTTCTCTATAATCCATCTATGCTGCACTGCTCCTCTCTATAACCCATCTATGCTGTTCTGTTTTTCTCTATAATCCATCTATGCTGCTCTACTTCCTTTTATCCATCTGTGTTCAGTCGCAAGCGAAAGTGCACTTCTTTCAATCACAGAGCATCTCTGATTATTTTGCAGACTGGTTAGTGAAAATTGGTACCTGCTACAAAACGTGTCCCTGGCGGTTCAAAGCCTGCCCACCAGTCGTGAGACAAACGTTAGCGATCAGGTTTCTAATTAAAACAATGGGAACAAATTAATGAAACAATGGTAAAGTTGATTAAAGTTAAGTTTAATCAAAATTTAAAAATGAGTATGCTCAGATACTGTACCGAAACGAAAACACAAACAAAACCTACGTTACGACCAATAGGCCTTCATCAGGGAAACAAATAACAACAATACTGAACTAGAAAATCGACGTATAAAGAAAAAATGGTTTACTTATCTAATAGTAGACCCAGTCTGTCTAAGCGACTGGTTGGGTCGGAAGCTCGACTGCAAATGAAGACTAGGTCAAATAAGGTGGCGAGGAGGGCGTAAGAAGTGATGGGCGATGGGCCGAATAAGCCAGTGGTGGCCAAATATAAAAAAGGTCAAATAGTGATACAAGTGGGGGAGAACAAAAAGAAGGTGATATAAACCGGGAGGGCGGGGGTGGGGGTGGGGGGGGGGTGAGATTAAAACAACTATCATTCTAAATCCCAACCCGCTCTTCAGTCGGATTTCTTCTCCTCTGTAGTTCAAATGTAACACTGAGCATATATCATCTGTTGTGTTCGCAACTTTACTGCCCCAAAACAGTGCTTCCCACGACACGAAAAACAATCTGTTACCTCATTCTGTGACCAAAAATCTGTCTTGTTAATTTATTCTCCTTCCCCAACAGAACGTTCACAACAAAGACGAATCCAATTCAAAACTTTGAGATTATTGATTTTTAAGGAACAAAGGGACGTTGGTATACGTTATGTTACTTAGGTTGGTATACGTTTTGTTACTTAGGTTGGTATACGTTATGTTACTTAGGTTCGTATACGTTATGTTACTTAGGTTGGTATACGTTATGTTACTTAGGTTGGTATACGTTATGTTACTTAGGTTGGTATACGTTATGTTACTTAGGTTGGTATACGTTATGTTACTTACGTTGGTATACCTTATGTTACTTAGGTTGATATACCTTATGTTACTTAGGTTGGTATACCTTATGTTACTTAGGTTGGTATATCTTATGTTACTTAGGTTGGTATACGTTATGTTACTTAGGTTGGTATACCTTATGTTACTTAGGTTGGTATACCTTATGTTACTTAGGTTGGTATACTTTATGTTACTTAGGTTGATATACCTTATGTTACTTAGGTTGGTATACCTTATGTTACTTAGATTGGTATACCTTATGTTACTTAGGTTGGTATACCTTATGTTACTAGGTTGGTATACCGTATGTTACTTAGGTTGGTATACGTTATGTTACTTAGGTTGGTATAAGTTATGTTACTTACGTTGGTATACGTTATGTTACTTACGATGGTATACGTTATGTTACTTACGTTGGTATACCTTATGTTACTTAGGTTGGCCCAATATTGACGATTAAATAGAATAAAACATAAGATCGGGTTGCTGTCTCCAAAAACAGACCTAGTCCTACAGAGCATTCCCGCCCTATGTGGGATCACTGGAAGCGAGAGGACAGACGAGCTAGCCGTAGCTAGAAGTTGTGGCACACAGACTCCCCATCCACAGAGCTGTCAAGGAGTATAGACACTCATCATCCACCGATCGACGAGAACAGAATGGAGAGAACAGAGCAAAGAATACAAGCCAGAAAATTACAGCGTAGACCAACTCGGCAGAGATGGGCAGACACGATCTTCAGACTCAGAACATTGCACTCAAAGCCCACCTCCACCGAATGGGTCTTAAAGAAACCGTCACGTGTGGTTGCGTAGTACCCAAGCAATCACCAGAACATATACTGCGGAACTGCCCTACATATGTAGACCAAAGAGAGGCAACCTGGCCCAGGGGAAGCAGCCATGCTCCAAAACGGGGAGGGATTGGTGGGGCGCGCGGGAGGGGGAGGGGTGTTGGAGTAAACGAGCGAAGACCTACATGAAACGCAGTCTCCTTCGTAAACCTCACAGGTCTAGACGCACAGTATTAGTTGATCGAAGAAGAAGAAGAAGAAGAAGAAGAAGAAGAAAAAGAAGAGAGAGAGAGAAGAAGAAGAAGAAGAAGAAGAAGAAGAAGAAGAGGAAGAAGAAGAGGAAGAAGAGAAAGAAGAAGAAGAATAGGAAGAAGAAAAAAAAGAAGAAGAAGAAGAAGATGAAGGCTGACGTTGGTGATGTGAGCCTTGTTACGAACTAGACAGACACAATACAGAAATGGATGGAAGAAAATTCTTTGGAGAAACGAGAGAAACGATGAAAGATAACATTGAGATGTCATGTTCCAGAGCCCCATTAGATAAAGGCTTTTGATGAAGAAAACGTAGATGATACTCCATAATTTGAGATTGTATTTATAGACAGCTTTGGGCCTTCAGATAAGTAGCTTTTGGGGAGAGAAATAAGATGGGACAGACATAATATGATCGATGGCTCAAGCCAGGACAACGCTCCAAGGCGAATGACTCGTCTTATTTTCGTTTTGTTTTTTTCCCCTCCTTTTTTCTCTGGTTTTCTATTTTCTATGCATCATAATCTTCTTCTTTTTTTAATAGCGTCTCGTCTTCAAATGAAATTATATTTCATTTCTCCAGTGTTTAAATAATGCCTAAAATGGAGGGAGATGAATTTAGTTACGGGGAAATATATCTCGAAAACTTAGGTACTCCTTCAATCTACTCCCGGGAAGAGTACAACAAACCAAACATCACCTCACAAAACCAACGTCTCCAGGCAGTCGATAGCGTCATCTATCTTGGAAATACGCTCATTGGACAAAAGCTTATTGTCTCTGAGACAGACAACAAGATTTCAAAAACAAGCTCTGCGTTTTTTACGCTACAAGCAAAAGTTTTGAATCAACGGGACATCAGTGTCGCCACCAATGCAAACGTGTATCGTGCTGTAGTGTTGACCAATCCGTTGCATGTATGTGAAACATGGACAGTGTATAGCAGACATGGTAGACATCTAAATCGTTTGGACATTAAAGGTCTGCACAGGCTGGTCAGAATTAGGTAGCAGCACAAAGTACCGAGCTCTTAAATTCTTAACAAGTCAAACATATTAAGCATATATACGCTTCTGTAAAAAGCCGATATAAGATGAACATGGCATGTTGTTTGCATGTCCGATGATCGCCTCCCCAGGCAGTCGCTATACGGTGAGCTCAAAACATGCAGACCTCGTTAGGTGGATAGAAGAAACGCTACAGAGACCCATTAAAAAGTATATGAAAAGCTTCAACATTGACGCCATCTCCTGGGAGATGGTTACACAAAACCGTTTCACCTGGCGCGCAAACGCCACATAAGGTGCTCAGATAATAGAGCGAATCATCATTACCGAGGCTCACATAGAGCTAGCCGCCTGAATGAACATAATGCATGACGATCCCACAGCCGACTCAGTCTGAGTGCCAGGATTGGATCTTATGAGATCACATCTCGCAGCATACCTGAAGCTGTGATCATCTTCGATTACGACGGGCGGGATCAGGATGCTGAGCAGCGCATAAGCTGCAGTGGTCAGCGACCCATAGCTGACTGCTAGCATCAGGGCCTGCGAACCATAGCTGCCAAGACCCTTCTACACCTCCACGCGGTGATTCTGGATAACAGGCTGCAGTAGGGCAGACTGGCTAAGGAGAAGGGATCGAAGAGGGAATGCTAACCCGGTACTCAAAAAATGCTTACTGAAGTCGGATGTGTTGGACCGAAAGGTGCAAATATCGCAGTCAAGCTGTAAAACTACGACACAACGCATTCCGTTCTCTGGGCTACATTCTGCTGCTTGAGCCCTTTCGGGACTTGGTAGCGGGAGATTGAGAACGAACGAAGAAGAAGAAGAAGAAGAAGAAGAAGATTACGACGGGCAACCACTACTATTACGGCCAAGTAAATTGGCTGTTAATATCATTCTTGACCATGTGTCTATTCCTTTACCCGTAATGGTCCCGTCTCCCTATTGGACAACATGTTCGTGTCTCCCTCTTTACCCATGATGGTCCCGTCTCCCTACTGGACAAAAGGTTCGTGTCTCCCCACTTGCCTGCCACACACCTTACGATATATTTTGGTTGAAAGCATTGTTTTGTATCTTTACTTCGGCTTGCAAGGAGGAGTTATGTGACAAACAATAATATGGTTACTGCTTCACTGAAATCATGTCGTTGGATACAACTTGCAGTGTGGGCTAACCACTGCAGGGTAGAAGACTCTTCAACTCGTCGTTTTATTCCCTCGCCATTCCCTCAGTCTAAAATCGAACTGGTTGTGACGGAACCTTCTGCGTTCCAAAGAATACTAGACTAGAAACAATGCGTTATGTAAGAATTCTAATCTAGACACATTACCATATGTAAGAATTATAGTCTAGAAACAATACCCTATGTAAGAATTCTAGTCCAGAAGCGTTGTCCTTTGCAAGAATTCTAGTCCAGAAACGTTGTTCTATGCAATAATTCTAGTCCAGAAACGTTGTTCTATGCAATAGTTCTAGTCTAGAAAGGTTGCCCTATGCAAGAATTCTAATCTAGACACATTACCTTCTGCAAGAATTCTAGTCTAGAAACAATACCCTATGTAAGAATTCTAGTCTTAAAAAGGTTGTCCTATGCACACAATTCTAGTCTAGAAACGTTGTCCTATGCAAGAATTCTAGTCTAGAAATGTTGCCCTATGCAATAATTTTAGTCTAGAAACGTTGTCCTTTGCAAAAAATTATAGTTTAGAAACGTTGTCCTATGCAACATTTCTAGGCTAGAAACAATACCTTGATGTTTTAGCTTTTTACACACAAATACCCCTACCCCCCCCCCCTACCTCCCCCCCCCCCTCTCCTCCCACTCTATGAAACAGGAATGTCAAAGTGAATAATTTGTTTTCCTTCAGATAGGCTGAAGAGAAAAAAAAAGAGTTCTTACGGTCAAAGGGACACAAACTCACCTCTACCTCGTGAAAGCAAGAGGCACGAGAGAGGAGACCTCCAGTCCAGTTTTAAGCCAGCAATAAGTGACAAACATGGGACCTGTATGGAACGGTCCCAGTTCTGGTATCAGCCGCTCAGAGAATCGATCTGATGCAGCCACAACCGTGAAAGCACGAGGACGACACGAGCGGGAAAAACTGGGCAAGTTTAGTGACAGATGGCGCCAGGCTGTCTCCGATGGGATGCGAAGGGAAAGCTAGCTTACGCATGACGTTCGCTAGAATGACAGAGACAAGCACGCGGGAATGTTATGCTTCCTGGAAGACTTTGTCTTTCAAAATGAAACTAACTATTTCTTTATTTGCTGGACTAGTTGTGTGATCGTGGATGCCACCACTTTTCAACCAGAATCTGGAAAATTCAGGGTAATTTTAACTATATTTTTCCTGCTTCTTTCATACTAGCACAGGAATCTACTGTGTTTGGAAAGAGCATTGCTTGCTCCTTTCGTACTAGTACTACAATGTACTGTGTTTGGAAAGAGCATTGCTTGCTCCTTTCGTACTAGTACTACAATGTACTGTGTTTGGAAAGAGCATTGCTTGCTCCTTTCGTACTAGTACTACAATGTACTGTGTTTGGAAAGAGCATTGCTTGCTCCTTTCGTACTAGTACTACAATGTACTGTGTTTGGAAAGAGCATTGCTTGCTCCTTTCGTACTAGTACTACAATGTACTGTGTTTGGAAAGAGCATTGCTTGCTCCTTTCGTACTAGTACTACAATGTACTGTGTTTGGAAAGAGCATTGCTTGCTCCTTTCGTACTAGTACTACAGTGTACTGTGTTTGGAAAGAGCATTGCTTGCTCCTTTCGTACTAGTACTACAATGTACTGTGTTTGGAAAGAGCATTGCTTGCTCCTTTCGTACTAGTACTACAATGTACTGTGTTTGGAAAGAGCATTGCTTGCTCCTTTCGTACTAGTACTACAATGTACTGTGTTTGGAAAGAGCATTGCTTGCTCCTTTCGTACTAGTACTACAATGTACTGTGTTTGGAAAGAGCATTGCTTGCTCCTTTCGTACTAGTACTACAATGTACTGTGTTTGGAAAGAGCATTGCTTGCTCCTTTCGTACTAGTACTACAGTGTACTGTGTTTGGAAAGAGCATTGCTTGCTCCTTTCGTACTAGTACTACAGTGTACTGTGTTTGGAAAGAGCATTGCTTACTCCTTTCATACTAGTACTACAGTGTACTGGGGTTGGAAAGAGTAGGACTACTTCTAACCGTATCCTAAAATATGACTAAAGAAGGTTGTACATGGGGGCTAGCAATCACATAACATAATATCATTGTTATGATACCACCACTGGAAATGCTATGATACAGGCATCCTAAACATGAGCAAAATGTAGTGGTGATCTTATACTTCATCTGGAACGAAGAGACGAAACGTATCAACAAATGCTTAGTAAATGAACAAAAATACATAGAAGAGAGAAAGAAAGACGGCGAGAATCGTACTAGTATTATAGTTGATGGTAAATAACATAAAACTAGCAAAGATTAGAGAACTGTTTGACGTCTGGACAGAAGCAGACGTGCAGAACGTTCCGATCTAAATAAGAACATTAGAAGTTTGAAAAATGTCAGCGCTTTCCAAAACCAGACAAAGAGGGCAACAGTTAAAGATGTTCATACAGTGTTGGCGTTTGTTTACCCTAACGACCTCCATATCCACGTCTCTCAACTTATGATCGCCCTCTTGTGTGAGTCCATTCCTCGATCGAATACAACAAGCTAAAGTGTTATCGTCACTTACCTATATCTGAACTTAGCTTTGTTTTATAGAAGACATTAGTTGTGAACTCCATTGAATTATATGACACACGAATATTGTGTATTACAAGTCTCAGCTCTGTGTTGAGTACAATTGAAACAGTTTTAACGTAAAATCTTACTGTCAGTAAAAACATAAACGTTAATACAAATATAAATGTGTAAAAAGTACACACGTAATAATATAGTGGGTTTCTTAAGTTTAAGTGAAGTTAAAGGTTTGTGACCATAGTAATCACACTACTGTCGGGGAATGATGTTGTTAGAGACTTCAGTATACTGAGTCACAGCTTGTATGAGGTAGGGTTGCCAGTAATTTTCCTCGCTGCATTTTGCTTCCCTAGTCATTTGAAAGGTACCCATTGTTGTAAGAGTAGAACCCCGTATCTTTGCTGTGAAAAGCGAGTGGTTTACCATTACACCAATCAGACGCGTAAGACACCTGTCCAAACTAGCATAGTTATTATTATCATTTTAAACTGGCATACAAAAATACATTTTTGACACAGACAAAACAATTAGATACACATCGTTAAAAAAGTTTTGACATACTCAAAACAACTAGATAGATACAGTGTTAGAAAAGTTTGGACACACCCAAAACAATTATGTACACATCGTTATAAACAAATGTAGAAACATAATCATAGAAACAAAATTGTTTCAGTGATAATCTGCAATTACTTGTTTACTAAAACTAATGTCAGATCTTACACTGTGTCTGCGATGTCTTGATAGATGTGTATGTGAATGATACTTGTTATGTGAATGTCCACTCTCAATTTAAATGCGGGCTCTAGATGTTGAGCAGTGTAAGAGCTGCATCAGCCAGCGACCCATAGATGAAGCTACCTACAGGGCTTTCCACCCATAGCTGAAGCTAGCCTCAGGGCCTTCCACCCATAGCTGAAGCTAGCTTCAGGGCCTTCCATCCAGAGCTGAAGCTAGCTTCATGGCCTTCCATCCAGAGCTGCCAAGACACTTCTTCACCCCATGTGGTGATCCTGGATAACAGGTTTCAACAGGGCAGGCTGGCTAAGAAGAAGAGATCGAAGAAAGACGGCTAACCGAGGACACAATAATTACAGCTTAAGTCGGATGTGTAGGACCGAAAGGTGAAAATATGGCAGTCAAGCTATAAACTACGACACAACTCATTCTGTTCTCAGGATCCATTGTGCTACTTGCAAAGTCCTTTTCAGTTCTTGGTAGCGGGAGTTTAATAACAAACGTCGAAGAAAAAGAAATTGCAATGCCACCTCATACCTTTATGCATATTTTATGGACTTGTTATATATTCTTCCATGCTTTCAATCCCGTGGACATAATCCTTCTTCTTCTGCGTACGCAGTCAGACAGTAACCATTATTTTTTCGAAAAAAGCGGCGGTCATCCTGAGGTTCTCGCCACTGCCATAGAGCTTGTCTTGCAGTTCCACTGGTAATGGCCACATCTGCTCTCTCTGATCCTCGTATGTCGGGCAGTTCTGCAGCAGATGTTCAGCGGTCATTTTACCAGTACCGCACGGGCATTCGTCGGTACACCCTATCTTCAATTTGTTGAATAGGTGGTACCTCAGTCTGTTGTTTTGCCAGTGCGAAGTCTGAAGACAACGACCTGCTCTCTTCGGTTCAACTGGTAATAGGCATCGTTTTTGGTGTAACCAGTATGTTCGGTTTCCCATTTGTTCATGTATCTGGCTTTGATAAGCCGTTTTGACTCTTCGTACGTCATACTGGTATCTGTTTGTGGTAGTCTTGCACCTTCTTTTGCCAGTCTGTCTGCCTCCTCGTTGCCTTGGATGTTGCAGTGTGATGGGACCCACTGTACCACTACCCTTTTTGGTGCGGACTGCTGGCACAGTTTGCAGAGTGCTGCTCTTAAGTCATTAAGCTCAGTGTTTTTCTGGCTTTTTAGCGCTGTGACTACGGCGAGAGCATCTGTCAGCAGGACTATATGGCTATTTTCACTGTGTGTCACCATTTCTTCCACTGCCGCCCTCAGTGCCTCTGCCTCCGCTCTGAAATTGCTTGTGTACTTACCAGTAGCGAGTGACAGTGTTATTTGTCTGCCATTTGGTAGGTTCAGGAATGCTCCTGCCCCTCCGTTCTGTGTAGTGTTTGTTACAGAACCGTCGGTGTATGCATGGGTCCAGTCCATGCTTGGGTAGCTTTTCGTTATGAAGCTTAGGGTAGTATCTCTCCTTTCTTTTTCAGTCTGGCAGTTTTTTTGTGCAATACCTGGTATATTTTCTACCACCTCTGGAAATATATCCTGCCTCCAGGTAGGTTTTCGTACAGTAGTGATGGGTTTTGGTGTTGTTAGTGCGTTTATGGGATCTTCGTGCATCTTTGCTTTGGCTATTTCTGCAAAGTTTCTCCGCTTTAGTTTCCCATTTCCCAAATTGTTTAGTCTCTGGTGCATTGGATGGTCAGTTAGTCTTCGGAGTTTCTCTGACTGCAGCTGGGCTCTGCAGTCTCTTCTATCGGTCATGGATTGCAGTTTTGTAATCTTTTCAAGTTCTACAATTGGCGTTGACTTCATGCCACCTGTTATAATTCTCATGGCTTGGACATAATCCAATAGGGAAAGAAGTGTTAGGGAATTCACTTCTCAGTTTATCCCTCCTAATGCCATTGAAAACTGGACAAAACAAAAACAACGAACAAATTAAAAATAAATATCAATATGAAAGTTAAAGCAAATGGCAAATGTAATCCGAACAAAAGTGCGCTCGTCGCTTTAGATTGTGAAATAATGGCGAATGTTGTAAAGAAACTGAGCTGTACATCCCACTTCTATAACTAGTACTGCTAGCTTCTAGTATCCTTATGTATCACTGATATAACTAGTACTGAAAGCTTTCTTATGTATCACTTATTTAACTAGTACTACTAGTTTCTAGCATCCTTATGTATCACTGATATCAGAAGTACTGCTAGCTTTCTTTTGTATCACTAATATAACTAGTACTGCTAGCTTCTAGCATCCTTATGTATCACTTATATAACTAGTACTGCTAGATTTCTTATGCATCACCTATATAACTAGTACTGCTAGCTTCTAGCATCTCTATGTATCCCAGATTAGAAGTATATCTCTCTAGCGCGAAAACAATGTTATCATTTCTCATGTTACAATCCTCAATGTTCAAATTTCTCAAATACTTTCATCAAGGCTAGTCTCCGGTGAATGTCTTTTGGTTCTTACGTGGCTTGCCAATTTTTCTCTTGTTTTGACTGAAAGCTATTTACTAGAAGAAAGTAAACATAAAACCCTATTATGTGTATATTATGTTCACAACATAGCTATAAAGGTAGAGCTTTCATTTCCCCTCGGATATTCAAGAACTGATGACCTAACAGTTTGGATACTAACTATTGTTCAAGTGGGCACATATATTTGCATCTGAGATGAAATAAAAACTAACCCTGCACACCGCATGGTGACTGCAGGGAAGTCGACTTTTACTCCTCAGTCCTATAAAGTTTTTAAAGATCATCATCACCATCATCACCATCATCACCATCATCATCATCACTATCATCATCATCATCACCATCATCATCATCACCATCATCATCATCATCACCATCACCATCATGACCACCATCATGACCATTATCATCATAATAAAAATCAACATCACCATCACCATCATCATTATCATCAGTGCCATCATCACCATCATCATGACCATAATCACCATCACCATCATCACCATCACCATCATCACCATCACCACGATCATCATCATCATCGCCATCATCACCATCATCACCATCACCATCACCACCATAACCATCATCACCACCATCACCATTATCACCATCACCATCACCCCTATAACCATTATCACAATCACCATCACCCCTATAACCATCATCACCATCACCATCACCATCATCACCATCACCATCATCACCATCACCATCATCACCATCACCACCATCATCATTATCACCATCACCATCACCCCTAAAACCATCAGCATCATCACCATCACCCCTATAATCATCATCACCATCACCATCACCATCATCACCATCACCCCTATAATCATCATCACCATCATCACCATCACCATTACCATCATCACTATCACCATCACCACCATCACCACCATCACCACCATCACCATCATCACCATCATCATCACTATCATTATCATCATCATCATCATCACCATCACCACCATCACCACATCACCACCATAATCACCATCACCACCATCACCATCATCACCATCACCCCTATAATCATCATCACCATCATCACCATCACCATTACCATCATCATCATCACCATCACCATCACCACCATCACCACCATACCATCCTCACCATCATCACCATCATCATCACTATCATTATCATCATCATCATCATCACCATCACCACCATCACCACATCACCACCATAATCACCATCACCACCATCACCATCACCACCATCATCATCACGATCATCACCACTATCATTTGTTTCTTTGGTTCCCCTTGGAGCATGGAGCGACCACATATGCCCTCCATCTATTGCTTTTCTGTTCCATTTTCTTAAGTTCAACGGGGCTTTAATTCAGCGTGCCAGTTGGTAGTCGAAGATCCTTCCAAATAAATTATCTGCCAGGGTCAGCTAACCACATCTTAATACGGCCTTCATGTGCCCCCCCCCCTCCCATACCTGGAAAAAGCTGCACAAGTACAGTCTGGCTAAAAGAAAAGGGATCGAAATAGGAAGGCAAACCTGGTACCTAACAACGCCATCTGAAACCGGATGTGTCGGACCGAAACGCGCAGATATCGCAGTTTCGCTGCAAACTATTACACAAGGTCACACCATACTTTTCAGAACTAACCTTTTAGAAGAAAGACATCAGTTTAAAGTGTGTTATTTCTTGTCCATACATTACACGTTGTTTAGTTCAATACAATGCGTCGTTCGTGTACAGATAACTCAATTTAAAGATGTGGAACACGATCCACTAAATGTTCTCTTCCTTTTACAGATTCTGAGTAAGAGGGCATAGCAGGGGGGACAATACGCAAAGAAAGTATATTGGGTTCAACTAGACAGTACGTATCTCTCAATGATAAAAGAGTTTGTTGCTCTTAACAGATCTGTATGTGAAGGCGAGTTGCGATATGGTGTCGTATAAAGTAACCCATAGCATTACTGCCGTAGGGATGTGAGGTGTTAGAGATCTCACATTTCAAAGGCTCGGCTATATGAGGGCGGTAGCCATCTCCTCTCCCTCACTGCTTTTGCTTCTCGGTCTGAACCGGTACCCATTTAAGGCTGGATCGACCCGGGAGTTGTTGCGCTCTGAAAAAACATGACCGTCTCAACTGGGGAATGAACCCAGGTCCACTCAGATGTGAAGCCAGAGCGCTAACCACTGCGCTACGTGGCTACCGGTGTCGTATAGTTTCAACTTAAATGCCGGGACGATGAGACTAACGTCTGGTCTGGCAAAACACAATGATCAGAGAATGTTAGCCCAAGAGACATACTGGCCAAGACCCTCACCTGACCTCTTCATTGGTGGTCCTGAAAACAGGCTGTTGTCGAGGACGACAGTCTGGCTAACAAGGTGAGGTTCGACGTGATCCCCGTAGTAGTGAACGACACGCACATGAAGCCAAGCATAAGCATAACCGCATTGAGGACCCCAGTCCACCTTCATCCGCACGCTCTGGATGTGAGAAAAGCTAGTGTAACCCACCTCTTAACGTTCTTTTCAGGGCGCACATAAGTGTAACCTACTCATTGTGAGCATTCGCAAACAACAATTTAAATGTCCCCCCCCCCACCCCCCACGACATCACAGATATCCACTTGTTACGCACCAACCCCTCTCCTGTCCTGTAAACGTCTTTTACGGATAACCTGGAATTGCGTCGACATTTGCCAATATTCTTTCCAGGGCAAAGATTGCGCTAAAGATCAACACTTTACCGATAATCACCGTTCATTCTGAACGTCATAAATTGGCGCAGTGACGCAAGTAGTCCCGGCTTCCAGCAGTGCCCGCACGACGCGTTTACGCTTTCATTACCATGAAATGCTGGGCAAATTAAATCAGCTGTCATCAGCGGGTACGGCCCTGTCAGGGCAAACATTTTCAACTACGTGTCAATAGGGCATTGGGTGTTGCGTGTGACGTGTCACACGAACAGGATTGTCTATTAGTCTGGACAGCGTGGATCACGTGTTAATATAGCTGAGGAAGGATTAATGTCCCCGGGTCTGGCGTTTTGATTTAAGACTTCCGGCAAATTTCAGGTCAGGTAGTGGGTTAGGGAAGATTATTGCAAACCAGCCCCCAGATGCATTTGTGATTTATGCTGCTGCCTTGACGATACACTTCGAGTAACTAATATATATCCAGATATTGATACTGCTTTCCAATTTATAGCACTGCCTTGACGATACACTTCGAGTAACTAATGTGTATCCAGATATTGATTCTGTTTTCTTATGTATGCCCCTGCCTTCATGATACGCTCCGTCAGACTATCCGATATTTACTACTTGATTGTTCCATCCACTTATCGCGTTGTTTTCCTCATTCCCTCTTTCCTTCAAACTTTACTTCTAAAATGATTTTCAAAGTCGTGATATGTCTCTTTATATGCTCACACTTTTTACCTATCTCATATTTATGTTTTTCATTACTAACTATCTACAGATAAACAATTTTATGATTCTCACGAGGACGCTTCTGAAGTCGAAACCCATTATTTACAACTTTTTCTCCTCAATTTATTATCTCGTCTGCCAGAACGCTTCGTAAAAATCGTATCCTCTCCACAAAGATCGATATTCAAATAACAGTAAAAGATAGATCGGTTCCTAATTTCAGCTTGAAATCTCCACGGGCGAAGGCAAATAATCGTTTCCATCAAATCTAGGATTCAAGACGAGCATCGGTATCGAGTCAAAATACACATATTCGTGTCTCCGAAAGTTTGTGAATGACGTTTAAATCAATCTTCACCAATCCCTTTATCAGAGCACAACAATACGCTCGCTTTCATGACTTTCAAATACTATTTCTATTATAATCATCATGTAGCATGTCCTTTGCAGAACGTTGCTCTCACAACATCCGATCCATAAGACTCCATCTCTAGCCAGAGCACCCGCCTCTGACGCTGTCATCTTCAGGACCTCAGGGATGTCTTTTGTCCATCTTTGCCTTGGTCTGCCTCTGCCCCGCTTTCCAGTAACCATAGCCTCCAGTATCGTTCTCGCCATGCCATTATGACGTTTGATGTGACCAAAATAGTTTAGCTTTCTAGACAAAATATTGTTTACTAACAAATTTTCCTGTATATCCAGTTCTTTTAGGGTATCTGCATTCTTCTTTTTCGCTATCAATAGTATTTTAAGCACACGTTTGTAGAATTTTAGTTCAAAAGATTCAATATTTTTCTCAAGTGTTTGTATTTGTTTTCTATTTTTACATCTTATTTAATGGAGAGCGTTTTACCAAGGAAGATGTGAGCTAGGTTTACAAACCCAAAAGACTGAACGTTCGAGTCCCGTCACGCTCGGTTGGACAGACGTTCGTTGGTTGTTTCATAGTACGACTGCTTCTCTCAGTCGCCTCACGTGTAAATGAGCACATGACGAACTATAGTCGTCTTTTAATTTAAAAACAAGGTCCGAAGCAATTTTCTACAAAACTGCATGCCATATCCACATGATTTCTCGCATGCAACCTTAGAATATTCATGACGTTTAGAGAAAATTTATTTCTTTAAGAAATTTGATGAATTTTGAAGAAAAAAAAAATTCATTAGGCTAAATTAAAAGCAACCTCACTAAATTAGATATAATTTTAACATGTTTACGGCACACAGTCGTGCTGTTTTACAAATAAATGTTTTGACATCCAAATTCAACGAGCAAAAACAAGTTCTCGATTATCTCATGCGCCAATTAGACACTTTGTCGAGTGCGGAAAATAACCAAGGTCATTCGTGCGAAACTGTAGTTCAAATATTGGCGTATCATGATATAATAGTTTGTGGGGTTGTTATTTGGACATATAGTTTTTTTTTTTTAAATTGACATTATTATCAATTTCAAAATGAGTTTGGAGCGTACATTTATAACAATGCAGAAGGTTAACGTTTTACTATACAAGTTTTTCCGCAGGGAATCTAAGATGGGTCATTTATATTGCGATATTCATGACCCTGAGAAACGAACGGATTTGGCGCTTGGTCTGGAAGATCATCCTTTTATCGTTGGATTGGATAGGCCAAGAGTGCATTCATATCAAGCAAGGTTTAAGGGGATAGTGTGGGCTAGTGGTTAAGTGACACGGCTACCCATCCGAAGGTGCTGGGTTCATTCCTCATCACAGCATTTGTTGTTATCCCGAGGAAGAAAACTCTTAGAAAATGCAGGAGGAAGCAGACGCAGACCCTTGCATAAAATGCATATTGAAATCAGATGCGCTAGGCCGACAGGGTCAAACATAAAAACATAGTGCAACGCACTCCGGCTTAGAGAATAGAGAAATAAGGCGAACACAAAAAAAACAACAACCTGTCAAGCAAGGTGGGAAAAAGAAATTTGACGATTTCAACAGAGATGTCAAAAAACAGGAGATTTTGAAACTGTTGACGAAAAATCAATTTGTTACTCTCCGGAAACTAAAATTAATATTGCAATATTTTAAAAAGTACTCTTTGGAAAATTGTAAGAGCTGCCGGAGTTACATTCAGAAAAACTTCAGGCGGCAGGAATATTATATATGAAAAGCCGCAATTGATTGCTGCCCGAAGCAAATACATGAGACAGATACATGAACGGCGTAGGCAAGGCTAAGATATTGTTTACTTGGACGAATCCTGGGCCAATGCTCACCACATCTAAGATAAAGAATGGTAGATGAATCCTGGGCCAATGCTCACCAGACCTATGGTAAAGAATGGCAATCAATTGAAGGTGAACAGACAAGACAAATTCCAAGCAGCAAAGGGCAGCGCAATATTCTAACGTTTGCCGGAAGCAGTGAAAAAGGACTTGTCAATGACGCTGAACTTATTTTCAAATAAACAAGTACTGATGGTAGAGACTACCACACTAAAATGAATGAACACATTTTCAGGCACTGGATGACGATAGAGCGGCATGCCTGGTAGTTGATAATTCATTGTAACACAATGCAGTAACAGAGGAAGACAAAGTACCAACTGCATCAAATTCAAAAGTATAAATTAGAATATGGCTAGTAAAAGAAAAAGTGAATCTCGACAACACGTATTTTGAAGCCCAAGTTGTTGCAGATTGTGAGGAAGAAATATAAGATAAAGGTGTTTCATATTGACAAAATTATAATTGAAGAGTACGGTCAAGATTCTTTGCGACTACCTGCAAATCATGCGCACCTAAACCCTCTAGAGCGTGTGTGGGCTAAAACCAAAGGACAAGTTGCCGAACAGAACAGAAATGTTAAATGTGTGATGTTGAAATGCTGACACGTGAGTACTTTAAAAAAAAATATTCAGTTTTGGGGGAAGTGTGTTGAGCATGTGCTCCGGGAAGACAAACAGCACTGGCAACGAGAGGGATTACAATTTGTCCATCCAGTAACAATTATCAGCATCTTTTAATCGACAGGATCGGAATGATTAATAAAATCTTTTGTGGACATACTGATAAGCAGACTTGGATGAGTTAGCGTATGTTTATGAAACCTATTACGTGTTCAAACAATGACTACATAAATATTCCAATATTCAATCGCTTTAAGCAACATAAAATCAGCTGAGCAGTTGATCCAACCTTGGGGTTTTAGGGTGACCGAAGGGCTGTACTAACTGTTGCATATTGGTGACATTTTTACGATTGTTCCTAAAGGGCAACACGGACAATCAATTGATCTATCAAGACATTAAGAAGATACGCCTATGAACAAATTGCGACGAGAAATTTAGCTGCGTACTGTAAAATCTTAAATTTAATGCCATTACTTTACATTTTCCGTTTCCGGTTGTTCAAGATGCTGGTTGGTTTGAATTGACAGAACAGAGATTTATAACGTTTCAGATAAGTATTAGTGTTGAAAATTAATTTGTGTAATAATAACATAGTTGTGATTGTAGTTTATTGTAGCATACGTATTTTCAAATATAGTGGCCTTGTTATAACAGATAGTTAGTGACTTGACATAATTAAATAGCGTGGAACAGTGAGCGGTAGTAACACTCAAGTAACACTAGGCCTAGTCGTTTTGATACTTTGTAGAAAGGTAAATACCAGCGACATTTGTTTGTTCCTTTTTTGGCGTTGCTTTAAGAAGTATACATTTTATTAGGTATTAATATAACTTATTGGCTAACGGAAATAAATAGCAAAATTAGAATGGCCACTAAGATGAGACGAACTGCTGCGAGGAAAGGCCAAGTCAGATTATGTGATTTGTGTGGCGAAAATGTTAGTATTACTACAACGTTGGAAGATGAAGGAACCGTGTTATGTAGGATATGTAGAGTTGAAGAGAGGCAGGCACAAATGGAGTGCAATATAAGGGAAAATGAGAAGAGATTAGAGGAGATAGAAAAGAGGCAGATGGAAATAGAAGGGAAACAAGTGAAAATGGAGGAAATTTTAAAGAAGCTGCAGTCAAGGTGTAGTCAAGGAAGTAAGGGAGATTTGAGTGAGGAAACAGCTCACAGGGCAGAGAGCTTTGGAGAGAAGTATGCACATATAGGTGAGGGGTCAGTTTTGGTAGTAGGAGATTCAATGGTGAGAGAGGTTGGCAGACATTTGTCTAAACAACACAACATGTTTGAAAGAATGGATATTGGGGGAGCAAAAATAGAGGACATAGAGGGGAGAATAAATAGGTTAGATGACAAAGGAAACAGTCATGTGGTAGTATTGGCAGGTACAAATAATGTAAAGAGAGATGGTACAGAAATAATTATGGATAAATATAAAAGTCTTATGAGAACACTTAAGGAAAAAAAGTTTAGAAAGGTCACAATGATGGGCATTTTAGACAGAGCAGATGGGTCAGACTATCTAGATAGCAAAATAATAGGTATCAACCTTAGGTTACAGGTGATGTGTGCGGACATGGGAATGGAATTTATTGATGTTAAAGTAGACAAAAGTAAAATGTTAGATAGGGGAGGTTTACATCTAAATGAGATAGGACAGCATGTTGTAGCAAAGTATATGTTCTATCATTGTGTTAGAAATTTAAACTAGTAAGGCCTATGAAGTATGAGACTAAAGATAGGCCTACAATAGGGTGCTATAGAGGATGTAGTCAAAGGGGTAATTTGGTGTCAGGGAAGTGTGAAATACATAGTAGAAAAGCAAACACTAAAATGATAAAGCAGAAGCAAAAAGAGGAAAACCAACAACATTACAAACTAAAATGTTTTTATGCAAATGTGAGAAGCATAGTAAATAAAAGAGAAGAATTGGAACTGTATGTAGAAGAAGAAAAACCAGATATAATAGGGTTAACAGAATCATGGACATATGAGGAGATTGCAGATAGTGAACTTGAAATTGAGGGATATACACTGTTAAGGAAAGATAGGATAATTGGAGACAAGACTAAGGGAAGTGGCGTTTTATTATACTGTATAAATTCTGTTAATATAACGATCAAAGATTATTTATCATGTGGTAACAAAAATGAAAGTGTATGGGGAGAAATAGAAAGTGGGGGTGAAAAAACAGTGATTGGAGTGTGCTATAGATGTCCATCAAGTCAAAAAGAGGAAGATGAGGAGCTGATTAGTAGTATAGCAAAGGCAAGTAAAGGGAAATTATTATTAATGGGAGATTTCAACTATCCAGAAATAAAATGGGATATGGCAGAAGCACTTGTAGAGTCAAAACCTTTTGTTACGTGCATAACGGACAATTTTTTAATTCAACATGTAGAAGCAGCCACCAGAGGCAAAAACATACTCGACCTAGTTTTTACCACAGAGGAAAATATGATTGAAAACGTTACCGTTGGGGAACTGTTTGGCTCAAGTGACCATCAAATCATCCGTTGGGATCTTATTGCAGGGAAAGAAGTAAACATAAACACGCGAACATACGACTACTCTAAGGCAGATGTTAAGAGGATGAAAGAGGCAGCGAATCACATAATCTGGAAAGATATTATTGTAGGAACAGATGTTGAACAGGAGTGGGAAAGTTTTAAAACAGTTCTAGAAACGCTAAAAGAGGAATGTGTTCCATGTAGGGAGGTAAACCTCAAGCGTAAAAAGTGGATAACTAGATTTGTAGTGAAATGTAGAAGAGCAAAAAATAAAGCATGGCAAAAATATATAGAGGCAGGTAAATCAAAAGAAACATATGTAAAATATTTGGACAAGCAGAACATATCTCAGAAAGCGAATAAAACAGCAAAAATAGACTTTGAAAAAAAACTTGCTCAGAGGATCAAGACTGACAGTAAAAGCTTCTTTTCTTATGTTAGAAATAAACAAAGAACGAAAGACAAAGTAGGCCCTCTCATAGACAGTACAGGGAAAATAATAAGTGAGAATAGGGAGGTTGCTAATCTGCTCAATCAGTACTTTGGCACAGTCTTCAGTCTTCACAAAGGAGGACTGCTCCGAGATCCCAGAGCCTATAGATATTTTTCAAAGAGACATGGATACAGCGGGATTAAGATCAATCTGTATTACAGAGGAAATGGTTTTTAAAAAATTGGAGGGGTTGAAAGTGAATAAATGTCCAGGTCAAGATGGTATTCACCCAAAATTGCTGTATGAAATTAGAAACCAACTAGCAAAACCATTGGCTATATTATGTTCTCAATCACTTACAAAAGGGATTGTTCCACGGGATTGGAAAGATGCAGGAGTGATCCCCTTATTCAAAAAAGGCAAAAAATCAGATCCGGCAAATTATAGACCGGTGAGTTTAACGAGCATAGTCTGTAAATTGTTAGAGTCAATAATCAAAGAAAACATTGTAATGCATTTAGACAAATTTAATCTAATTATAAATAGTCAGCATGGGTTTACTAGAGGGAGATCATGCTTAACAAATCTATTAGAATTCATGGAGGAGGTTACTAAAATCATAGATAAAGGGGAGCCAGTGGATGTTATTTATCTAGACTTTGCAAAGGCCTTTGATAGAGTACCTCATCAAAGATTATTTCGAAAGTTAAAATCACATGGAATAGGTGGCGAAGTTGCCAAATGGATTGAAAATTGGTTAACGGGAAGAAGGCAGAGGGTGGGCATAAATAAGGAGTACTCTGAGTGGAGTGAAGTGAAAAGTGGTGTGCCACAGGGCTCGGTTTTGGGACCAATTTTGTTCTTGATATATATAAATGATTTGGACATTGATATGAGATCCATGATTGCAAAATTTGCTGATGACACAAAACTATGCAGTAGTCTCTCATCTAAAGCGGAAGTGGATATATTGATGTCGGATTTAGATAAAATTCGAGAATGGTCTGTAAGCTGGCAAATGGAGTTTAATGTAGATAAATGTACAGTCATCCACATGGGTAGATCCAATATGGAACATAATTACAGAATGGGAGAAAACAAAATTAGAAAGATAGATAAGGAAAGGGACCTAGGGGTTATAATAGATCATACAGGAAAGGTGAGTGAGCAAGTTAAGGTAGCAGTGAAAAAGGCAAATGCAATGTTAGGTATGATAAAAAGAAATATTAAACATAGGAGCAAGGAAGTGATCGTCAAACTGTATAAAGCTTTAGTTAGACCTAGATTGGAGTACTGTGTACAGGTGTGGAGTCCTTATCATAGAGGGGACATAAACATGCTAGAAAGAATACAAAAAAGAGCGACAAAGATGATAGTGGGATTCCAGAATTACAGTTATGAGGAACGACTCAGAAAAGCCGGCCTACAGTGTCTCGAAGAGAGAAGAATTCGTGGTGACTTAATACAGGTTTATAGGATGATCAGAGGAATCGATAAATTAGACTATAACAAGTTTTTTAAAATACAGCCACCTACAATAACACGAGGGCATAGCTACAAGCTGATTAAAGAGAGGTCCAGGTTAGATATTAGGAAATATTTTTTTAGTCAGAGAGTGGTATCTGCTTGGAATGCATTGCTAGGGGAGGTAGTGGAGGCAGGGACAATTAATGCATTTAAGAATAAACTGGATGCGCATAGATTTTAGAGCAAGGTGATGTAAATGTAACTGGTTGTATACAGACTCTGCAGGGTCTTCTAAACCAGTATAAAGATGTTAAGTTAAGAACCATTAACTTAACGTATGTTAAGTTAATGGTTCTAGAAGATCAAAAGAATTCGCCGATGTTTAAATGTCTTAATATCTATGGATTAAATAATATCAATGTTTTAGTGCCATGAATATTCTAAGGCTGCATGCGAAAAATCATTGGATCGGACATGCAATTTAGTAGAAAATTGCTTCGGACCTTGTTCTTGAATTAAAAGACGGACTTTAAGAGGAAGATTCTGGATTTACGGAGATCGTAATCCTGCAATGAAAGGGTCAGAGCGCGTATGGGATTGTTTTATGTACATTGATGTTAAACGGTCTGTAATTGTCTTCTGTACATTGATATTAAACCGTCTATAATTGTCTTCTGTACATTGATGTTAAACCGTCTATAATTGTCTTCTGTACATTGATGTTAAACCGTCTATAATTGTCTTCTGTACATTGATGTTAAACCGTCTATAATTGTCTTCTGTTCATTGATGTTAAACCATCTATAATTGTCTTATGTACCTTGATGTTAAACCATCTATGATTGTCTTCAGTGCCTTGATGTTAAACCATCTATGATTGTCTTCAGTGCCTTGATGTTAAACCATATATGATTGTCTTCAGTGCCTTGATGTTAAACCATCTATGATTGTCTTCAGTGCCTTGATGTTAAACCGTCTATGATTGTCTTCTGTGCCTTGATGTTAAACGGTCTATGGTTGTCTTCTGTGCCTTGATGGTAAACCGTTTTATCTTCTTTACATGTTGGAGTGGGAGTAGCGGGTCATATACATGACTTGCTTACTTCCCCTGTCCAAGTATCACGTCATACGATGACATGGATTGCACTGTTATTTGTCTCCAGCATGTCACAACTATTGCATGTCTCCTGGAGGTTGGGGCAGGTCATCAGCTGATCTGGGTCGGGTATTGCGCCACAGTAACGTGGGTTATCATCCTGTGTATCCCCATCTCTTCGTGTTCCACTTGCACCGTGATACACCAGTTCGGAGTCACGTTCAGCGACTTGCATGTTGTGCATGATAGATTATGTCCTGGGGCAGAACCCAATCAAAGATCGATTTCTGGGGCCTGCATCAGTTCGTGCCAGCTCTCGATCCGACGGCTTTCTGGGCTTCTCTATATCGGCTTTGTTGGTTTTAGGAGGTTATGTCTGGATTCGAGTCTTGTGCTCTTAACATGATGTCCAAACTTGTGTTGTCTTGGGTCGTTCTCTTGTTCTTCTTGTTCGATTTCTGCTGCAACGCTTCTTCGAATCTGGGTTGGTACTATGCCAACTATGAAGTATATTTTATCGCTAAACTCTCAAATGGAATATTTTCATTTTCTGAAATGACAAACGAAAATATTCCATATGTGTAGAGGACTGTCATGTTCCTTTGTGATTTCCATTTCGTATCATCCATTACCATTGTTATATTTCCAAGACAGAAGCAGGTCTTGATCTGTCCTAGTATTTGACTGTCCTTACACACACACACGCACACACACACACACACACACACACACACACATACACAAGCCCGCACGCACGCACACACACACACACACAAGCACGCACGCACGCACACCCACACACACACACACACACACAAGCACACACACACACACAAGCACAAGCACGCACACACACACACACACACAAGCACAAGCACGCACAAACGCACACACACACACACGCACGCACACACACACACACACACAAGCACGCACGCACGCACACACACACACACGCACGCACGCACGCACACAGTAGAAGAGCAGCAATGATGCCGCTGTACCGGCTGCGGATTTACACTGCTCTGGTGGCCTAGTTCATTATGGATGCCGCCAGACCACGGATTTGCCTGAAATTCACACTAGTCGACGACTTACACTTGTTTTCACGGAAATGTGTCGTTGTTTTCCATTTGGACTAGTTAATTAGTTCCTTTTTTGTGTTTCCTTCTATCTAATTATTCTGGAATGGACATCGGCTATACGAATTAGTGCTACGTTTAAACATGTGTCGTATTTTCACGGTCTAGTGCGCGCGGTTGAACTTCACGAGATTGGCACCCTTCGCTCTAACTGCATGCGGTGTCGGTTTGGGTATGACTCTGAAATATAGACACGTGACTTTAATAGACTAGAACACTGCCCGGGAGAGATGCCCAACACATCCCTCACACGCTTAGTGATATCCCTACGACCTCTTCTGGTTAGGGGAAAGGCAAAATCTAGCTGTCATTTGGACGGCACCTAACAGCCTGCTCAATTCGATTTTCAAAGTTTTCATTTTGGCACTAACGCGACAAAGGAACCTGGGAGTTAAGGGTCCGTCTCCGATAGGTCTATGCGGAGCTCTCACACTCATGAAGACCGTGAGATACTTGGAAATTTCTGGAATTCTAACCTCACCATTTATCGCTTTATTTCCTTCGTTTCTTGAGAGGTGAGCGTCTTACCCTTCGGCTGTAGCGATCACACCCACCCCAAAATGTATATACGATACAAAGGTTTAACATCAAGGTGCAAAAAGCAATCCTAGAAGGCTTAACTAATATATAAAAAAACAATCATAGACGGTTTAACTAATATTTAGAAAACAATCATAGACGGTTTAACATCAATGTGCAGAAGACAATCATAGACGGTCTAACATTAATGTGCAGAAGACAATCATAGACGGTTTAACATCAATGTGCAAAAGATAATCATAGACGGTTTAACATCAATGTGCAGAAAACAATCATTGACGGTTTAACATCAATGTGCAAAAGACAATCATAGACGGTTTAACATCAATGTGCAAAAGATAATCATAGACGGTTTTACATCAATGTGCAGAAAACAATCATAGACTGTTTATCATCAATGTACAGAAGACAATCATAGACGGTTTAACATCAATGTGCAGAAAACAATCATAGACGGTTTAACATCAATGTGCAGAAAACAATCACAAACGATTTAACTAATCTATAGAAAACAATCATAGACGGTTAAACATCGATGTGCAGAAGACAATCATATACGGTTTAATATCTATGTGCAGAAACAATCACAGACGGTTCAACTAATCTATAGAAAACAATCATAAGCGGTTTAACATCAATGCGCAGAAGACAATCACAGACGGTTTAACTAATCTATAGAAAACAATCATAAACGGTTTAACATCAATGTGCAGAGGACAATCATAAACGGTCTAACATCAAGGAACAGAAGATGGTCTACGACAGAATTGATAAACATTCCTTAGGAGAGAGTCTCTGAGATCCTTGATCTTATACGTCAATCAACAAGGCACATTGGGAGGAAGACTAACGTCTGGTCAGGCCCAACATACTGATCAGACATGTTAGTCAGGATCAGGCAAAATATACTGGCCAAGACCCTCAGCTCGGCTTCCTCATAGCTCTTCCTGGAACAGGGCTGTTTTCATGGCAGCCTAGCTAATGAGGTGAGTGATCGATGTGATCCCCGTAGTAGTCAGCGGCACACAGATGAAGCCAAGCATAGCACAACCGCCTTGATACCCTGGTCCACCTTTATCAGTAAGCTCGGGATGTGAGGAAAGCTACTGCAACCCTCCACTTAACGTCCTTTTCAGTGCGCACAAAAGATTAACCTGCTCATTGTGGGCATTTAAAACAAACAAACAACTACATGGCACACGATGGTGATGTTTCCTGGACCACAAGAACGGTTGAACTGGATAAAGGAATTGCTGACATTGATTCGGTCACCATGTTTAAAACTCTAACAGAGCAAGCAAGCATTAATCTCTGTCATGTTCTCGATAAGTGACAGGCAACACATACAATTTGTACATGAACGGCGTCATAAAAAACGATTTTACATTTGCACACGGCGGCTCTCCTTTTGATTCACGTTTTACGTATTTACAGATAACATTATTTGAAAGATAGAAAAGGAAAATGACCTAGGGTTAAAATAGATCACACAGGTAATGTGAGTGAGCAAGTCCAGGTAGCAGGGAAAAAGGCAAATGCAATGTTAGGTATGATAACAAGAAATATTAAACGTAAGAGCATGGAAGTGATAGTCAAACTGTAAAAAGTATTAGTTACACCTAGATTGAAGTACTGTGTTCAGGTGTGGGGTCCTTATAGTAGAGGTGAAATAAACATGCTGGAAAGGATACAAAGCCGAGCAACACAATTTCAAGTGGGATTCCAGAACTTTAGTTGTGAGGAGAGACAGTGACTAGAATAGAAGAATTCGAGGTGATTTAATACAGGTTTATAAGATAATCAAAGGAAAGAATCAATTAGACTATAGTAAGTTTGTTTTTCTCAAAATACAGCCGCCTACAAGAACAAGAGGGCGTAGCTACAAAGGAAATTCCAGGTTAGATACCAGGGAATACTTTTTTGCTTTAGAGAGTGGTGAATGCTTGGAATGCATTGCTTCAAAAATAGTGAAGTTAGCGTCAATTAATGGACACAAAAGTAGAATGGTATGCGTTTATGTATTTTTTGATCAAGTGAATGTAACAGAAACTGGTTGTATACCGACTCTGCAGTCTTCTAAACCAGTATAATGACGTTTAGTTATATCCAAACATATTTCTTTAAGAAAGCGTGTGTTATCTGGCAGATTCTTGAGATACAATGTATCCTTCTAATATATAATCACAAGTTTGGTTCTCTCAATTAATTGGCGGTGGATCTCATACTTCTCTCACCGCCATACACTGTATACCGTAAACATTCATATCTATTACAATCATATAATATACGCTTTGTCTTTATGTTTCTTGTCACTAAATAGTTGATCCCACATTTAGAATAAAAACAGACATGCTGTCACTATGCTCTTCTCGTGGATCCGACAAAAATAGAAATAAATAGTTTCTTATACTTGTTTATACTTGCGACACGTGTGGATGCCAGTGTGTGCTTTTTTAAATCATTTGAACAAACAATATTCAAGTCTGCAGTAGCCGGTATGTAGTCAAAATAAGACCACGTAATCTCGTTTAGATAATCTGTGTCCTTTTATCATACCAGACTCCGTGTATTCGTTATGTCATTCGTCTTTGACGCTGTCGAAAACAAACGTGCTGTAATTGTAGCCTTATTTCATTAAGGTCGTTACCCAAACACTTCCAAAGTCTGGGACAAACTTTCGTAACCTACATTCGTTCAACCTAATAGAGTTAACAGCCATAGTATTCGAGGGACGAAAGTAGCGTGTGCCCGACCAGGCTGATTGACAATCAAACCAGGATTTCTCCAGAAACTGACAGGCAATCACTGAGATAAGAATCAGGCGATTATGGTTCTCCGGTACTCCACGAGACAAGGGAAATATACAACACCAGCAACAAATAGAGGCGTAGAACTCATCTGGCGAATTGGTCTGAGGAGGTGACACAATAGAATTAAGTTGACAAGCTATTTATCAAAGAAAATAAAGAAATGTTTGTCATATTTCCATTTCGTTCTCTGATAGATATAAAGTGACCACTACATTTGTTCCATTTTGGATGTCAGCGCTAAATCACTTTGTGTGGGATTGCAGATGTGTTTTCTGTAAAGGTAGGTCAACAGAAGACCGATTTGGCACAGCGGTAGGGGTCCGTTTCTCTCAGGGGCCCGCTATAGCAGTGAAGATGGTGCTTGTTTCTTTCGGGGGCCCGCTTTAGCATTGATGTAAGGCTATCATTTCTCTCTGGGGCCCGCTATAGCATTGATGTAAGGCTATCATTTCTCTCTGGGGCCCGCTATAGCATTGATGTAAGGCTATCATTTCTCTCTGGGGCCCGATATAGCATTGATGTAAGGCTATCATTTCTCTCTGGGGCCCGCTATAGCAGTTATTTAAGGCTATCATTTCTCTCTGGGGCCCGCTATAGCATTGATGTAAGGCTATCATTTCTCTCTCGGGCCCGCTATAGCATTGATGTAAGGCTATCATTTCTCTATGGGGCCCGCTATAGCATTGATGTAAGGCTATCATTTCTCTCTGGGGCCCGCTATAGCAGTGATGTAAGGCTAACATTTCTTTCTGGGGCCCGCTATAGCATTGATGTAAGGCTTACATTTCTCTCTGGGGCCCACTATAGCATTGATGTAAGGCTATCATTTCTCTCTGGGGCCCGCTATAGCAGTGATGTAAGGCTATCATTTCTCTCTGGGGCCCGCTATAGCATTGAGGTAAGGCTATCATTTATCTCTGGGGCCCGCTATAGCATTGATGTAAAGCTATCATTTCTGTCTGGGGCCCGATAAAGCATTGATATAAGGCTATCATTTCTCTCTGGGGCCCGCTATAGCAGTTATTTAAGGCTATCATTTCTCTCTGGGACCCGCTATAGCATTGATGTAAGGCTATCATTTCTCTCTGGGGCCCGCTATAGCATTGATGTAAGGCTATCATTTCTCTCTGGGGCCCGCTATAGCATTGATGTAAGGCTATCATTTCTCTCTGGGGCCTGCTATAGCATTGAGGTAAGGCTATCATTTCTCTCTGGGGCCCGCTATAGCATTGATGTAAGGCTATCATTTCTCTCTTTGGCCCGCTATAGCAGTGATGTAAGGCTATCATTTCTCTCTGGGGCCCGCTATGAGCAACTGATGTCCTTTGACAGAGATGGAGTGTTAGAGAGTTAACTGTGCCAGACCACTGCTTTTTACAAGGCGGAGTCCCCGGTTTCCTTCCTTGCTGTCGTTCCTTCCCTAACTTTAAGCCAGATGCCCATATACAGTTGAGCTGACTGGAGCGTGTTGATTGCGAGAATAAAACTCGGGATCTTTGCCACGAATAGCGACAGCTCTACAGCTCTACCACTTAGATACTTCCTGGGAAGTTTACACAATAAAATCAGGTCTGCAGGCTAGTACATCATCAATCTCCATCGCACATTTCGGAAAATTGACCATTGACAACCCTCCTCCTTCAAGTACTATTTGCCTGGCAAAGGGACCGAAGTTTTCATTCTCTTTTATGGGCGTTTCTTGATCTTTCTCTCTTCCTTACGGATGTCACGACAGGGCCTGCCAGGCTATCTTTGATTCTGTTCGTTACTAGGTATTCAAAAGGCAGTCAGCCCAGTAGCTTCCTTGCGGCTTTCACTCCACTGGATTGGTTGTCTTGGCCAATATATTTTACCTGACCTTGACTACCAGACCGATTAGTATATTTGACCTGACCCTGACTAACATATCCGATCAGTATGTTTTGTCTGACCCTGACTAACATGTCTGAACTGTATGTTTTGGATGACTCTGACTAACATGTCCGACCAGTTTATTTGACCTGACCCTGAATCATATTTCTGATCAGTATGTTTTGCCTGACTCTGACTAACATGTCCGATAAGTATGTTTTGCTTGGCTCTGACTAAAAGGTCGAACAGTATGTTTTGCCTGACTCTGACTAACATGTCCGATAAATATTTTGTGCCTGACTCTGACTAAAAGGTCCGATCAGTATGTTTTGCCTGACTCTGACTAAAAGGTCCGATCAGTATGTTTTGCCTGACTCTGACTAACATGTCCGACCAGTATATTTGACCTGACCCTGAATAATATTTCTGATCAGTATGTTTTGCCTGACTCTGACTAACATGTCCGATAAGTATGTTTTGCTTGACTGACTAAAAGGTCGATCAGTATGTTTTTGCCTGACTCTGACTAACATGTCTGATAAATATGTTTTGCCTGACTCTGACTAAAAGGTCCGATCAGTATGTTTTGCCTGACTCTGACTAAAAGGCCCGATCATTATGTTTTGCCTGATTCTGACTAAAAGGTCCGATCAGTATATTTTGCCTGACTCTAAAAGGTCCGATCAGTATGTTTTGCCTGACTCTGACTAAAAGATCCGATCAGTATGTTTTGCCTGATTGACTAAAAGATCCGATCAGTATGTTTTGCCTGACTCTAAAAGGTCCGATCAGTATGTTTTGCCTGACTCTGACTAAAAGGTCCGTTCAGTATATTTTGCCTGACTCTGACTAAAAGATCCGATCAGTATATTTTGCCTGACTCTGACTAAAAGATCCGATCAGTATATTTTGCCTGACTCTGACTAAAAGGTCCGATCAGTATATTTTGCCTGACTCTGACTAAAAGGTTCGATCAGTATGTTTTGCCTGACTGACTAAAAGGTCCGATCAGTATGTTTTGCCTGGCCAGACGTTAGTCTCATCTCCAGGCTTCCCTGGCAAAGCTATTGGGATCATTGAGACACGCAAGCCCCCTCAAAAATCTAACTAACGAACACAGGGAAACTAGTTACCATAGTTACCAAAGATAATTTACAAACATTCCTCTTGCGCCCATTTCACTGTGAACAAAGTATCGAATCATCACGTCTGCAACTAGCTATTTATGGAAATCAGCACTACAGCACTGTGTGTACTCTTTATTGGTTCAGTGATTCGGTTTGCGTTTCATGCGAAGCATAGGGGCGTTAGTCCAGGTTGCCTTCAACAGGAAGCGTATATCCTAACATTTTCAGTGGCGGTTTTAAAAGCAAAGGTTTTTCATGATGAGGTTGCTAGCCACGAGCACCACTAATTTTTATCATCTTTTATGACATGCTTGGAAGGTTACAGTGGTTCTATTCTTTTCGACTCTGGTACAATCAGGTGTTGTGTGCTCTTGCATTCGATTTTTCTGTAGCAATTGGTATACGTGACAAAGCTGCTCTCTCTATGTGCACGAATATTGTCCGTAAAAACACATACAAACAAGTACTCAGTTACCGCAACAGAACAAAAACCAAACGACATCTACGTTGAGACCAGAGAATTTTCGTCATGGGAAAAGAACAATAAAAAATACAACTAACAAATCACAACAAAAACAAGACATGAGCGGTTTAAGTTGGTAGTCAGGTATGCATTTGACATGACGTTTTGTTTTCTCTTGTGATTAGCTAGTTTTTTTTCCTTTCGTTCTTTGTTCAGTAACGTAGGTGTCAATTCGTTTTGTCCTAGGGACATCAATGAGCAATGACCTACATGTGCTTTTGTCCTGGTGTCATCAGTGACCCATGACCTATATGCATTTTTGTCCTGGTGTCGTCAGTGAGCAATGGCCTATGTGTGTTTTTGTCCTGGTGTAATCAATAATCCATGACCTAAATGTGCTTTTGTCCTGTGTCATCAGTGACCCATGACATATATGTGTTTTGTCCTGGTGTCATCAATGAGTAATGACCTATATGTGTTTTTGTCCTGGTTCGTCAATGAGCAATGACCTAAATGTGTTTTTGTCCTGGTGTCGTCAGTAAGCAATGACCTACATGTGTTCTGTCTGGTGTCGTCAATAAGCGATTCCCTATATGTTTTCTTTTCCTGGTGCGTTAATGAGCTATGATATATAAGTGTTTTGTCCTAACGAGGCAATGAGGCGTGACCTATATATGTTCTTGTCGCGTTAAGAGCAGGGGTGATGGGGCTGGCAACACTGAAACCAAATGCACCTGAATGTGTGCCAAGGTCACTCGCCGTCTCGACACTAAGTTGACAAAGGAAAACGGATAGTTGAGGGGAAGAATGTGTCTGGTACAGGTAGGGGTTAGGAGCTGACCACTCTGCCCTCCGATTTTTGTAGGGGAGGAGAGGGGGAGGGTTAGTGACAGACAGAGACCATCAGGTCTTGCTGTGACATTTTAGAATAACAGGAATTCTGAGTGATTCGTTTCAATAACAACTAGTTGGAGGTAGAACCAAACTGGAGTGATGGCTGAGTCAGACAACCCACATAAGACAATTTGACAGTCTTGATACTGCTTGAGACTATATAATACTAGGCAAAGTGTAACTCAATCAGACTGGCCATGGAGAGAGAGAGAGAGAGAGAGAGAGAGAGAGAGAGAGAGAGACTGAGAGTTTAGCAAGGAGATTGGCTGGAAAGAAATGAGAGTTTAGCTCCGACTTTCTAGAAGAACGATTGCCACTAGTTAGCAGGCTGTTTTACGAATGTGTCAGAGATGGAATGAGTTACAGAGTGACTGAACCATCATCCGCTTTGAGTCTGGGCCAGTCGCTCTATAAGGTGTGTGTTGGACATCCGGTGACTAGAAGAGATCTGAATGTATGTGGGGTGTATGCAGGGCACTGAGGGAACGATGTATATTCCGGAGTATGTGTATTCGCAGATCAATTGAGTGTGTGACGACAATTGAGTATTCTTCAAACAGATTGGATGTTTAATGTCAAGATCACCTGCCTGAAAGAATCTGAATGTGTAATGAAAAGATCACCTGCCTGAAGGGATCTGAGTGTGAGTGAATGAACAGAATACGATCCTGAAGACGAGTTTGTGAGAGTGTGTTGTGTGTTCCAAAAAGTAGAGGGGAGTGTAGCGGCTAGAACGGGGTTGTATTAGTTGGGGGAAATATTCAAAACGTGTGCTTACAATCTCCGAAGTAATACGTATTTATATTAATATATATAATACATGATTATTTTGTTAAGATGTATTTCACTAGTAGTTTTATGAATGTGATATTAATAAATATGTTACTTGCCATTACTGTGTTATTTGTTAATGTGGTTGTGTCGTGAATATTGTGGATGCATGTAGTAACATTCTAGATAGCTAACCACTGCAGAAACGCCTTATATTGCCACATTGGTGCATCAATGAGCCATGACCTATATCTATTTTTGTCCTGGTGTCGTCAATGAGTCATGACCTACTTAGGCTTGCATGACTTTTGACCTTCAGTATGCTCCACTTGTAAGTTGGGTATTGCTACATAGCATGTGCCACGATACAAGGTCAAGTAACAACACTTTCAAATGTCATGTACTCTTTATTAAAATATATGCAAATTATATAATTGTCTTTTCGGAGTTTGCTGCAGGACCGGAACAGATGATACTGTCCCTTAAACAACACAGCGAGGAACAAAATCTATAGCCAAACAACAGTAAGACAATAATGGAGGTTTCCATAAAATAAAAGTACGAAGAAGAATGGCTATGCAGATGTTAACTAAAAATGAATAACTGATGACATAACACTAACAAAATGACAACAATTAAAATCCTGTGGAATTACATCCTCCAAGTGGCAACCTAAGGATGCGAGATTTAATCTTTTGAACTTGAAAGCTACAGGACAGTGATCAAAATCACATGAATAGTGGAAAAGAAAAATACATAAACTCTAAAGGAGCAGGCTAAACAACACAAGTGACTAATTAACAATATTACGCCTATGAAACTTAAAAAATACCTTGGCCACATAAAACGACACAAAGGTTAGAAAAAAAAAGAAAACGATACTGGAAGGTTATGGTACCTGGCACGCGAAGCAGAGGCGGACCGAGGAAAATATGGACACATGACATTGAAGAGGTTCTGATGATGACAGTGAGAGAAGCGGTAGAGCTGGCCAAAGATCGAAGAAGCGATAGAGCTGGTCAAAGATCGAGGAAGCGGGAGAGCTGACCAAAGATCGAGTAAGCAGGAGAGCTGACCAAAGATCGAGGAAGAGGGAGAGCTGACCAAAGATCGAGTAAGCAGGAGAGCTGGTCAAAGATCAAGTAAGCAGGAGAGCTGGTCAAAGATCGAGTAAGCAGGAGTGCTGACCAAAGATCGAGGAAGCAGGAGAGCTGACCAAAGCTCGAGGAAGCGGGAGAGCTGACCAAAGATCGAGTAAGCAGGAGAGCTGGTCAAAGATCGAGTAAGCAGGTGAGCTGACCAAAGATCGAGGAAGCGGGAGAGCTGATCAAAGATCGAGTAAGCAGGAGAGCTGGTCAAAGATCGAGTAAACAGGAGAGCTGGTAAAGATCGAGTAAGCAGGAGAGCTGACCAAAGATCGAGGAAGCAGGAGAGCTGACCAAAGATCGAGGAAGCGGGAGAGCTGACCAAAGATTGAGTAAGCAGGAGAGCTGGTCAAAGATCGAGTAAGCAGAAGAGCTGACCAAAGATCGAGGAAGCGGTAGAGCTGGTCAAAGATCGAGGAAGCGGGAGAGCTGGTCAAAGATCGAGTAAGCAGGAGGGCTGGCCAAAGATCGAAGAAGCGGTAGAGCTGGTCAAAGATCGAGGAAGCAGGAGAGCTGACCAAAGATCGGAAGTCTTACAGATTGGCTGCTATGAAAACACAGTTATGTAATAGACGTGCTTCAAGATGATGCTGTTAATTAAACAAATAGTAAGGTAACATTCAGACCTTCACTTGAAAATTATCGTTAAAACCTATTGACACGGCACTTAATGTTGATGATAATGACGCATAACTGACATTGTTAACTGTACAGAGATTCCCCTTCGAGAATCAGGGCATTACTCTAGCGAGACACGAATATGATGTTTTATACAACATTACCCAGTGCCGGATTTGGGCTTAATGTAGATGCTGCAGCTTTGGATCTCACAATAGATAGGGTAGGGTCTAAACAAATCGCAACTTTGGGTCTCACAATAGAAAGAGTAGGGTCTAAATAAATAGGAGCTTTGGGTCTCAAAATAGATAGGATAGGGTCTAAACAAATCGCAGCTTTGGGTCTCACAATAGATAGGGTAGGGTCTAAACAAATCGCAGCTTTGGGTCTCACAATAGATAGGATAGGGTCTAAACAAATCGCAGCTTTGGGTCTCACAATAGATAGGGTAGGGTCTAAACATATCGCAACTTTGGGTCTCACAATAGATAGGATAGGGTCTAAACAAATAGGAGCTTTGGGTCTCACAATAGACAGGGTAGGGTCTAAACAAATCGCAACTTTGGGTCTCACAATATATAGGATAGGGTCTAGACAAATCGCATCTTAATGGTATATATGTCATCAATAAATACATTCATTTGAAAATAAATTGTATTTTTCACTTTAAATGTCTTGCTATTAAACATTTAAAAGGCATACGAGTATATGATTCGTTGTTTTATAAGACCTTATAGTGTAATTTTGTAATAAAGGGCCTCTATCGTTTACATTGCTTAGAGGTTCATCAAGTCTAAATCCGGCACTGACTATACATGATTTCTAGCCAGGTGTGCTGCTATGCGCCGCGGGGGGCTTAATTTGCCTTTCATGTGTCAAGTATCTTGCGTTGGCTGTTGTAAGCCTCTGTTTTTGTATTTCTGTTATCTCATCCATCCATCTGTCGTGCGGATATCCTCGCGCCTTCAAGTCAGCTGTTCTTGTGATGTAAGCGTCGTACAACGGTAATTGATAAGGTTGCATTCTCGTGAGATGACCGAATTATGTGTGGTAACACGAGACTAAGTAAGGGTGTGCATGGGCTGGTAGCCTCATCTTGTAAGTGTGTCAAGGAAAAACCACCACTCTAGCCACAAATGCGTTAGTGTTGACTTCCAATTAGGAATGTAGTAGAAAGTCAACTGCCCTATGGCTTAAAAAGGAAAATAATAATGATATGTACATAGGACATAAGTTGTTTCAATACATAACACTATTTCATGTTGTTGAATATATAAACAAACTGTTTTACATTGTTACATACATAAACACAGTGTGTTACATTTATAAATACATTGTTTTACGCGCACACCTATTTTATACTATTACACACACCTGTTTTATATTGTTACACGCACACACCTGATTTATATTGTTACATACACCTGTTCTATAATGTTACATATACACACCTGTTTCATATTGTTACATACACACCTGTTTTTTATTGTTACACACACACACCTATTTTAAATTGTTACATACACACCTGTTTTATATTGCTACACACATACACACACCTCTTTTATATTGTTACACACACCTGTTTTATATTGTTACACACACCTGTTTTATATTGTTATACACACACCTGTTATATATTTTTTTACACACACACGCACCTGTTTTATATTGTTACATACACACACGTGTTTTATATTGTTACACACACACACCTGTTTTGTATTGTTACATAGACACACCTGTTTTATATTGTTATACACACATATACACCTGTTTTGTATTATTACATACACACAACTGTTTTATATTGTTACACACACCTGTTTTGTATTGTTACATAGACACACCTATTCTGTATTGTTATATACACACACACACACACACACACCTGTTTTATATTGTTACACACACCTGTTTTGTATTGTTACATAGACACTCGTGTTTTATATTGTTACACACACCTGTTTTATATTGTTACACCTACCTGTGTTGTATTATATCTATCGTGGCCCTAGACTATCTCAATATAGGAGCACGATGCCGGAGATTTGGTAGGTTTTGTTCGAAGTTACTTGTGTTGATTTCAGTTAGTTCTTGGCAACGTTTCTTTCGTAGTTGGTTACAGCGACTCTTCTTACATCCCGACACGTACTTCAGAAGTGGGACCTGTGTCCTCCTAGCCGTAGGACAATGCCAAGCTCCTCAATAAGCTCACCAATATCCGGACCACAGAGTCGATTCCCCACCTTGTTGCCCAGACTGATGTAACACAGCGTGTTATGTACAGCAATGTATCTAACATATTTCTTAGACCCAGCCACAGGTAAAACTGTAAATAAAACTCACTCTGCAGTGTTCGGCTAATCTCGCTGAGCTTTTAAGAGACATCAACTTAGCATGTAATAAGGTCCTTTGCTCAGTGGTTCAGATAATCAAACAATACATTATTTCACCATCTTATAAATGGTCTGGCCCCTAAATGCAACCGTAGAGAGTACAGTTACATCAGCTCAACTGTAAGGGTCTACTAATGTTCAGGGAAGCGACATGTTTACAGTTTGGAATCCAGGCCAAGTTCTCACCACTTCAGAGTTGACGCGCGTAGGATAACCTTTGACCTCGAGGATACTCCAAGTTGATGTGGGTTAATTTGTTGGGACAGAGTGGTCGTTTCTCACACCAGACTTGCTGGGCGATTTGGATGTAACAAGCTACCAGGTCAGTTGATATTTATTTTGATGTTTTTTTTCATCAGGAGTAACTTGCTGCTTATGTCATCTACGACAAACATGTCGAATTGGTGGCTGTGTTGGTTTTTTTCAAGCAGAAGTTTGACAATGGATAGGATTTCAGCACAACAAATGAACAAAACCAAAGTTTAACATCCGTCAAATAGTTATTGTCAGGATTGTAATTCTGTTAAATGTTTCTTCTGAGTTATTGTATCACTGACAGGATTATTCTCGAGTTATTGTACAGTCATAGGATTATTCTAGACTATTTGTATCAGTGAGGATTATTCTAGAGTCATTGTACAGTGACAGGATTATTCTAGACTATTTGTATCTTTATTTGTATTTGTGACATGATTATTCTCGAGTTATTGCACAGTGACATGTTTATTCTAAACTATTTGTATCAGTAACAGGGTCATTTTCGAGTATGTTTACAGTGACAGGATTATTCCCCAGTATTTGTATTTTTGACATTGTTATTCCCCAAAATTTGTTTCTGTGACAGGGTTATTCCCCAGTATTTATATCTGTGACAATTTTATTCGCGAACGTCAGTTTCGTTTTATTCGCCACAATACCTCCACTACAAATAACACACTTCACAAGTCCACCTCTACAAATAACACACTTCACAAGCCCACCTCTAAATATAACTACTTCACAAGCCCATCTCTACATATAACTACTTCACAAGCACACCTCTACATATAACCACTTCACAAGCCCACCTCTACATATAACTACTTCACAAGCCCATCTCTACATATAACTACTTCACAAGCACACCTCTACATTTAACCACTTCACAAGCCCACCTCTAAACTTAACTACTTCACAAGCCCACCTCTAAATATAACCACTTCACAAGCCCACCTCTACATATAACCACTTCACAAGCCGATCTCTACATATAACCACTTCACAAGCCCACCTCTACATATAACCACTTCACAAGCCCACCTCTAAATATAACCACTTCACAAGCCCACCTCTACAAATAACCACTTCACAAGCCCACCTCTACTTGTAATCAACGTGACATGAAAGATGTGTCCGGGCACATACACTGATCGTTTTGTATCAATCGTTTTACATGATGAAATTGCTAGTCCTACGTACAACCATATTTAGTCACATTTTGTGACATGACTGGAAAGTTGAAGTGGTCTTATGATTCTCGACACGTGTACCAATCCTGTGATTTAAATATGTACGGGATCAAGATGCTGAGCAGCGTATGAGCTGCAGCGGTCAGCGACTCATAGCTGACTGCTAGCGTCAGGGCCAGCGAACCAGAGCTGCCAAGACTCTTCTACACCTCCACGCGGTGATCCTGGATAACAGGCTGCAACAGAGCAGACTGGCTAAGGAGAAGGGATCGAAGAGGGAATGCTAACCCGGTACTCAAAAAATGCTTGCTGAAGTCGGATGTATTGGACCGAAAGGTGCAAATATCGCGGTCAAGCTGTAAACTACGACACGATGCATTCCGTTCTCTGGATTACATTCTGCTACTTAGGACCATGTCAGGGTATGGTAGCGGAAGATTTAGAATGAACGAAGCCAAGATCTGTACCAGGAAGCAAATTGGAACACGATTTTTGTTTTCATTTAAAGAAGACGGGGCAAAAAAAGTAAATGTACCACTCCACTTTAAATATGACTGGGACACGTACAAATTATGCCCACTACACGTCATCTCTGACTGCAGTATCTTAATGATATACTTTTAAGAGGATTATTTTCTTTGAACGTTTTTTAGTTAGATTTTTGTTTCGCTTTATTGTCACAGTTTTAAAATGCATAACTGCTGTTGTTTCGTGTATTGGTTGTCAGAACAGCAGTCTCGAGGTAAGGTGTCCGCCTCAGGTTCCAGAGGTCGAGGGTTCGAATCACAGTGGAGACCGAGCTTTTTTCACGAGAATCTACTGGTAAAAATGCCCCTGATCTCTGGGTAGTGAGATCCGACTCCCGTGTTCAGTGTCGATCACGTTAAAAATCCTTTGGCAGTTAGAAATCGAATTAAAAGTAGGCTTAGCGGACGCTGCCCAGACAAAATTCAAATATACTAGTTAAAAAATCTACCCAAACTATTTGTACCTTCCCCCAGGCCTAGTAAGCCGCAGGAAGTTTAAAAAATACCTACCACGGATAGCCGATAGCACTCGGCTACCTGGAAACAGATATTAACATACCTGTTTTAATTCCAAGTATTCCAAGTACTTTGTGATTTGTTAGGTGTTTTCGTCCATGACAAAGGCTTTGTGGCTGTAACGTGAGTCTCTTTTTGTTTCTGTCCAGTTACTGTTTATGTTTTTATCGACTCTAATAAGTCAGTTTCTGAGTTTACCAATCTAAAGATATACCATAGAAGCAGTAGTGGAGTTGGAAATGAGATTTAGGTAATCACATAAACAATTAGGGGTCAGTTGGAAGGGATCACAACTACAATATACAACAGCCTGCCTGCTTGAAACTAACATTCGTCTATGTCAAGGAATGTACACTTGAGAATAACTAATTAATCAAGCAAAGAGGATAAATATGGATGTAAACATTGAAATGTCTTGAAAGGGGATCTACAATGGATTCCGGCCCACCGTGGGATCCCCACAGATGAGCTCGCAAAAGCCGGAAGTGGCGAGAAGCAGGTTCTTCATCTACAGAGTTATAAAGAAGCAAAGACGATCAAACGATTCCCGAGGACAGAATGGAAAGAACATCACAGAGAATACAAGCCATAAAATGACAGCATAGACAAACTTAGCAGAGATGGGTAGACACAGATCGTCAGACACAGAACGGAACATTGTACTCAAGGCCCACCTCCACAGAATGGGTCTCAGAGACACTGCCATGTGTGATTGTGGAACACCCAAGCAAACACCAGAACATATTCTGCAAGAATGCCCTACCTTTGCAGACCAAAGAGAGGCAGTCTGGCCTGGGGAAGCGACCATACTCGAAAAGCTGTGTGGGTCGGGCGAAGACCTGAAAGTATAGTCTACTTCGTGAACCTCACCGGACTAGAAGTATAGCACCGATAGCTAGCATAGTATAGATGATCGATGAAGAAGAAGAAGAAGACATGTGATCGTAACATGTTGTGGGCAAAGATACTTCCTGTTCTTCTTATTATTTTCTTTTTTTTCCTTTTTCTTCTTTATTTTTTTTATTTTTCTTATTCTTTTTCGTCTTATTTTTCTTCTTCTTTTTCTTCTTCTTCTTTTTCTACTTCTTCTCTTCTTCTTCCTAGTCTTCTTCTTCATCTTCTTCTTCTTTTTTTTCTTTTTCTTCTTCTTCCTCTTCTTCTTCTTCTTTTTCGTCGTTCTTTCCTTCTTAAAATCTCGCTGTCAAGCTATGAAAAGGTCTTTGCAAGTAGCAGTATGTAGTCCGAAAAACTGAATGCGCTGCGTCGTAGTTTACAGCTTGTCAATATTTGCACGTTTCGGTCCGACACATCCGACCTCAGTATGACATTTTGTATTACCAGATTAGCCTTCCCTCTTCGACCCCTTCACCTTAGCCAGACTGCCTGTTGCAGCCTGTTATCCAGCATCACAACGTGGAGATGGAAACGACAGCTGGCTACTCTCGGTCGCTGGCCATATCTGGGTTGCTGGACAAAGATAGCGAAGGTGACAAATAGCTTACCGGGAGTGGTTCCAAGAAATTATATTTGTTTTGGACTTGCCAGATGATTATTTTTCTAACTTTTTTTTAATCTGGTAGAGTCATTCCTTAGTTGTTGGATCTGTTGAATAGTTAGGTTCTCAAGCTCCCGCTTCCAAGGCCTGAAAAGGGCTTTGCAAGTAGCAGAATGTAGTCCAGAGAACGGAATGTGTTGTGTCGTAGTTTACAGCTTGACTGCGATATTTGCACCTTTCGGCACGACACATACGACTTCAGCAAGCATTGTTTGAGTACCGGGTTTGCCTTCCCTATTTGATCCGTAGCCAGTCTGCTATGTTGCAGGATGTTATCCAGGATCCCCGTGTGGAGGTGTAGAAGAGTCTTGGCAGCTCCGGTTTGCTGGAGTTGACGTTAGCAGTCAGTTATGGATCGCTGACCGCTGCAGCTCATGCGCTGCTCAGCGCCTTGATCCTTTATTTCTTTATTAAAGAGGTAGTATTTCGTTTTTGGACATGTAATTTTGAGTTGATTAGTTGATGAAAGAATCGCAAGGATTGACGAGAGGGTAAAATACAAATCTCATTTCCAAGGACACGCGGCTTGAAAACCTTGATCCCTTGTTTTATAGCTGTTGGCAGGTAAAAATCAGCTGGTGACGTGCTAGGTCAATTCTAGTATCTGTTACCAACCGTTAGGTTGGTAGGCAATGGAATATACGATCGTATATTTCTTGGACTTGTGGTGAAAGCGTAGATTAGATGACGGTAGACCCACAGCCTGTCAGGCGCCATCTGTGCCGCTCAGGTAAGCACATAACCAAGACCTGATGTTATAACCACACAGTCCCCTTTTTCGACATATTCTATGTGGGGCGAGGATCCCTAGAATAATTTGAGTAGATTTTTAACTTGAATTTTGCCCGAGCAGCGGCCGTTAGGCCTACTCTTTTATTTTCCAACTGCCAATGGATTGTTAACGTGTGCGCCTCTAACACTAAACACGGGTGCCCGATCTCACTCCTCAGAGATCAGGTGACATTTTTACCGGAAGATCGACGTCAAACAATTCCGGCCTGCACCGTGATTTGAACACGCGACTTCCAGCATATGAGTCGAACACCTTACCTAGAGACCACTGAGTACCCCAAGTGAAACTGGAAATATCTAGGGAAGAATGCACTGGGCAGGTCTGCTTGGGGAAGGTTTATTAGTAATATGTGCACTCCATATCTAGAGAAGAAAGCACTGGGCAGGTCTGCTTGGAGAAGGTTTATTAGTAATATGTGCACTCCATATCTAGAGAAGAAAGAACTGGGCGGGTCTGATTGGGGAAGGTTTATTAGTAATATGTGCACTCCATATCTAGAGAAGAAAGCACTGGGTGGGTCTGCTTGGAGAAGGTTTATTAGTAATATGTGCACTCCATATCTAGAGAAGAAAGCACTGGGCGGGTCTGCTTGGAGAATGTTGATTAATAATCTGTGCACTTCAAAGTGATAACAGCGAGAAAAAAAAATTGTGGTGATATTTCCCGATAAGGCTCTTTGTGTGACAGACAACAATATTACCAGTACCACACTGACAGCAGAGCGGCAAGAACTAGCAGTGCTATTAGACCTGATATGCTACAAGCCTCCCTAACCCATAATTCACACCCTGCAGTGTACATAAACCTGTCCGCTGTTCAAACCTATACCTCCAAACTAAAATACAATTAATCCAACTTTCCAACCACACTCTTCCATTGATTGTCCTTCAATAAACTTATATCGGCCACCTAATCTTGCAAGTTGTATTTTGTTCATTGCTGCTTTATTTTTCCGTTATCAAACCATACTTCAGCATTGACCTAATTTACTTAACAAGCCATTTACTTATATTAAAACATCTCAATGGCTGGTCTCGCGCGCTTCCACAAACACGAAGCCTTTATTAACAGCAAATCCTTCACCGGCATATCTGAAGTGGGGTTTCACACAAGCGATATTTCAAACCAACACATTTGTGTACATAAAAACCTTGTCAGTTGAGAATTCCGGCAATCGAATGGTTTGCGTCACAAACACACGTCATACATGGCAGATGTGAAAAGCTGATCGATAGGGGGTGGAGGGAATAATTGTAACAATGATATCGATTGATTGCCTTCTCTCGTGTGCCAACAACAGTATGCGCCCCAAATTGTGGACTGGATATTGCTTACGTACTCAGAATATCATTCTTGGAAAATTGATTTTAAATGTACATAATTTATATTGTACACAAAATAAAAACAGAATAAAGAATATCAACTTGATGTTTTCTACATTCCTTGGGTCCACAGGTGCCGGTGAAAGAATTGGGGAGGGGGAAAGGGGGGGGGGGGTGTGTTTAGTGTATGTGAGGGGGGATTTATAGATGTGTAGAATATTGTTTTTTAAAATTGTTCTTGCATAGGTTTGTAGAATATAGTTTCTGATATTTTCCTCTATAGGTTTGTAGAATATAGTTTTTGATATTTTCCTCTATAGGTTTGTAGAATATAGTTTTTGATATTTTCCTTTATAGGTTTGTAGAATATAGTTTTTGATATTTTCCTCTATAGGTTTGTAGAATATAGTTGTTGATATTTTCATTTGTGGGTTTGTAGAATGTAGTTTTTAATATTTTCCTTTATAGGTTTGTAGAATATAGTTTTTGATATTTTCCTTTGTAGGTTTGTAGAATATAGTTTTTGATATTTTCCTCTATAGGTTTGTAGAATATAGTTTTTGATAGTTTCCTTTATAGGTTTGTAGACTATAGTTTTTGATATTTTCCATTTTAGTTCTTTGGTGTTTTCATTGATAGGTTTGTCATGTCATAGGCGTCTCAGTCTTTGTAGACCATGCGCGTGGCGTCTTGTGAGTAGCCCCTCCAGGGCACAATACTAGGCCCTGAATATCAAGACCCTGGGCTGCCCAAACTGCAGGATTTACCCTCTCGACCTCACTGGAGTAATCCAAAGGTATTCAAGGCATGACAATTTGGCACCAGCTCAGCTGCAGGAGCTGCCGGAATGAGTTCGCAATTTTGAAACCATCAGCCTTAGCTGCTTTCACTCCAGATTTTCTGTCTGGGTTTACTCCCGTAGCCCTACTCTCAACCGAGGTTTCCACAAGGCAGTGGAATCGTTGCCCGCAGATGCTAGTTACTCGAGATTATCCTCTCATCGTCCCAGGACTAGCAAGCATTCTCTGGCACTTGTCGGTTTAAAATCAGAGCTCCCCCTTCTCCTGTGCGAACTGCCCGAGTAGGCTAACGAGCTTAGTCGATCTGAGTTTAGAGTCTCTTAGATTGGCTTCAAATCAAGGCTGATGAGCTAAATCCGCCCGCCCAGTTATACCGCCGGGTCTTCGATCGCACCCCACTGCAGGTTCTGTGAGAAACAGGGGGCCTCTCATGAAGGTGCAGCTGGGGACATAATAATGTAGGAGAGGCCATTGACGTGGAAACTCCAGTCCGGCAAGCCGCGATCTCTACACCTAGAAAGGAGAGGCAATATCAGACGCTTCACTTTCCTTTAACGAGCGGGACGTCCAGTCCAAGTGGTCCGCCGGGGTCTTTATGTATGACAAGAATAAGAATAGCACCACTGTCCCACATAGAGCATGTCGTAATAGATGACTAACTGTGTGACATGGCATAACACCGACCATGGTTAGGTGGTTCGAGCAGCATAGATAGCGTCTAACAAGCTGCGGGTATACTTTGCTCTAGTGTTTGAGTCTATTAAGATAGACTCGCACATCAGTTAACCATCCTCCGTAAGCGCTTTTCCTAATGCAGCGGATTATTTAGCTGCTCAAGCATAGGGGAGCCGCGTAGCGCAGTGGTTAGCGCGCTGGCTTCGCATCTGAGTGGTCCTGGGTTCATGTTTTTTTCAGACCGCAATGGCTCCCGGGTCGACCCAGCCTGAAATAGGTACCGGTTCAGTCCGGGAAGTAAAAGCGGCGAGGGAGAGGAGATGGCTACCGCCCTCATGTAGCCGAGCCTTTGAAATGTGAGATCGCTAACACCTCACACCCCTACGGCAGTAATGCAATGGGATACTTTACTTTACTTTACTTTACAAGCCTAGCCCGCTCTTCAGAAAATCCGATATGAGCTCATGTAAAGGAGCAGCGTTTTGTTATACATTTTTGAACAATGAAGTGATGGAAGACATCGAAATTCATCTGCGAATGAAGAGTCAGTAAAGTGATGAATGTATGTCGCTGAAGCAAGTACACGAGTGGAGAGGGAACTTATGAAACGCCTGATGTTGTTAATCGGGTCAGACCTGCCGATTAGTAGCACCAGAGTCGATTGCAGCAGTTGAACATAATTGTCACGAACAATCGCGGATTGACTGTGAATGAACCAGTCGCACTTTTGGAGATCAGTCAAGGTTCTGCACACCGCATCATGCGCCAGTTCTACGACGTCCAACAGATCACATCATTCATGACGTGTTCCAGTTCTACAAGGCTTAGCAGGTTTTATCATACATGACTTGCTCCAGTTCCACAGAGTTTAGCACGCCACGTCATGCATGATTTGCCTCAGTTCCACAAGGATTAGCCCGCGACATCATACACGACTTGCTCCAGTTCTACAAGGTTTAATCCCGCCACATCATACATTACTTGCCCCAGTACCATAAGGTTTAGCCCGCCACATCATACATGACTTGCTCCAGTTCCATAAGGTTTAGCCCACCACATCATACATGACCTGCCCCAGTTCCATAAGGTTTAGCCCGCCACATCATACATGACCTGCCCCAGTTCCATAAGGTTTAGCCCGCCACATCATACATGACCTGCCCCAGTTCCATAAGGTTTAGCCCGCCACATCATACATGACTTGCCCCAGTTCCATAAGGTTTAGCCCGCCACATCATACATGACTTGCCCCGGTTTCACAAGGTTTAGCCCGCCACATCATACATGACCTGCCCCAGTTCCATAAGGTTTAGCCCGCCACATCATACATGACTTGCCCCAGTTCCATAAGGTTTAGCCCGCCACATCACACATGACCTGCCCCAGTTCCATAAGGTTTAGCCCGCCACATCATACATGACCTGCCCCAGTTCCATAAGGCTTAGCCCGCCACATCATACATGACTTGCCCCAGTTCCATAAAGTTTAGCCCGCCACATCATACATGACCTGCTCAGTTCCACAAGGCTTAGCCCGCCACATCATACATGACTTGCCCCAGTTCCATAAGGTTTAGCCCGCCACATCATACATGACTTGCTCAGTTCCACAAGGCTTAGCCCGCCACATCATACATGACTTGCCCCGGTTTCACAAGGTTTTCCACACCACATCATACATGACTTGCCCCGGTTTCACAAGGTTTTCCACACCACATCATACATGACTTGCCCCGGTTCCAGAAGGTTTTCCACACCACATCATACATGACTTGCCCCGGTTCCAGAAGGTTAGCACGCCATATCATAAATGACGTGCTGCAATTCCAAAAAGAAAAATGGTGTCACGGTAGCTGATTCCAGAACTGAAACAACCATGTTGTGCATGCGTGACTGGCTTCATATGTGTCCACAATATATTTTCTTTCTATAATATCCGTGCATGAGGGGTTGGTGGTGGGGTAGGGACGGGGCACGGGGGGGGGGGGGGGGGGACTACGACGACTTGTATCGAACGTAATGGAAATCATCGACAGATGATACAGTTGAATGCCTCTTTTTAAAAGCTTTTATTTACTAGAAATTGTCCGTTGTCCGTTTGCGTGGACTTCCATTACTCCTATTGTAACCAACTTCCTCAGAACCTAGAGAGCTGCCATTTTGTAGACAGCCTCAACTTGAACCATCTGGTAATTTATTAAAATTACACTCGTGTAGAACCCAACACAAAATAAACATGTCTTAGTCAGAATGAAATATTGCACTGAAAAACTAAGTTTTTACAAATATTTGCTTGTGCATAATAAAATTTGAAGAAACAAAAAAATGTAGGTTTTCATTTGAAGCATCCTCGTTAGAGCAAGGTCTGACCCACATTCTTCGTCAGAAATGAAATGGAGACGTAATTTGGCACGTGGTTCATGTTGATATATAAGCTATTTATAGAAGCTCGTGGCGGGTTGATGCCTTTCTGTATATTCCGGACATAAATAAATTATGTAAGAGGCAGGGGCCATCTATCTATTTCAGGGTTGTTCTTATTTAGCGTTCGTTCTGAAAAGGAAGTTTTGGCGTTGTGTTGAAGTTTACAGCTATCCTGCGTTATTTGCGCTTTTCGGACCGACATCTTCGATTTAAACATTTATAGGACCGGGTTTGTCTTCTCTCTTTGATCTAACATCTCTTAGCTAGGCCTCATGGTTGGAGGCGGAATAGGGTCTTGGTCAGTTAATGGTCAAGAGCCCTGATGAACAGAACATATATTTAATTTAAGGCTGCTAAGCGGGAAATATCTAGAACAGCAGAAAAAACTGTATTTAGCGGACTGGGATTTTTCTTGGTACAATCGCTTATACACGTACGGAAAGTAATGGCATCCTACCGTACTGCATACCTGTCACGAAGCGTAAAACAAAAAATAGATTGGTGATTGTAAAGAGCAACGGTCTGCAACTGACACACTACTTACTTTACCACCACTAACATATCACCACCACTAACATATCAACACCCCTAACATATAACCACCACTAACATATCACCACCAATAACAAATCACCACTACTAACATTTCACCACTACTAACATATCACCACCACAAACATATCACCACTACTAACATATCAAAACCCCTAACATATCAACACCCCTAACATATAACCACCACTAACATATCACCACCAATAAGATATCACCACTACTAACATTTCACCACTACTAACATATCACCACCACAAACATATCACCACCACTAACATATATCACCACCACTAATATATCACCACCCCTTACATATCACCACAACTAACATATCACCACAACTAACGTATTACCACCACTAATATATCAACACCACTAACATATCACCACCACTAATATATCACCACCACTAGCTTTTCAACACCACTAACATATCACCCCAACCAACATATCACCACCACTAATATATCACCACCACTAACATATCACCACTATTGACATACAACCCCCACAAGCATATTACCAACACTAACATATCATCACCACTAACATACCACACACATAGCACCATCCCTAACATACCATCCCCACAAACATATCACCATGAAACGCAATCCCCACTACCAACATACCAACATGACTAACATATCACCACGATTCACAATCACCACCAGTAACACATCACCATACTCACAATCACCACCACTAACATCTCACCATGACTCACAATTACCACACGTAACATATCACCATGACTCACAATTACCACCAGTAACCTATCACCATGACTCGCAATCACCACCAGTAACATATCACCATGACTCGCAATCACCACCAGTAACATATCACCATGACTCGCAATCACCACCAGTAACATATCACAATGACTCGCAATCACCACCACTAACATATTACAATGACTCGCAATCACCACCAGTAACATATCACCATGACTCGCAATCACCACTAGTAACATATCACAATGACTCGCAATCACCACCACTATCATATTACAATGACTCGCAATCACCACCACTAACATATCACCATGACTGACAATCACCACCAGTAACATACACGTAGAAAAGACGCTTAATGTCTGTTACACTGCAAATATAAAATAATGCACGGTTACTTTTTGACTCCCCCGCACATTGATAGCAATAACAAGTCTATCACTGTGGTCACTGTTAGCATTACCAAATCCATAAAAAAAAACTAGCAAATATAGAATCTATTTACGCGTGTAATGTAAAAATTAGCCCTGAGGAGGCTATCGATTTCGGTCCAAAACTAGTGGAACTGAGCGTGGAGACTGTCGAGATACAAGGAGATGGGTTTGATGGTGGAAATAGTTGATGGAAGGAAAGACTGGGGGCGATAGAGGCAGATTTCTGAAAAGAGATTATGTAGGGAATAGGAAAGGTCCAAGAGAGAAATTTAATGGGAAATACAAAGGACCAGGACAGATAGGGAATACAAATGATGGAAAATATCAAGGAGTAGATTATATAGACGGCACGAATGGATAGAAGGGGTCAAATAAAGAGAGTGAATAGACAAAACATGATAGCAGGAGAGAACAAGTAAAGAGAGGCAACAGAATAGCAGGAAAGAACAAATAAAGAGAGTGAATGGACAGAATAGCAGGGGAGAACAAATAAAGAGAGTGAATGGACAGAATAGCAGGAGAGAACAAATAAAGACAGTGAATAGACAGAATAGCAGGAGAGAACAAATAAAAATAATTAATTTACAGCACTCCTAATCATGAAAGAGATCAAATAAATAAAACTAATGGACAGTACCTATGAACACAAGACATTTAAGAAAGAAAACTTGTAAACAGCCCTTTTAAACATGACAGATCCAACAAAGTGAACTTAAGAAATCAAAGTACATAACTAATGGACAGCACTAATGGGCAACATCAACAAACTAGAGAAATCAGAGAACATAGTTGACAGCTCAAACTTGGATAGATCAAAGAACAAAGTTAATGTACAACAATGTAGAGAAGAAATCAGAGAACATAGTTGACAACCAAATTTGGATAGATCAAAGAACAAAGTTAATGTACAACAATGTAGAGAAGAAATCAGAGAACATAGTTGACAACCAAACTTGGATAGATCAAAGAACAAAGTTAATGTACAACAATGTAGAAAAGAAATCAGAGAACATAGTTGACAACTAAACTTGGAGAGACCAAAGAACATAATCATGGACTACACCAACAACTCTAAGATAACAAAGAATATAATTAATGAAAAGTACAGTAACAAATTGTAGCTATCAAATAATATAATTAATATAGTACACTACCAAATTCGAGATATCAAAGAATATAATTAATGTACACCACCAAATTCGAGATATCAAAGAATATAATTAATGTACACCAACAAATTCGAGATATCAAAGAATATAATTAATGTACACCACCAAATTCGAGATATCAAAGAATATAATTAATGTACACCAACAAATTCGAGATATCAAAGAATATAATTAATGTACACCAACAAATTCGAGATATCAAAGAATATAATTAATGTACACCAACAAATTCGATATATCAAAGAATATAATTAATGTACACCAACAAATTCGAGATATAAAAGAATATAATTAATGTACACTACCAAATTCGAGATATCAAAGAATATAATTAATGTACACCAACAAATTCGAGATATCAAAGAATATAATTAATGTACACCAACAAATTCGAGATAGCAAAGAATATAATTAATGTACACCAACAAATTCGAGATATCAAAGAATATCATTAATGAAGTACACCAACAAATTGGAAATATGCTGTATTGTTAATTATGCAAACTTTTTATTTTCTCCTTTATTTAAACAGATTTATAATTCTCAAATTGTTGAAAACATATTCAGTATTAATTATTAGCATCTTTTTGTGCTTTAGAAAAATATTATTCAGACAATTCGAATATAGTACAAAATAGATCAGTCATTACCAGGGCTCGTTTTAGATACGCTGTCCAACCATCAAAAAAAAGGATAAACACGATCTTATATAACCAAAGAGGTTTCTATGTGTGATTGAAAGCCGAGTTCGGGAGAAAGGTACTCACATAACAACAGCTGTTTACCTTCTTTGTTCGTTTTAAGTTCTTTTTTGCATAAGAAACATCGTGTTGCGTGTGAAAGTTGGGCTATGGTATGGAACACACAAAGAAAGGAACAAACGAACGAACAAGCAAACAAACTATCTAACTGACTAGCTAACTGGCTGACTTACTGAATCACTGATACTGACTGTGATTGAGGCTGAGTGTAACTTACTGAGGCTGACTGTGACTGACTACCTGTGACTGACTAACTATGAGTGAAACTGACTGTGACTGAAACTAACTGTAACTGAGTCTGACTGAGACTGACTGTGACTAACTGACTAACTGTGACTAACTGACTAAATGTGACTGAAACTAACTGTAACTGAAACTGAATGTGACTGAGACTGACTTAGAATGATGATTAACTGAGACTGACTGTGACTGGGGCTGACTGTGACTGAGACTGACTGACTGTTGACTGTTATATGAACGCCCTTCCGTCTGATACACTTGCGTTATGCACGCTCGTTCATCACCTCAACTCTCTCTAATCTTAGGTTGTCCCTAGTCAACCTGAAGCCAGTTTCGCTTTTTCTAGATGAATTACCACACATGGCATACTGGCTTCGTCTATCCCAGATCATTCTGGTTTTATGACCCGAAAACTCGCACCTTGCCCTTTTGCTGTTAGAATGAGGAAGTGAAGTCCACAAATTACAGATCTTGGTTCTAGGTCTTGCTTCTAGGTCTTGTTTCTAGGTATTGCTTCTAGGTCTTGCTTCTAGGTCTTGTTTCTAGGTCTTGCTTCTAAGTCTTACTTCTAGGTCTTGTTTCTAGGTCTTGTTTCTAGGTCTTGTTTCTAGGTATTGCTTCTAGGTCTTGTTTCTAGGTATTGCTTCTAGGTCTTGCTTCTAGGTCTTGCTTCTAGGTCTTGTTTCTAGGTCTTGTTTCTAGGTCTTGTTTCTAGGTCTTGTTTCTAGGTCTTGTTTCTAGGTCTTGCTTCTAGGTCTTGCTTCTAGGTCTTGCTTCTAGGTCTTATTTATAGGTCTTGTTTCTAGGTCTTGTTTCTAGGTCTTGTTTCTATGTCTTGTTTCTAGGTCTTGTTTCTAGGTCTTGTTTCTATGTCTTGTTTCTAGGTCTTGCTTCTAGGTCTTGTTTCTAGGTCTTGTTTCTATGTCTTGTTTCTAGGTCTTGCTTTTAGGTCTTGCTTCTAGGTCTTGTTTCTAGGTCTTGTTTCTAGGTCTTGTTTCTAGGTCTTGTTTCTAGGTCTTGTTTCTAGGTCTTGTTTCTAGGTCTTGCTTCTAGGTCTTGCTTCTAGGTCTTGTTTCTAGGTCTTGTTTCTAGGTCTTGTTTCTAGGTCTTGCTTCTAGGTCTTGCTTCAATGTCTTTCTTCAATGTCTTGCTTCTAGGTCTTGCTTCTAGGTCTTGTTTCTAGGTCTTGCTTCTAGGTCTTGCTTCTAGGTCTTGTTTCTAGGTCTTGCTTCTAGGTCTTGCTTCTAGGTCTTGTTTCTGGGTCTTGTTTCTAGGTCTTGCTTCTAGGTCTTGTTTCTAGGTCCTGCTTCTAGGTCCTGCTTCTAGGTCTTGCTTCCGGGGACCGTGTTTCTCGTGTATTTGGACGGTGTTTTTCGAATTAAGAACTGATCCTCAATTTTCTCACACAGATATGGCACGATGCTGCTATTTTTGAAAGTAGCACACATACCAATGATCATCATGCACTGACCATTGTTGTGTATGTCTAATCCCATTAAAACGAGTCTTGTCAGCTGACAGAATTAGCTGCGGGAATGTCTGACAAGTTGATTGCAGTTCAAGCAATATATGTCCAGGCTGTCTGTCGGAGTTGTGAAATCCGTTTTCTAAAAGTTGGCTATCTGAAACTGATCTGATAACCCTCTTTCCATGTTGTTGGCTACGGTTTGGAGAGGTAATACGTGATTATTTTTACAATTTAAGGTCATTACCTCATAAAATTCATCATTCATCTTTTATAGTTTCTGACCAATGAAATGTGGGAGCGTGTCGCACAGGTAACGAACGCACTGAGGTGGGATGGGACTGGAAGTTGAGTAAGTGGTTGTGATAGTAGAAGAAGGAGAAATAGAAGAAGAAAAAGAAGAAGAAGAAGAAGAACAAGAAGAAGAAAAAAACAAAGAAGAATAAGAAGATGAAGAAGAACAACACAAAATGGAGAAGACGAGGAAGATTAGGAAGAAGTAGACGAAGAAGAAGGAAAATTAAGAAGACGATTTAGAGGAAGAAATTTACAAAGAAGATTAAGTAGAAAAATTGGACGAAAAAGAGGAAGAAAAAGGAGAAGAAGAAGATCAAGAAGAAGACGAAGATTAATAATAAGATGAGGATAAAAGGAAAGAAAAGACAAAAATTAAGAGGAAGGAAAAAAATGAAGAAGAAGAAGACCAAGAAGAAGACAGAGAAGATTAATAAGAAGTGCAAAAATAAGCGAAAGACTAAGAAGATTAAGAAGAAGATATACATGTCGAAGAAGAGGAAGAGAACAAACATGAAGCATAAGATAGGGAAAAGAAAGAGTAGAAGGAAAAGACAAAGTGTGTGATCATACCACTTAAGTTGGTGCCTTAATACGAGGGGCGTTCAAATGAAACTGGAACTTTTTGTTCTATGGGTTATAGCGTGCAGGAACTACTATCATCAGTTAGGGGACTTGTGTCCTATTACTGCTAGGTGGCCGACTTGTCATGGGACAGTCACGTGACAGATTAATACAAATGGTGGACAACACTGTTGGTGCATGCATCTAACAGCTTGTTGTGATGGAGTTTTTAGTGAAAAAAGGCGTGACATCTGCGGAAATGTTCTAACCGGTGGTCCCACTATCAACAGTGAACAGTGCATTCGCATTTTGAGCGATGTGCTTAACCGTCTGTGCAAAAAAAGCGGTCTAGTTTGATCACAGAATGTGTCTTGCGCCTGTCAGAAAACGCTTGACCTCATACGGCTCGCCGAACTATGTGTCATCTGCAGCAACTGGACTAGGAGGTATTGCCACATCCACCTTATAGTCCAGACCACGCTCTAAGCGATTTTCACCTATTTGGACTCCTAAAATAATTCCTTGGAGGTCAACATTTCAGCACTGATTACGAAGTGAAACAGGCTGTCCTGGATTGGTTCAAACATACTGACACATTGTTATACGCTAAAGCTTTTCAAGCAATACTTAAAAGCTGGGATAAGTGTGTAAGCGTTGCATATAATAAAATAAATAGCATTTTGACAACTTAAAAAAAACAATAATCTCGGTTTGACTTGAACACCCATCGTACTTCAAGTAACAGAAAGAAAAAGACAGTACTAACCATTTGCAATCATTCACCTTTTTTTTGCTTCAATATAAAGCATAGGTTTCAACTACAGTTGCCCCACTCCCTCCTTGCATGAAGCCTGTACCCGATCAGTTGCGGTAGCTGATTATAGTAGGATACATTCAGTTCTCAGCGTGCAGTCTGTTGATGGCATGGATTTCATCGGCCCGGCCAGGTTATTATTTTTGTTATCACATAATGAAATATCATGTTCTTTTGCGAGCGAACAATAACCGCCGCTGTCGACAACCAATTTTCTCGGTGCGCACGATGACATGTTATGTGCACTTTTCGTCTCAATCTTTTTTTTTATGCACATCTGTGTCTCCTTCCTGTTTGTGGTCACCAGTTTATGAGTTTACAAACATCACATGTAAACTGTGTGGTGTGCTTCTTACTTGTGTGCGTTCCCGCGGGTGTGTGCGTGTGTGGTTGTATATGCGTGTTTGTGTGTGTGCGTGTAAGCTACGGTGTTTTCTAATAAAACAATTATACCCATAGAATGCTTCACAACACTTGGTGGGTTGCAAGCCCCGCCGAGTGGTGAAGTCCTTCTCGATTTTTTTTTTGCGTTCGCCTTATTTCTTTAATCCCCAAGGCGGTGTGCGTTGCACTGTGGTTTTTATTTTGCGCCTGTCGGCCCAGTACATCCGATTTCAGCATGCATTTTATGTACGGGTCTGCTCCCTCCTGCATTTTCTAAGGGTTTGCTTCCCCGGGGTAACGGCCGGTGCAGTGATGGGGATCGAACCCAGCACCTTCCGGTTGTAAGCCGTGCCACTTAACCACTAGGCCACGACGTACACCCTTCTCTATTTGAAAGAAAGTTATAGAATAGCGTGTTTCAGTGTTCAAACATCGCGGATAACACAAAACTATGCAAGAAATGTATCATCTAAAGCAGAGGAGGATATATTGATTTAGATAACATTCCGAAATGATCTAAGAGTGGAAAAATAGAGTTTAATGTAGATAAATGTACAGTCATCCACATGGGTAGATCCAATATGGAACACAATTACAGAATGGGCGAGAACAATATTAGAAAAATAGAAAAGGAAAGAGACCTAGGAATTACAATAGATCATATAGGTAAAATGAGTAAGCAAGTCCATGTAGCAGTTAAAAGGGCAGATGCAATGTTAAGGATGATGAAAAGAAATATTAAACGTAGTAGCATGGAAGTGATAGTCAAACTGTATTAAGCATTAGTTAGACTTAGATTGTAGTATTGTGTGCTGGTGTGAAGCCCTTATCATAGAGGAGATGCTGGAAAGGATACAAAGACGAGCAACAAAACTGATAGTGGGATTCCAGAATTACGGTTATGAGGAAAAACTCAAATAAACCGGCCAACAGTTTCTAGAAAAGAAAATAATTCGAGATGATTTAATACAGGTTTATAAGATGATCAACGGAAAGGATACACTAGACTATTACAAGTTTTTTTTAAATTTCGAAATACAGTCACCTACAAAAAGAAAAAGGTACAGCCACAAATTGAATTTTAGTCAGAGAGTGGTGATTGATTAGAATGCATTGTCACACGAAATAGTTGTGGCAGGGTAAATTAATGCATTATGATTAGATTGTATGCGCATATCTATGTTTAGGTCAAGTGGAGCAACTAGTTTTATACAGACTTTGCAGAGTCTTCTAAGCCGGTATAAAGTAGCTAAGTTAGCTTAGTGCAGTTACAACTAGTCAATTGTTGTTGTCCTCGGCCATTAACAAATGACTACTTCATTTATGTATTATAAACAATCTACGACGATCCAGACGGTCAACGATTATGTGGGTCCACTTCAACCTGCCCCACCTCTCGTATATGACGTTCGAAAAGAGTTATAAATGGGCTAGCTATCTCATAATGTAATACATACATGCACATGGGCTAGCAATGTCATAATGTATAGTAATACCTACATATAAATGGGCTATCAATCTCATAATGTATAGTAATACCTACATATAAATGGGCTAGCAATCTCATAATGTATAATAATACCTACATATACCTCAAGTAGGAAAATTGAATTATTCAATGATCATCTTTTCGCTCAACTAGTAAATCAAATAGAGACAGTAGTATAATTATGGTGCACAAAAGAGTAAATTTACTCATTGCGGGCATTCACCAACAACGACATGTTGAAAGGTTGCGTGCTGTCTTCGTTTCAACCCTTTCTCTACACGGGTCGGTGAAAGAACATGCAGTGTCATTGATGTAGGATAGCGCAAATGGTAATCTGTAGTGGTCTCCTATGCTTTGTAAGGAACACCACGAAGACAAGAAGACAAACTAATATATTTGGGACCAACGCCTCAATATAAAAGCAATGATCTACTTCTGCAGTTGGTTTTAGCACAATTGTGTTGTTGTTGTTCACCTTATTTCTCTATTCCCCAAAGGCGGTGTGTGCTGCACTACGGTTTTTATTTTGCGCCTGTCGGCCAATTGCTTCCGACTTCATTTTATGTAAGGGTCTGGGTCCTACTGAATTTTCTAAGGGCTTGCTTCCGCGGGGTAACGGCCGGTGCTGTGATGGGGATCGAACCCAGCACCTTCGGGTTATGAGCCGTGTCACTTAGCCACTAGCGCACGCCATCCCCTAACTTTTGCAGTGATCCCTCAAGACTTTTGGTCTAACGTAGCATTCATAGTTTCATCACATCAACGAAATCTCCCGAGATAATAGATGATCTTAGCTTACAACACACATATATAAATATATATTCATTAAATAAATAAATAAAATAATCAATCGAAACCTTTTGAGCTCCATACAGAGCACAGGTCTTCCATTAATACATACAAAGTAATCCAATGTTGATCTATCTATATCTGTTGACATTTTTGTGTCTTAAAGTGACATGATTAAGTAGCCAACCAAAACCAATGCCGAACCCTCCACCAGTTGCGTCCTACAACATACCAGATATGTTTCAGTGTTACTGTTACGTGCACCTTATTTGGGATGCTGTCTGTAACTGATGTGTGAATAAATTAATGTAAAAATGGATGAAAGGTGCGCCGGGACTGAAGGTCATCATCGTCATCATCATCATTATCATCATCATTATTATCACCATTATCATCATCGTAATCATTATCATCATTATCATCATTATCATCATTATCATCATTATCATCATCATCATTATCATCATCATTATCATTATCATCATCATTATCATCATAATTATAATCATCATTATCATTATCATCATCATCATCATTATCATCATATCCTCATCATTATCATCATAATTATAATCATCATCATCATTATCATTATCATCATCGTTATCATCATTAGGATCATCATCATTATCATTATCATTATCATCATATCATCATCATTATCATCATGATCATTATCATCGTCATCATCAAGTGCCATCTCCGCATCACAGGTTGACGGAAATGGATATCTTGCTGTCTCTGTCCATGCCATGTTGGTACACTCAGTCAAGCTGTATCCTGACCACATCTGGATGTTTCATGCACATCTATACCTCTTCCGCCCTCTGGCTCTCTTGCCCGCCACTCTTTCCTTTAATATAACTTTCAGCAGACTGTCATGTCGCATGACAGGACCAACATATTTTAATTCTCTGCTTTTTATTTCCTTCAGAAGTATCTTCTCTACCTTGAGTTGTTCCAGAATCTCACTATTTGTTTTCCTATCTTTCTAAGAAACTGGTCCGAGTTCTATGAATACCCTCGAAGCCAAAATACACTGAAGGTCTGAAGTTGATGATAAAGATAAACACTGAATGCTCAGTTTTCACATTGGGATACACGCTTAACGAAATATGCGTTATCGTCGCGTGGCCTTCGACAGAGACAAAGAACAAACAAATACATACACAGAAACATCGCAACAACAACAACAATTAATATGGACTTAGATTGAATGTCGTAACTGGCATACGGTGATTCAAACATTCCCTGACCACTTTCCAGCGAATGGCTTCCGCTTCAAGTCGTGTTGTATTCGGTGTCAGGTCCATGTTGATTGTTGCTGTGGTTCATTAGTTGCTTAACGTTGTTCTGTGTCCCAAACGAAGGTCTTGTAGTCGGTACGCAGGCTTCGTTTTGTTTCTGGTGTCAATATGGTAACGGTATACAACGAATTCCGTGGCGAAGGGGTTAAGCCGTAGGCCTCGTGATCAGATGGTATGGGTTCGACTCCGGATTCCTGCGTCTTTTTCACTGGTGCTTAAAGCTGAGTCCCTTGCATTTTGTAGTCGCCCCCTAGTCGTCTTGTCCTTGACTTACCACTGGGGTCGGGTGGCACGGGACGAGAGAGTGAGGATAAAAAGTAGCGAGGTTAATCCTTACTAACAATAGCGCTAGCAAAATAAATTATGCCATCATCGTCTACGACCTTTGCCTTGCTATATCTGATCAGTCCCGGCGGAGCATAGGTCCTCATCCAACAATTAAGTCTTCCTATAAGGAGCCACGTGAGCCAGTTCTGCCCACATTTTGCTTGCTGCTTTGAAGTTTGTATTAACTTTCTTCTTCCATGACTTTATCGGTCTTCTATTTTTCTTGCCCGGTGAATTCCTGAACAAAAAAATGTATTATAATGTCTTCAACTGAATGTCGCTGTGTGTAACCTTCCCAACACCATTAGCCCCTCCATATTTCATGGTCCACTGTTATGTGTCCCATTTTTCCAGCAGTTTCAAATCTGAGAACTTACCCCGCCATTTCCCTCTTGAATTCTGCGCATACACGATTTACCAAAATCTGTACCTTTTGACTAAACTAAAAACACGAAACTTGACATGTTATGATACATATATCACGATCGCTGTGGCTGACCAAGACCATCCTGCCAAGCACGCGGGAAGCGTGGGAGAGAGAGACCAACAAAGAGATGGGAGGACAATATAAAAGATTTGGCAGGAAGGTCTATAGCTGAAACCAAAACCCTGGCGGAAAATCGAGACGTATGACAGGACCTGGTTCGACAAACTGCAATAACGGTGCCTCAACGACCTTCTAGGTTACAATAACGGTGCCTCAACGACCTTCTAGGTTACAATAATGGTGCCTCAACGACCTTCTAGGTTACAATAACGGTGCCTCAACGACCTTCTAGGTTACAATAACGGTGCCTCAACGACATTCTAGGTTACAATAATGGTGCCTCAACGACCTTCTAGGTTACAATAACGGTGCCTCAACGACCTTCTAGGTTACAATAACGGTGCCTCAACGACCTTCTAGGTTACAATAATGGTGCCTCAACGACCTTCTAGGTTACAATAATGGTGCCTCAACGACCTTCTAGGTTACAATAACGGTGCCTCAACGACCTAATAGGTTACAATAACGGTGCCTCATCGACCTTCTAGGTTACAATAAAGGTGCCTCAACGACCTTCTAGGTTACAATAATGGTGCCTCAACGACCTTCTAGGTTACAATAATGGTGCCTCAACGACCTTCTAGGTTACAATAACGGTGCCTCATCGACCTTCTAGGTTACAATAAAGGTGCCTCAACGACCTTCTAGGTTACAATAATGGTGCCTCAGCGACCTTCTAGGTTACAATAACGGTGCCTCAACGACCTTCTAGGTTACAATAATGGTGCCTCAACGACCTTCTAGGTTACAATAATGGTGCCTCAACGACCTTCTAGGTTACAATAACGGTGCCTCAACGACCTTCTAGGTTACAATAATGGTGCCTCAACGACCTTCTAGGTTACAATAACGGTGCCTCAATGACCTTCTAGGTTACAATAACGGTGCCTCAACGACCTTCTAGGTTACATGACTGATGATGATGATAATGTACCTTTTTCCCAAATGCTTTTGTTCTCCATGTTTCAGAGCCATGGAACAGCAAGAACGTTACGTTTGAGAATAATATTTTTGTATTGCTGGTAGTTTTAATTTCTTTTGAATTCCACAAAGTGCCCAATGCAATTAATGAAAGCGCATTCGCCATCTGTATTCCAAATTAACATCATATCCCGCACCTGGTGTCATACACTATATATATATATATATATATAAACGTATCACATGAATGGTCCACAAGCTTTAGATTATTTGATTTGCCTGAATAAATCAATCGAAGCTGTGACGTTACTGAAAGGCCAACAGTCGATACTTACTTTTTTCCCCTGTCCAACCACCACGTCATACAGAATGCACCCATCATTCAGCGGCACGGATTGTCTGTTAGTTGCTATCAGCATGTCTGACTCTTTGTACGAGTATGCCTCCTGAAGGTTGGGGCAGGCCATCAGATGGTCTGGGTCCTGTTTTACGTCACAGTCACATTTGTCATCTATGTATTTTTATCTCTTCATATTCCTCTTGCACAAGATACACCAGTTCGGAGTCTGTTCAGCGACTTCCATGCTGTGTATGCTAGATGATGTACAGGAGCAGTTTTCTGACAACGTTCTGATCTCTGGGTCCTTCATCGATTCGTTCCATCTCTCGATCCGGCGACATTTAGGGATTGACTGTATCGGCGCTGTGTATTTAAAAACATTTACAAGTAAAGGCTCAGGGACCGCATCTGGACAGAAACAGAAAGAAACCTATGTTACAGTCACAAGATCTTCGTCAGGAACAAACATTTAGTGAATTGTTAGATGAGGAAATTGATAAATATTTCCTACCGAAAACGGATGTGTCGGACCGAAAGGTGCAATTATCGCAGTCAAGCTGTAGACTAGTGACACAACTCATTCCGTTCTTCGGACTACATTCTGCTCCTTGCTATTATAACTTGGTAGAGGAATTGAGACTGAACGCAGAAGAAGTTGATAATTATTTGTATGGAATTATCAATTTCATCATGGTCAGAAAATAGAAATAATTTGGTCACACCAAGAGGCGCAACGGTCCTGAGAGGACACTGATCGAAGGTATGACACCGGACAATAGAAGCATTTTCCTAAAAATCGTTGAGCGCTGAGCACACAAAGAGCTGATGATCTACTACAACGTCCTCTAATCTGTCCCAGCACACCTTCCTGTGACCTTCAACTTAATCCTGACCTTACCACGCTAACCTATGCTCACATCATTGCGTAACTGTTCTCAGTTCTGACCTTCAAACATCCCCAACCCGTCACGAATTGATCACGTGAGCTGCAAACATCCATTTTTGTTCTTTGATAGTGGGTACACTTTAACGTGATTTCTCGTATCGATATTCCTTCCGTTTAACACGCAAATAAACATATGCTTGAATAAATTAAATAGATGCAATTGGCATGTTATTGATTCACCTAATTATTCGACAGGGGTGCATGTTTTCTTCTGTTCACGTAATGTGGATCTTCTTCAAAATACTTCAAACACAATTTATCGGTACTTGCGCCTTATCTCACCCCAAACAAAAGAAATATATATTTTTAGTACCGGATTTGAGGTAGTGACTTCACAGAATAGTCCATGTTTGGAGATGTCAAACATTCAGCGAGAATAAACGAGAATTTTTGCTCCCACTTAATTCTGCCGTCTTAACAATGAATTTCTTGGTTTAAGGTTATGTTAGATTAGGGTTAAGTTAGGGTTCGGTTATGGTTAGAGTTATCTAGAGTTAGGTTATAATTCGCATCTTTTATTTTTCTACACTTCTATCTTTCTTGTCGTTACTTATTTATTTAGAATATGTCTTTACTTATTTATTGAAAATAAAATGAAATCGACATCTGCTCCCGCCAACCCGAAATTAAATATCCCGTTAGAGTTAACAGCTGTCAAATACGTAGGATGGTAATCCAGGGCACTCTGTTTGGGGTGAATTAAGACGGAAGTACCCATTTCTCTTCTGAGATTGTTGGTGAACAATTAGTGAAATTATCATTGACCGTCACGCTCTGAGGTGTCTTGAAAGGGCAACAACAAACCTTTCCCACTTCACTCGATCATAGGCCGTCGGTCTTACAATGCTGCAGCTCTCGCTATTGACATTGTCTTCCGCTACGGGCAGTCATGCGAGCTATGTATCCAGAATGCCCATCCCACCTTCAACTAACATTTACCACCAGATACAGTCCAGTGTGCTAGGTTCGCGTGAGTGAGGAAAGCCGGCACAGGAACACGTACTCGGTATATCTATTACTGTTGTACAGGAGCTGGTCTTAACCGCGTGTGATGTGTCTGATCAATGAAATGTTGTACAGGAGCTGGTCTTAACCGCGTGTGATGTGTCTGATCAATGAAATGTTGTACAGGAGCTGGTCTTAACCGCGTGTGATGTGTCTGATCAATTAAATGTTGTACAGGAGCTGGTCTTAACCGCGTGTGATGTGTCTGATCAATTAAATGTTGTACATGAGCTGGTCTTAACCGCGTGTGATGTGTCTGATCAATTAAATGTTGTACATGAGCTGATCTTAACCGCGTGTGATGTGTCTGATCAATTAAATGTTGTACAGGATCTGGTCTTAACCGCGTGTGATGTGTCTGATCAATTAAATGTTGTACAGGAGCTGGTCTTAACCGCGTGTGATGTGTCTGATCAATTAAATGTTGTACAGGAGCTGGTCTGAACCGCGTGTGATGTGTCTGATCAATTAAATGTATCCAAGGAATGCCGCGCCAGCAGCATGTTATTGATGCCCTAACATAACTTGTGTGTGTGATGGTTGTGTCTTTGTTACACGTTCAGCACATGCACATTAGTTGTTCCTTGTATCATCATTGTCATCATCATCATTCCCGTAATCTGAAAGGTCATTGGGGCACCGATACTGCATATTGTTAGACTAGTTCCAGCTACTCCACTCGGTTTTGTGCCATGAAATTTGTTCTAGCTATGGACCTTCCCGTCCACTCTCTGATGTTGCCTTCCCATCTCTTTTTCTGCCTCCCTCTTTAACGCTTCCCAGGCGCAGTGCCGGAGTAGTTTAAGAGATGTATGTAAGTCATTCATCGTATGTTTGTTATTAGTCCTAGAAATGTATGTAAATCATTCATCGTATGTTTGTTATTAGTCCTAGAAATGTATGTAAATCATTCATCGTATGTTTGTTTTTAGTTTAAGAGATGTATGTAAGTCATTCATCGTATGTTTGTTATTAGTTTAAGAGATGTATGTAAGTCATTCATCGTATGTTTGTTTTTAGTTTAAGAGATGTATGTAAGTCATTCATCGTATGTTTGTTATTAGTTTAAGAGATGTATGTAAGTCATTCATCGTATGTTTGTTATTAGTTTAAGAGATGTATGTAAGTTATTCATCGTATGTTTGTTATTAGTTTAAGAGATGTATGTAAGTCATTCATCGTATGTTTGTTATTAGTCTTAGAGATGTATGTAAGTCATTCATCGTATGTTTGTTATTAGTCTTAGAGATGTATGTAAGTCATTCATCTTATGTTTGTTATTAGTCTTAGAGATGTATGTAAGTCATTCATCGTATGTTTGTTATTAGTCTTAGAGATGTATGTAAGTCATTCATCTTATGTTTGTTATTAGTTTAAGAGATGTATATAAGTCATTCATCGTATATTTGTTATTAGTCCTAGAAATGTATATCAGTCATTCATCGTATATTTGTTATTAGTCCTAGAAATATATATCAGTCATTCCTCGTATATTTGTTATTAGTCCAAGAGATGTACATAGTCATTCCTCGTTTATTTGATATTAGTCCAAGAGATGTATATCAGTCATTCCTCGTATATTTGATATTAGTTCTAGAGTAGTCGATTAGTCATTCCTCGTATATGTGTTACAAATCCTACATATGTTCATCAGTCATTCTAAAAGTGTTGGTCTAGTAGTAACTTTCAGTCATCACTGACTATAGGATGAAGTGCCCTAGTAGAGATAGCTCTTTTTTTTACTGAGTTTATTTTTATTTCAATTTACGACGTCGTTTCACGTCTCCTCACTGCAAGAGCTTCGCTTCACTCAGTGTGAGATGGCTCTTCGGGGTAAATCTTTACTTGAATTGTTCTGCAGCTTCGTGTTCCCAGGATGTCAGGCTCATGTACAGAGCCTTCATATCACGCTTACACACATCTTTGAACCTCACCTGTGGTACCCTGATTATTGTCTTGCCATCCGTCAACTGTCCATAGAGGATATATTTGAGAATGCGACCATCTTCAATGCGACGAACTTGACCAAGCCATCGTTGTCTTCTCTGCCAAAGGAAAGTGTACATGCTCGGGAGACCGGTGCGAGAGTGCACCTCTGTATTTATTGCTTTGTCACTCCACGTAATTCTAAGAATAAATCGGAGGCGCCGTAGGTGGAAGGCCGTAGGTGTTTTGCATAAGTTGTCCAAGACTCGCTAACAAAAGTGTCATGATCTTAGATATGTCTTTCCAAACGTTACCAAGCTGTTTTTCTTTACTACTTATGAATTTTTACATTTGATCCGAAAACGTGGACAACATTCCATATCTGTAAACAAATGTTTCATCTTATTTCTGATCCTCGGAAAACAAATTATTCACGTGTCCATTGTGAGTGTCCATGTGCTACATGGTCCTGAAAGAGAGCACATAGACATGAAAAGAGGGTTTAACATGTGGCCAGTTACTATACGATCGTAGAGAAGTAAGCGACAAGACAGAGTAAAGTAGATCCCTGCACCTGATGGCAGATGAGAGGAGAGACGAATTCATGTTCGTCCTTTAGTCCTTTATCCTTTACTTAATATTGTTTCTAGTTATCCTTGTTGATGTTGTTGTTAGTTATCAAGCATCATCCAGGCTCTCACTCTTCGGCCCAATGTCATGTAATGGTACCTGCACGTGTTCATCCGCTGTTTATAGTGCCATACACAGTGTTCTATTTATTTGTATTGAGCACTGAGCACTCAAAGAAATGATGATCAGCGGTTTCATGTGGACGTGTACACATCTGTCACTCAGGAGTGTGTTGTGGTTGGATTCTGTTAAGAGTTTTGTTTAGTGGGATGTGTTGGGTTCTCAGTCGGAAAATTGTGCTCTGATCTTTCCATATGAGTTGATTTACACTGTCATTTGGACTGGGGCTTGCCACATGTCTGTAGACCTCCCTCCCCGTATTTCCCATGACCCATCTTGTTCAGTCAAATTTCTTTGTTTATCCTTCTTATGATTTGTTTGGCTGTTTGTGAAGTTATTGCTGTGAGTGGCAGTTCTTGTCTTGATCGTTTGTTTGCCAGCCTGTCTGTCTTGTCCTTGCCATGTGTTTCAGTGTTGTAGCTGACCCCACTGTTTGCCCTAGGGTTATTCTAACTCAGAACATTATCACACTCATCCACATCAATCATGACCACACACTGTAAATAATATAGCACACAGCAGATGGCATATTTATTATATAATACTCATACCAGAAAAAGGAGTAGTGAAATTACAATCACAATACAATACATATCATCTTAACTAAATATTCCTATATTATTATATATAAGTTAATATAAATATTAACTAAAGCGGAAATTTTAAGCATTAGCTATTGATGGAATTCCCAACTATCAAAAACCCAGTTCTATTGCCGTACTCACATCACACACACATCTAGATCTCACCTAGTCGATCTACACACTCGCTTAACTCGTCAGGACATACCTCATTCACAAGGTGTCATGCTACAACACACGTTCATATTATCTATTAATACAAAACGCCCACACACCTATTTGAGCAGCTGGCCCCGACTCAAGGGTGCATGTCCTTTGAGCGATCCTGTACTATCTCCAACATTCGTACAACAGTCTATCAATCACTCCTCTATCTAAGTCGGTGAGCTAAACAGACTCCTTTCTACATTCACTCATCCTCTCTCCATGCCAGCCTCCTTGAGCTCAACTTTGTCTAGTGTTAAATACTCTCAAGCAGTATCAGAGCTGACCAATGGATTTCAGGGGGATGGCTCTATTCAGTCGTCATTGGAACGAATACTCTGAACACCTGTCACTCAAATATCGCAGCAAGCTCTGCTGCCCACTCATCCCCCACTCCCCAAATCGGAACGCCAGTGGTCAGTTCCTACCTGCACATTCTTTCCCCAACTCCGATTTCCTTTGTTGAGACGGGGAGTGAACTTGGCACGCATTCAGGTACCTTTTTTATCAGCAACCCTGCCCTAAACTCTCTTGCTCCGGCTGGAACTGTTACAGTGTCAAGGGATCCACAGCAGAACTATATTAACAACACTGAATTGAAAATGTCAATGTCTAGACATATTTGGATAATCTCTACAATGCCCAGCAACTAATACTTGAGGAGTTGACATTGAATCTGTGAAAATAACAATGTTTTGGGCTTTTGAAGGAAAGGTATAAAAAAAACTACCTCAGATTGTATAAAGTGGCTTCAGGTGATTTCAACTTCACTAGAATTATCCTTCAAATGAAGAAGAAATAAGACGTGTCCAAATGGTTCGGTGTCAAACAACATGTACTGAAGAGTATTTTATGCGGCAAATCTACAGTAATGGTCGCTAGGTAAGGTGTTTGCCTCCGGTGCTGGAAGTCGTGGGTTCAAATCCCGGTGAAGACCAGGATTTTTGTTCACGTGGATTATCCTGTAATAATTTCCTCCACTCTCTGAGTAGTGAGATCAGACACCCGTGTGCAGTAACGCGCACGTTAAAACGCTCTTGGCATTTGTGAATAGAAAATGGTAGGCTTAACGGACTTTGCTCGAGCAAAATTCAATTTAAAAATCTACTCAAATTATTCAGGGATTCTCGCCTCACAAAGAATATGTCGCAAATAGGGGACTATATGGCTATACAGCAGGTTTGAACAGATAGACATACTGCTCTCTCTGACATATTAATTTTCAACGGTTAGAACAAATGGCCTGTGATCACTGCCCCCCCCCCCCAGTTGTTTCCCAACATCACGTGAGATGTTCTACTTCATATCTGGGGAATGGAGTGTTAGGTCTGGTGTGGAGGTGGTATGCCACGCCCTCGAGGTCGGGAGGCTGATTGATCAGAATAAGTTCACTGCCATCCTTCCAGTTTTCTAATTCTCTTGTCCATTTGATCCCAGCCCCAGCTTTAAAAATGGCTGTTGAAATCTCCACACACAATCATATAATTTTTTTTAGGGATTGTATCCAGTGCCAGGGGTCAATCACTCGGGCAGAAGTAATTCAACAGGTGACATTCTGAATTTTCTCTCTTGAGTTGAAGCATCCGGCATTCTGCCCCCTCCGTATATACTTCAACCTGGCTTGCACTGATATTATTACTCACCAGTGTAAGTAGTCCATCCTTTTGTCTGTCTTTTCGGCCCATCCGTTTGTACTGATATCCTCTAATTTTGAACACTGTCTTTGTTCAGATGTGTTTCTTGCATGCATCTCACATTGACTAGCTGTTTATTTAGTACATGTTTAAGTTCTAGTTTGTTGCTGTACACATCTTTTTTTAAATATTGGTTAATTCAGCATTCCAGTGCATTATTTTCAGTGGTTTTGTTTTGTCTCGTTTGGTTCTGTTTGGCCAGTAGCTCTATTCTCGTGTCTCCTGACTCCACAAGACAACTGAGTAGGACTTCCACCACCTCGGAGGCCGAAACAAAGGGGCAGAGGTGCAATGTCCGCTGGCCTGCATCTCTTCGACGTCCATTGGGGTGGTTTATAGAAGACAAAAGTAAAGAACAAGGCAAAAATATGCATTTAACCCATGAAGTGGGGGTGGATTGGTTTAGCCGCGAGCGTGTACCACTCGCCGGTGGCATCTTCAGCTCCACCTAAAGGGCTCCACCTGCTCTTCGGCCTCTTAGTCTGGCCCATCTCCAAGGACCAGCCCAGCTTGGGTGACCCTAACAGGAATAAAACTCCTACCGGCATAGCTCCGTGGATCATTTGGGCCCGCGGGATCAAGATGCGGAGCAGCACATGAGCTGCAGTGGTCAGTGACCCATAGCTGACTGCTAGCGTCAGGGCCAGCGAACGAAAGCTGCCAAGACTCTTCTACACCTCCACGCGGTGATCCTGGATAACAGGCTGCAGCAGGGCAGACTGGCTAAGGAGATGGGAGCGATGAGGGAATGCTAATCCGGTACTCAAAAAATGCTTGCTGAAGTCGGATGTGATGAACCGAAAGGGGCAAATATCGCAGACAAGCTGTAAATTACGACACAACGCATTCCGTTCTCCGGACTACATTCTGCTACTTAGGCCCTATCAGGGTTTGGTAGCGGGAGATTGAGAATGAACGAAGCCAAGTCAAGCCCTTCGGGCCCGCAAGCTCTTCAACCTCGTCAAGGTGAGCCTACGATTAAAGAATGCAAGACTGACCAACTAAATGCTGTTCATGTGTGCCCTGCGTACTGTAGAGTTTGTAACGCTCAAATTGGACTGTACAGTCACATCTGAATAAACATGTCTGACGCTGTCGCCATCTTCGCTTTTGATGTGCAACTATCTAACTAACACACGGAGAACCTATTAGATATCTCCACTACTAAGACACCCCGAGATTTCCCTCCAAGCAAAAAACAAAACATGATAAATAGTATTTTTATTCCAACCCTGTGCTACGATTGCCAGAAATGGACATTGAATAAGTCACAGAAACGAAGTCTAGCCACCTGCGAAATGTAGTTCCTACGGAAGGTCAATAACAACATCAGAAAAGACAATCAGCAATATGAGTATTTGGGAGAAGGATTAAACAATTCCCTGCCTGCCTACAGTACAGCGAACAACAGAGAATTGAACTGGCTTGATCACATTACGAGAATGCAACCAGACCACATTGTGAGAATGCAACCAGCCCACATTGTGAGAATACAACCAAATCACATTGTGAGAATGCAACCAGACCACATTATTCATGCAAACTTCTACAGGAGAACATCAGGAAGAAGATCGAGAGATAGACCGAGGAAAAAGCGGAGTCAGCGTAAACGAGACCTGCCGTAAAATGGGGAAAAAGGTTAACCAAACGACGGGAGAGGCGAAATATAAATACATACCACGACTGGGCTACAACCAAGTGAAACGACACTGGGCTACAGCCCGGTAGAAAGTGAGACGACACTGGGCTACAATCCGGTAGAAAGTGAGACGACATTATGCTACAGCCCGGTAGAAAGTAAGACGACATTATGCTACAGCCCGGTAGAAAGTAAGACGACAAAAGGCGACGAGCAACCAATAAAAAGAGAAACAGGAATAAGTGACGGAAACGCATGTTTTACTGAGAATTAATAAAGCTGGAGCATTCCTGGAGGAAGGTATGAAACTCAAACCCTTTTGACAATGATCAAGGTCACGTGCAGATCAAAACGGAATTAAGACCACGCTGGCAGTAGATAAGATGACGCTTACCCCCAACTTGCCAGGCCAGGTCAAGTAATCATCCACCGGTTACGTACAGGACACATCATACTGACATGTCATTGTAGCAGAGTCCAGGTTTCCACTGGGGTTATTCTGTCTAGAATGTTACCACACTCATCCACAAAATTCACGACCACACACAGCAAATAACATAGCACGCAGCAGGTGGCAGATTTATATCATACTCATACAACAACTATTAAAGGGAGTGCAATGAGATTACAATCAACACAAGAAATCCATCTTATCTAAATAGATACTCGGAGTTTATAAGCATAAGCTATTGATGTTGCTCCAGACTAATCCAACCCAGTTCTAGCCGCACACTCCCCTTCCCTTATCTCCACCCTCAACACACTCTCAAAAAATCGTCCTCATGTTCGTATTCTGTGCAGTCAGATCCCCTCAGGCGGGGGATCTTGACATTATACAGTCCATATATTCAACGTACACTCACATGTGATCACACGCTCCTTCGATCTGCGTATACGCACGCTCTGGAACATACATCGTTCCCTCGGTGTCTACACACTACACACACATCCAGATCTCTCCTAGTGGATCTGTACATTCGCGTAACTCTTCAGAACATACATCGTTCAGAAGGTGTCCCCTGCACGTACAACACACACTCAGGTCTCTTCTAGACACAGGGCGCCCAACCCACACCTTAAAGAGCGACTGGCCAAGACTCACAAGCGTATTCTGGTTGAGCGACCTTGTATTACGTTCTATCTCACAAACATTCGTCAAACCGCCTATCAATCGCTCTTCTATTAAGTCGGCGAGCTAAACAGAATCCTAGCTAAATTCTGTCTCTCTCTCTCATTCTCTGTCTTTCCATGGCCAGTTTGCTTGAGTTACACTTTGCCTGGTATTATATAGTCTCAACTAGTATCAGAGCTGTCCAATGGATCTCTGGGGCATGGCTTTTGTCTGTCACTAATCTCACACTACCCAAATAGGATCGCCAGTGGTAAGTTCCTAGCGTCTACCTGCACCAAACACATTCTTTCCCCCAACCACCCGTTTTCCTTTGTTGACTTAGTATCGATACGGCGAGTGACCTTGGCGTAGTGTCCAGACGGACGGTGACCTTGACACATATTCAGGTACCTTTGTTCTCAGAGTCGCCGACCACATCAAGCCTGTCCTAAACGCTCTTGCTCGGGCTGGAACTGACTGTTACATTATATTTATACGGTATTATAGTCTAGGTTGCCACTACGGACCTTGTACCTGTGGCACAGCTCCTATGATGGTAGAATTCCTTCTTCTGCTTCTGCATTCGTTTTCAATCTCCCGTTACCAAGCCCTGAACGTTCTCAATCTCCCGCTACAAAGCCCTGAATATGGCTTTGCAAGTAGCAGGATGTTGTTCGGAGAACGGAATACGCCCTGTCGCTAGTTTACAGCTTGGCCGCGTTATTTTAACCAATCGGTCCGACACATCCGTCTTCGGCACAGCAGAACACATATTGCACTACTGTCAACATTCGCTAGTCAACGGAGAAGATGGTTGCAACAGCCAATGTCCTTCCCCGGTAAACTCTACGGCAATGTAACCGAGTCTCGAGTTGACTGTTGTTTTTGTTAGAGCCATTGACGATATTTTGAGACGGACGAAGAGGAGGAGGAAGAAGGAGAAGAAAAAGAATGCCCTATCTAGAAGCACATCAAATTAGACCAAAGCCTCAAGAGCTGCATGGCAAGTTTCTCATGCCGCCGCGGCTGTACTAACCTGTATTTAAAAGAATAGGGCAACTGTAATCTTCAAAGCATGCAGTAAAATGCAACTACGTAGCGTTGTGCGTAGGACTAGCAACCATTACTATTGAAACCGCCACTGCAAATCATGACTTATTTGCTTACTTGTAAAAGGGCCACATTTAATGTCAGACCTTCACTTGAATCTAGAATGCGGACGAACCAAATCACTCAATAGGACATCACTACATAATTAAAAAACAACCTAACGCGGCAGTGATTGGATTGTGCCTGCGTTCTTTTCATTGGTGCATATAAGACCCCCTTGCCATGACGTATTGGCTAAAGAAGGTATCCGGCGTAAGGACATGCACTGGAACTTTTGTGGTGCATACAAAGGCGGAGCGAGTGCCAATAAAGGTGCAACATTTGTCAATACCTGGGTACACTACCTGCCGATTGTGTTGGAGAGCTGGTGGTCCATGCCCAGAAGGTGTCAATATTTACTCAGCGGTCTTGAGGCCATTTGATATTTAAATATATATTAAAATTGAGGTGGCTTAAAGAGTGCCTTAATGCAGTGGCGGAATCACTGAAGAGGCACGCGCCTCATTATTTGGTAGCTTTTTGGAGAATATATATCACACGATGATAGCCCAGATAACACAGTGGTTAGTGCACTGACTCCCAAGTCCAGGCATCTAGGTTCGACCTACAGTTGATGCGGGATTTATTTTGTTAACAGATTGTTATCAGAGCAAGTCTGGGAGGTAATGGCCGCCGGCGTGATGCAGAACATATCTTCCCTAGTGATATGAACGCTAACACAATATTCCCCTTATGCAGCACGACATTATAAATGGGATCTTCACCCTCTTTTTGTTTATACAACAAACGCCAAGTGTTAATGTTGCTCATTTATTCTTTAATAATTGATAATTTATATGTCGAAATAAACGCGTTTATTGAACCTAACTTTCTACCTGTTTATTTTACAAATAGTTGACGAAGTTGGTCAGTATAGAGATAGGACGATGTTTAGACGCATTGAAGACAGCAATGAGTGGCTAGTGTAGAATACTTGTTTTTCACAGCATATGTACTGGGTTCGGGTCTCTTTATCAACATGATCCAGTTGATTCAGTTGTAAATGGTTACTTCACTTTGATGGCTTGGCTTGGCGTCGTTCGTTCTCAATCTCCCGATACCAAATCCTAAAAGGGCTTAAGTAGCAGAGTGTAGTCCAGAGAACGGAATGCGTTGTGTCGTAATTTACAGATTGACTGCGATATTTGCATCTTTCGGTCCAACACATCCGACTTCAGCAAGCATTTTTTGAGTACCAGGCTAGCATTCCCTCTTCCATCTCTTCTCCTTAGCCAGTCTGCTCTGCTGCAACCTGTTATCCAGGATCACCGTGTGAGGGTGTAGAAGGGTCTTGGCAGCTCTGGTTCGCTGGCCCTGACGCTAGCAGTCAGCTATGGGTCGCTGACCACTGCAGCTCATGCGCTGCTCAGCATCTTGATCCCACTTAACTTTGATGAAGAAGAAAAGACAGACAGAAAGCGCTCTACACTTCATTCCCGACAGCAGTGTCTGATATTGGATTACCTTTACCTATTACTATCTGCCTATATATATATATATATATATATATATATATATATATATATATATATATATATATATATATGCCTGTTGTACTGGGGAGAGGGGACTAACGTTTGGTCATGCACAGTATACTGATGGGACATGTTAGTCACGGTCAGATATAATATACTAATGGGACATGTTAGTCACGGTCAGGTATAATATACTGATGGGACATGTTAGTCACGGTCAGGTATAATATACTGATGGGACATGCTAGTCACGGTAGGCACAATATACTAATGGGACATGTTAGTCACGGTCAGATATAATATACTGATGGAACATGTTAGTCACGGTCAGGTATAATATACTGATGGGACATGTTAGTCACGGTCAGGTATAACATACTGATGGGGCATGTTAGTCACGGTCAGGTATAATATACTGATGGGACATGTTAGTCACGGTCAGGTATAATATACTGCCCAGGACCCCTCACTTCCATAGAGATCTCCCTGGAAACGGGATGTTTTATGACAATCTGACTAACGATGTGAAGGATCGAAGTGTTCCCCGTAGTAGTGAGCGATATACAGATGAAGATGAGCAAAAAACAACCGCCTGGATGATCCCGGCCCACATTCATCAGCAAGTTCGTAATGTGAGGACAACTACTGCAACCGCCCCCTTAATGCCCTTTTCAAGGTGCGCAAAAGAATCAACTTACTCACTGTGTGCATTCAACAACAGCAAAAACACCAAACTACTGTACCCTACAATCTGTCAAAAAATGTACCTATCTTCTATAAAATCTGTCTTTTAATCTACCTTTCTACCTGCTGTACACTGCAATATGTCTCTATATTTATCTATCTACCTGCTATACCCTACATTATGTTTTTAAATATACCTGTCTATCGTCTATAGAAACTATCTTTAAATCTATCTATCTACCAGCTAAACCCTACAATATGTCTACAAATCTACCTGTTTACCAGCTAAACAATCTGTCTTTAAATATACCTATCTACCTGCTATACTGTACAATCCGTCTTTAAATCTACCTGCTATACTCTTCCATATGTCTACAAATCTACCTGTTTACCAGCTAAACAATCTACCTATCTACCTTTTATACTCTACAATATGTCTTAAAATCTACCTGTATACCTGCTGCTCTCTCATCTATATACCTGTCTGTCTACCTGGCTTACTTATCCGTTTCTCATCTACACTTCGATGTAGACGTTTGGTAGAGAGAAAACGGTTCTATGAGCCATCTTCACCCTGGCCTGATTCTGTCTAGATCTTAGTCTGCGAGAGACTGGCTTAAGTCGTCAACGTATTGGACCAGATCGACATTTGGATCCTGGATGGCTGTCGTTAGCCATACCGTGAGTGTCGAGGTACCTGACCCTCTTTCACTCAAGGTACCAACGTCATTGGGAAAAGTGCCGCAAAGGGTGGTTAACTGATGTGCAGGTCTATCTTAATAGACTCAAGCACTAGAACAAGGTATACCCGCAGCCTGTTAGGCGTCATCTATACTGCTCTTTATAAACCAATTAGGATACAAAATAAATATTAACCATAGTAGCAAGGACGTGATAGTCAAGCTGTATAAAGCATTTGCTATACCTAGATTGGAGTACTGTGCACTTGTCCCAACACAGCGGAGTAATAAGCTGCTCGAGCCTAGCCAGCTCAGGATGGAAATCATCATCCCATCTACATTCAGCTCACGCCAGAGTTGGACCTCCACAGGGGCATCCAGTCTTGTAGTAGTACAGGTCAACTAAGACTTAGATTATCAACGTCATCACTTACATCATAATGCCGTTCAGGAATTTCTCTGCCAATTGCCTCCTACATTATTGTGTCTCCAGCAGCACCTTCATGCTGTGGGGCGCGACCGAGTACCCGGCGGTGTAACTGGACGGGAAGATTGAGCTCATAAGCATTGGTTGGCAGCCAATCTAAGAGAAGGTAAACTCTGACTCTAAACCGAGTAGACGAAGCTCGTTAGCCTGTTCAGGCAGTTCTCATAGGAGTGGAGGAGCTCTGATTTTAAATCCACTTGTCCCAGAGAGTGTTAGCTAGTCTTGGGACGATGTGAGTATCATCGGATGTCTCGAGTAACTAGCATCTGCGGGCAACGACTTCACTGCCTTATGGAAACCTCGGGAGAGGGAAGGGCTACGGGAGTAAACCCAGACAGAAAATCCGGAGTGGTAGCACCTAAGACGGATGGTTTCAAGATTGCGAACTCATTCCGGCTGCTCCTGCAGCTGAGCTGCTGCCAAATTGTCATGCCTTGCATTCCTTTGGATTACACCAACGAGACCGAGAGGGGGATCCTGCAGTTTGGCGAGCCCAGGGTCTCCATATATTCAGGGCCCAGGCTTGCGTCCTGAGAGGCTACTCACAGGATGCCACACGCATGGGTTGCAAAGACTGAGATCCCTATGAATGAATGAATGCATAGATGGAAACCGTCAGGGTCAGGTGACAAATATTGAAATCTTGCACTTGTCACGCTGCGGAAACTTAACGTATTCTGTGTAACGAGGTGAAGAGTGACACTTTTCCCCAGAGTTGCAAGCCTACTCAGGTCTTGCATTGTAGCACAACTAGAAGGGCCCATGTCTACCTTCTCCAGTACGCAGTGAAATTTAAAATGTGCCTCTGTAACTTCCTACCAAAGAGACGTGATCAAGATTTTAACCAAACGATACGAAACAAACTTAAGACAACAAAACAACTTGCATCTTACCCTCGGTTTCTTTCCAAGTCCACCCCAACCTTTGTTTAACCTAGCGTATGTCCACACGATTTCTTCAACAAGTGCGAAATCATCGCGATGTCTATGTCCTTACCATTTCGCAGATTTCACGCATCGATAACCCTATGTCATTCTGACTATTATATAACTGATCTACGTTAGTCGGCTGCGCGAACCATCGTTACTTCTGTGAAGTGCATTTTGCTCAGTTTCGCTTCCTCGAAAACGTAAGCCTGAATTTTTCCGTGGAGTGTTCTATGTTACTGCAAAGCTTAGATTTTTTTGGAAGGTAAACATATTTCCATACTTCAGATTATCGCCAGTAATTGTTTTACCATTTTTAACCAAGTTTGTGATCTGGAAATTTCATTGTTTCTGACATCAATGTTTTATTTACTTTCTGTGTCTGCTCACCGGCCGTCTGTTCGTACATGCATCCATCAATACACACATTTATTTAGCTATTAGCCAGTTCCTATGTCAGACTTTTTGCACTACCAGCTGTAGCGAATTTCTGTTTATGTGTATTTCTGTCAGTGTAAAGTCTATAAGGTTAACTCTTTGTTGCACTTTTATTTAAGTATCTATACCTGTCTCTCTATAAGCATGACTGTCTATATGTTGTTCATTTCCGTCTATAAACTTCGCTAATGTCTGCTTGTGCCCATTTATATGTATGCATACATTACCGTTGTGGTTTATAGAGCTACGGATCTCGTCTTTCAAAGCGATGAACCTAAACTACGTAGTATCTGCATTCTGAATTACATCCAGTCGTCTTGACTTGTCTTGCCACTGACCCAAGGTAGTTCGGGACCAGAGAGTGATGACCAGTGGCATCTTCCTCACTATAATCCAAATACAGGGCAAGTTACATCAGCCAGACAAAACCGTCTTATGATGTCGCCATCATCGCTTGCGATGGATAAATAACGTGTCTTTGTTAATGGTGATACTGTCTTCCAACTCTCCAGTCTACCCAACCTTGAATGGGTACATAAGTCAATGAAATAAAATGCAGCAAGAAATTGAACTTCAAGGGCCATTCACAAAATGACATCTAGTACACTTGAGTCCCTACCATTTCAATACCACTGTCTATTTTTGGGGCCCTGCACTTTTTGTCAAACACTGACTCGATATACCTCTCTGTCAACGTTCTGTATTCCATTATCTGTCTAGCCACCTGTCTGTCTACCTTCTGTACTCTGATTTATCTACACACTTGTCTGTCTACCTTCTGTACTCTGATTTATCTACACACCTGTCGGTCTACACATATGTCTGTCTACCTTTGGTACCCTGATTTATATAAACACATGTCTGTCTATCTCCTGTACCCTGAATTATCTACACACGTCTGTCTACCTGATGTACCCTGATTTATCTACATATATGTCTGTCTACCTGCTGTACGATTATTTATCTACACGCCTGTCGGTCTACCTGCTGTGCCCTGATGTATCTATATACATATCTGTTTAGCAGCTGTACCCCGATTTATTTACACACCTGTATGTCTACCTGTTGTACCCTGATTTATATGTACACTTATCTGTCTAGCTGCTGTACCCTGATTTATATGTACACCCATCTGTCTATCTGCTGTACGCTCCGATTTGTCTGTACACATGTCTGTCTAGCTGCTGTATCCCACTATATGTACAAGTGTGCGGTGTGTTCATACGTGTACCATACCCGAGTGTAACCCAGGCTGAAAAGAAAGGGCAACTGTAACCTCCCACTCAAGTTGTAGAAGCAAACGGTTTATGCATGACGTTAGCAATCTCATGATGGTTACTGAATCCAGCACTGCATATGTTTGTGAACCGTAGTGGTTGCCATTTGTTTGAACACCGTGCCATACCGGGGTCAGAAAAGGAGCAAAGAATAATAACACTGTAAACTTCCAGGCCCGACGTAAGAGGCGACTAAGGAGACTTAAGTCGGGTGCCAACTACCCCATCTTGTAGAAATGATAAGCCACACATAGAAATTACTTGTACAATGCGAGAGGAGAGGAGATACCTTGTGGTAGGAGAGGAGAGACCTTGTGGTAGAAGAGGAGAAAGAAGACCTCGTGGAAGGACAGGAAAGACCTTGTGGTAGAAGAGTAGAGACCTCGTGGTAGGAGAGGAGAGACCTTGTGGTAGAAGAGCAGACATCGTGGTAGTAGAGGAGAGACCTCCTGGTAGGAGAGAAGAGAGGAAATACCTTTTAGTAGGAGGGAAGAGACCTCGTTTATACCAAGTTACATATGCAATATTCTTTGTATTTCATTTCATTGGCTATCCAATTTCAGAGCGGAGGCAGAGGCACTGAAGGCTGCAGTAAAAGCAATGCTGACAGGCGAAAGCAATGAAAGCCAGATGGTCCTGTTTACAGACTAAAAAGCCAGAAAAATACTGAACTTAATGATTTAAGAGCAGTACTCTGTCAACTATGCCAGCAGTCCGCACCAAAAAGAGTAGTGGTACAGTGGGTTCTATCCCATTGTAACATCCAAGGTACGAGGAGGCAGACAGACTGGCAAAAGAAGGTGCAAGACTACCACAACCAGATTCTAGTGTGACCTACGACGAGTCCAAAAGATTTATTATATATTATTTATATTATACATGGCCAAATGGGAAACAGAACATACTGGTTACACAAAAAATGATGCCTATTACCAGTTGAACAGAAGAGAGCAGGTCGTGGTCTTCAGACTCCGCACAGGCCACAACAGACTGAGGTACCATCTATTCAATAAATGGAAGATAGGTGGCACTGACGAATGCACCTGTGATACAGGGAAAATGACCGTTGAACATCTGCTGCAAAATTGCCCGACATACGAGGACCAAAGAAAGCACAAGTGGCCACCACCAGTGCCAACACTAGACAAGCTCTATGGCAGTGTTGACAGCCTCAGGATGACAGCTGCTTTCTTCGAACAAATTCAAGCTGACGTCTGACAGCGTACGAAGAAGAAGAAGATTTCATTGCCTACCTATTTTGATTCCAGTATGGCTGTATGTGGGATAGAAACGAGAATAAGACCACTGCCACACTGAGAATATCCCGTAAGAAGCGACTGACAGCGCGGTATATTGGTAGATAACTTTCCAACTTATGAAGTAGCACAGCCATCCATCATTTACACAAACGTAATGCCTGGTTAGTGCTGAATATCCTTGGAATAAAGAAAAGGTATACAAACTATACCCAGTATAATAATACATTAAAATCACAAGTAATAACGGAGGGAATCTACAATACCAGACAGGAGAGCAAGACGCAGATCACGAAAACGATGGATAGGCAGTGTCAGTGAGACACTGAAGAAACACGTAATAACAATACCAACGGCGAAGAAGCTAGTTCACTACAGAAGATGATAATGTACCGTCTCCGCATTGATACCTGGCTACAATGAACCTGCAACATGTTCTGTCTCTTGCCTTGGCGGCACACTGCTATAGTCTGTTATTAGTCCACCTCTTGCACGGCACCTATTGTACTTTCTCTCTTGCCTGCCCGTCTTCAACATTTTGCTGCATGATTTGATTTCAGCGGCGTATCGTGCCTTTTTGAATAGTCAATATATTTGATGTGTCTAATTGGATTATATCCTTCAGTATTTCACTTCCCTATCTAACCTCGTCATTACTTCTTTATTTGCTTGCTGATCTTCCCATGTAATACGACACACTCTCATGTGGATCCACATTTCAAGAGCTACTATTTTGTCCTTCGCTTGCTCATTGTCCAAGTTTCCCCACAGTATAGCAATGATGAATATATGTTGTTGTTGTTTCGAATGTCAAGCTCTATGGTAGTGTCGACAGCCTCAGGATGGCAGCTGCTTTCTTCGAACAAATACAAGTTGACGTCTGACAGAGTACGAAGAAGAAGAAGAAGAAGAAGAAGAAGAAGAAGAGGAAGAAGAAGAAGAAGAAGAAGAAGAAGAAGAAGACGACGACGAAGAAGAAGAATAAGGAGAAGAAGAAGAAGAAGAAGAAGAAGAAGAAGAAGAAGAAGAAGAGGAAGAAGAAGAAGAAGAAGAAGAAGAAGAAGAGGAAGAAGAGGAAGAAGAAGAAGAAGAAGAGGAAGAAGAGGAAGAAGAGGAAGAAGAAGAAGAAGAAGAGGAAGAAGAAGAAGAAGAAGAGGAAGAAGAAGAAGAAGAGGAAGAAGAAGAAGAAGAGGAAGAAGAAGAAGAAGAAGACGACGACGAAGAAGAAGAATGGGCAGAATGAGTAGGTCTTCTCTTTTGTGCGCCCTAAAAAGGACGTTAAGTGCAGTAGCTTTCCTCATGTCCCAACCGTGGTGATGAAGATGGACCGGAGTCATCCAGGTGGCTGTGCTAAGCTTGGCTACATCTTCGTGTCGCTCACTACTACAGGGATCACATCAATCCCTCACCTCGTTAGTCGTGCTGCCATAAAAACAGCCCGTTCCCAGTTAGGGCCACTAGGAAGCCAAGATCAGGGTCTTGGCCAGTATATTTTGCCTGACCCTAACATGTCTGATCGGTATATTTTGCCTGACCAGACGTCATTCTCCCCCCCCCCCCCCCCGCCCCTCCCCCTATATATCTATGTAACACCTGATGATTGTCATTTTAAATATTTTTAAAACATTGACCTGGCTGTCAATATATGTCTCGTGTCGTTAAACATATTTTTGCCCATTCCTATCCTATTATTCATTTGCCTTTCAAATCTGTGATCACTTGTTATTATCTGTCCTAGGTACAAGTAACTGTTTACCTGTTTCAGTATTTCCCCGTTTACTTTGTGGACTTCATGTCTATTATGCCTATCCCCATAATTGTTATTTTCCTCATCTTAATGTCCAATCCATATTCTCTACTAGTGTTGTTGACCGTCTCCAACTTTTGCTCACTATCAGCCAACAATTGTGTATCATCAACAGATTTTTGATGATTTTTCTATTGATGTTGAGGCCTGGCATTCCTTCAACCTGTCTGAAAGTTTTCTCTGTCTAGATGTCTTAGTCTTAGTTGACCTGTACTTCTACAGGGGTGGATGCACCTGTACAGGCCCAAGCACGGGCGTGAGCTGGATGCAGCCTGGATGAGGATTTCCTGCATAGCTGGCTGGGCTCGAGCAGCTTATAACTCCGCTGTGTTGGGGCAAGTGCCGGAGAGGGTGGTTAACCGACGTGCGAGTCCATCTTAATAGACTCAAGCACTAAAGCAAAGTAGACCCGTATCCTATTAGGCGCCATCACAGATCACCTAATCATGACTGGCGTTATGCCATGTCACACAGTTAGACCCCTCTTGCGACATGGTCTCTGTGGGGCAGTGGTGGTATTCTTGTCTGTGTCAAACGAAAAGACCCAGAGGGACCACCCTGGGTAGATGTCTAGCTGTTAGACAGACAAAGTGGTAACACACACCTCTTGTCACATAAATGGGGTGAGGTATTGTTTTGACATCTTACTGTCGCTACCTGCTCCCAAAAGAGGCTACCGAGCAATCCTATGTTTGACCCATCTAGAGCAATATCTTGGAGGCACTCACAACGATAACAGTTCTCTATAGAATAAATAACACGGTAACAGTCCTTTATAGAATTAAACAAAACGGTAACAGCCCTTTATAGAATTAAACAAAACGGTACAATAACCTTATATAATTAAACAGAAGAACAAAGTATACTGCTGAAAAGTGCGTTCCTCGCCAAAATCAGGTGGGGTCTGGCAAATAATTTTGTTCCGATTCTGACATTCATAGCTATACGTGTCAGACAGACACGCAAATACTAGAGTGTCTCTCTCTCTCTCTCTCTCTCTCTCTCTCTCTCTCTCTCTCTCTCTCTCTCTCTCTCTCACACACACACACACACACGCACGCACGCACGCACGCACGCACGCGTCCGCACACACACATACATATATATACATATACACATATACACACACACACATATATATATATATAAATATATATATAAACACGCGCACATATAACTGACAGACAGACGCAAACAGAACTGACAAGAGATCAGTCCCAATGCAGAACTTGTCATCGGGGATGTGGTGTTTAATCCTTCATTATGCCAAGCCACAAATTATGTGAAGTGCGTTCGCTAGTTCCCTCCCTCGCTGCCTTTGTTTCCCTAACGGTTGGTCAGGTACCCATTTACGATTAAACCCGGTATACAGCTGGGTCAACCGAACCGTGCCGATAGCGAGAGCTGAACCACGTACCTTTGCATTGAAAAGCGAGTGATCATGCAAATGGAACTGTCAGCTGCACACACAAACAAGGCAGGTAATCAATTCCTACACATACAGTTGACCTTCAGGTAGTAATGTCACCTGTTTATGTTACACGAATGGAGAAAACATCAAAACGGTATCGTTCACAAGCAAAATAACGGCGTAGCTCATCTGTTCTCAACATTTGTGTCACCGAGAACCCTTTAGAATGAGCTTCATTCCACAGACATACACTTTCTTACATAGGCAACTCAGGCAGCCGAGACGCTAGTCCATTCGGGCACAACATCTGACCAGGACGTGAGGAACTGAGAAGTTAGTCCGGTCAGGCACAACACACCCGGTCAAGCACAACACACCGACCAGGACGTGGGGAACTGAGACGCTTGTCCGGTCAGACACAATATACTGACCAGATTGGGGAACTGAGACACTTGTCCATTCAGGCACGACATACTGACCAGGTTGGGGAACTGAGACACTTATCCGGTCAGGCACAATATACTGACCAGGACGTCGGGTTAGGGTCAGGTACAATATACTAACCAAGACTCTTACACGCAGCGCTCCCTGGAAACAAACTGTTTTCAAGGCAATCTAGCTGAAGATTAGTGTAGATCGACTTGAGCATGCAGGTGAAGCCAAGCATAGCACCACCGCCTGGTCCACGTTCATCGGTACCACTAGGATGTGAGGAAAGCTACTATAACCCGCCACTCAGCATCCATTTAAGAGCGCACACATGAGTAGACTTACTCTTTGTGGGCATTCAACAACACATAGACAGCTCAAGGTACATTATCATGTGTCGTAATATTGTCGTCTAATTATAGATGTCACAGAAGCTCATTAACATAATTAGGAACGTGCATGAAGTTGGGTGATGCACAGTTTTGCACGACGCACTGCTTCCTTGGTCCGTTAAGATAAAGAATGTCGTTCGACAGGGATGTCTTTTGTCACCATTTATCTTTCTGCTGGCTATTGACTGGATTATGAATACGACCATATCAAATCACACGGCAAGGCTTTCTTGAGCTCTGACAAAACAGCTGACGTTAGGAAGGTGTTGGGGTGGGTGGGGATGATGGACATTGGAGAAGACTTTTCACTCCTGTCCAATAACAGCGACTAGATATAAGATACAATAAGTATTAAAGGTGAGATCCAAGACATTAGGACTGAACAAGGACAGAGAAACTATTAAGCTAAGCTAATGTGCATTTTTGCTTTTAAATACTGTTTTATTTTAGAGGACACGCTCATACAGGAAGTGAGGTTATTCCTGTATCTGGGTAACTGTATTTACAGACTCGGGGGTGCAGAAACGGATATCCGCCTCACAACACAAAAGGCGAGTGGGGTTGTCCATTGTACTGGGGAACATGTGACAGTCACGGCAGATTTACATCACACATAAAATGACAATATTCAACGCAAACGTGAAGTCAGTTGTTTGGCATGGCTTTGAGTTCTGATTTTTAAAAATCTGCTCTGGAAAAGGATCAGGTCTTCATAAATGGATGCCTGCACAGAGTTCAGATGATTTGCTTAAGTCATTAATGATGAACTCTTGAATAGGGCATTCAAAATTCCAGTACGTCGAGAGATTCACTAATGATTCTGGCGTTGGATTGGTCACACTTTTAGGAAACCAACAGATATCATTACCAGACAGGCTCTGTTTTGGAATCCCAGTGTTAAACGGCGTAGATTACGACAAAGAAACACGTGAACAAGAGAGACGCTAAATAATGTAAAAGGTTTAACGATGGCATGGACTAAATGTGAGCCATTGTCTCTGGAGAGAAAGACTTTGAACTATTGTCCTTGGACAAAAAGACTTTGAACTATTGTCCTTGGGCAGAAAGACTTTGAACTATTGTCCTTGGAGAGAAAGACTTTGAACTATTGTCCTTGGGCAGAAAGACTTTGAACTATTGTCCTTGGGCAGAAAGACTTTGAACTATTGTCCTTGGGCAGAAAGACTTTGAACTATTGTCCTTGGGCAGAAAGACTTTGAACTATTGTCCTTGGGCAGAAAGACTTTGAACTATTGTCCTTGGGCAGAAAGACTTTGAACTATTGTACTTGGGCAGAAAGACTTTGAACTATTGTCCTTTGGCAGAAAGACTTTGAACTATTGTCCTTGGGCAGAAAGACTTTGAACTATTGTCCTTGAGCAGAAAGACTTTGAACTATTGTCCTTGGGCAGAAAGACTTTGAACTATTGTACTTGGGCAGAAATACTTTGAACTATTGTCCTTGGAGAGAAAGACTTTGAACTATTGTCCTTGGGCAGAAAGACTTTGAACTATTGTCCTTGGGCAGAAAGACTTTGAACTATTGTCCTTGGAGAGAAAGACTTTGAACTATTGTCCTTGGGCAGAAAGACTTTGAACTATTGTCCTTGGGCAGAAAGACTTTGAACTATTGTACTTGGGCAGAAAGACTTTGAACTATTGTACTTGGGCAGAAAGACTTTGAACTATTGTCCTTGGGCAGAAAGACTTTGAACTATTGTCCTTGGGCAGAAAGACTTTGAACTATTGTTCTTGTGCCAGCATCAAGCAGAGAAACTAAGAAGACCTACAGACCAATCAATGCATCGGAGACTAAATGGATTTGCAAAAGGGAGACTAAGGTGGAGAAACTTTTCAGAAATAGCCAAAGTAAAGATAGGCGAAGACCCTATGAACGCCAAATCAACACCAAATCCCATCCCTACTGTACGCAAACCCACCTGGAAGCAGCATATCTTTCCAGAGGTGATATTAAATAAACCAGGTATCGGATAAAAGAATAGCCAGACAGAAAAGCAAAGAAGAGACATAACCCTGAAGTAAATATAGAAAACTACCCAAGCACGGACTGGACCCATGCATACACTGACGGTTCTGCAACAAACACAACACAAAATGGAGGGGGAGGGGTATTCCTGAGCCTAACATAAGGTAAACAGATAACACTGTCAGTGGCAACTGAAAAATTCTCAAGCAATTTCAGAGTGGGGGCAGAGGCATTGAAAGCTGCAGTAGAAACAATACTGACAGGCGAAAGCAATGAAAACGAGATAGTCCTGTTTACAGATGCCTTGTCCGTGGTTACATCACTAAAAAGCCAGAAAAATACAGAACTTAATGACCAAAGAGAAGTACTCTGTCAACTATGCCAGCAGTCTACACATAGAAGAGTAGTGGTACAAGTAGTTCCATCCCACTGTAACATTCAAGGCAACGAGGAAGCAGAAAGACTGGCAAAAAAAGGTGCAAATTTACCACAACCAGATTCTAGTGTGACCTACGAAGAGTCCAAAAGGTTTATTAGGGTCAGATACATGGTCAAATAGGAAACAGAGCATACTGGCTACACAAAAAATGATGCTTATTACCAGTTGAACAGAATAGAGCAGGTGGTGGTCTTCAGACTCCGCACAGGCCACAACAGACTGAGGTACCATCTATTCAATAAACTGAAGATAGGTGCTACGGACGAATGCACTTGTTGTACAGGGAAAATGACCGCTGAACATCTGCTGCAAAATTGCCGGAAATACGAGGACCAGAGAAAGCACATGTGGCTATCACCAGTGGCAACACTAGACAAGCTCTATGGCAGTGTCGACAGCCTCAGGATGAACGCTGCTTTTTTCGAAAAAATACAGGTTGACGTCTGATAGCGTACGAAGAAGAAGAAGAAGAAGATTTCAAATTATTTTATTTATTGTCTATGGAGCATATTTCATATAACTTTGTAAACAACATGCAATGTACACTGAACATTAAAACCGCACAAAGGCTTAAGAAACGACAGCATTGATAACAAACACAGCCCTATTAGTTCTCACAAACAGACAAGACTAATTAGTATCTGCCCGTTACTACGAGTTGAGTTGTTGAAAAAAAAACTATTATTCAACTCATTATTATTAACTTATTATTAACTATTATTTAAATTATTTAACTATTTTTTAACCCGGATCCCCTGGAGATCTTTCCTCGAACACCCGGTAAGGAACTCTGGAGTAGCCAGACAAACGCAATAAGTTTATACCTGGAGCATTGTCACTTTTCTCCTCATGTGCTGTTCTGAAAACGGAGTATTGATTTCCACAACGCGTTAAATTCTGTTTAGAACTGAGCTGTTTAAAGTTATTCTGGTTGTTATATAAACAACAACAGACACAAAATAAGGATATAATAAATGTTCGTTTTTTTATGCTTGTCTGTGTTTAGTTACCCTCCATCATCTGGACTTGAAACAATTTCCTTTCGTCACTATGTCAAACTCATCTCGTTTTCTCTGTTAGTCTCTCTTTGCATGTTTTGTTGTTCTCTTTATATCTCATTAACACGGTAGTCAGTCCTGACACTGGTGTTGGCGTCATCTGATTATGTCGCCTCGTTGCTCTATGTTAGTGATTCCGGAGACTGGTGTCGGAATCTCCTGGTATGTCACGCCACTGTCCTCTGTTAACCAGTTTGGAGATTGGTGTTGTAATCTTCTGTTGATGTTATGCCATTGTCCTCTGTTAGTCAGTCCATAGACATGTTGGAGTCGTCTGATCATGTCACATCACTGCCCACTTTTAGTCCCTCCGAAGACATGTTGGATTCGACGGTTCATGTCCCGTCATTGCTTTCTGTTAGTCATTCTGGAGACTGGTGTTGGAGTCGTCTGATCACGCAAAGATCATTGCTCGCTATTGGTCAGTCCGAAGACCAGTGCTGAAGTCGTCTGAACGTTTCACACCCCATCCCCCCCACCTCACCCTCTTTTCTCGGCAGACCTCTACAGATCAGTAAAGGTCTGCACCAAGATTTTCTTACACGCCTGTGTGATGCAGCTGTTTCCTCGACACAATCTTCTTCCTTTCACCTGGATTTTGCCTTCCAGTATTTTCATTAGTAGACTCCCTTGTCTCATATTGGGGCAAACCCAACACAATCCACCTTTTGTATATTATTCAAACATTATCGATCTGTCCTTGTATAGCTAAACACTTTCTGGTTTTAACCTTTCTTCTGTCCATCTCACTCTTTGCTTCCTTCGACAGCTCCACATCTGAACAACTTCAAAGATCTTTTCATCATTTTTATTGAGAGTCCATGTTTCAGAGTCGTACAGCACTACGGCCAAATATGTGTGGTGATTATTTTGTTTCACAAGATGTGTGATGATAACATCTTCTGTTGTTCACGACATTTCTTGTTTGCTACTACGATCCTAGTTATAATGTCAACTTTACAGTGGACATCTATCCATCTATATTCAGTCCATTTGTGTCGTAAGACATCCTGGGGAGGTGCGATCTTCTTTGTTTCATATTTTTTTGGCAGGAAAAAATTTGATGGTGAATTTTTGAATTTCCAGGTCTATTCCAGTATCTGTTACCAACCGTTAAGTTGGTAGTCCCTGGAATATACGATTGCCTATTTTTGGGACTGGTGGTGGTGGGGGAAGCGTAGATTAGAGCAAGGTAGACCCACAGACTATCAGGTACCATCTATACCGCTTCACTAACCACATAACCAAGACCTGATATTATAGCCACACAGTCCACTTTTTGCGACATATTATCTGTGAGGCGAGAATCTCTAGAATAACTTTAGTAGATTTCTAACTTGAATTTTTCCCAGGCAGCGACCGGTAGGCGTACTCTTTTCCATTTCTAACTGCAAATGGATTTTTAAGGTGCGTGGCACTGAACACGAGTGTCGGATCTCACTACTCAGAGATCAGTGAACATTTTTACCGGTCCCAACCACCCCCCAGGCAAACACTTTGTCTCGAGACCACTGGATTCCCCCCCCCCCCCCACAGTGGACATCTTCTGTAACGATTTGACCCCAAAATGAACACTTCTGCAGTTATTCTATGGTCTGTCTCTCTACGCTGACATTTATTCTTTCTCGCTTACCATTCTTTTGTTTTACTAGAATTTATTTTCCTACAGAATACTTTGATTGCAGAGTTGATTTTGGTGAGTTGGCTTGGCTTGGCTTCGTTCGTTCTCAGTCTCCCGCTACCAAACCCTGACACGGGTCTAAGTATGAGAATGTAGTCCAGAGTTGTATGCGTTGTATCGTAGTTTACAGATTCACTGTGATATTTGCACCTTTCGGTCCAACACATCCGACTTTAGCAAGCATTTTTTTGAGTACTGGGTTAGCATTCCCTCTTCGATCCCTTCTCCTTAGCCACTCTGTTCTGTTGCAGCCTGTTATCCAGGATCACCGCGTGGAGGTGTAGAAGGGTCTTGGCAGCTCTGGTTCACTGGCCCTGACGCTAGCAGTCAGCTATGGGTCGCTGACCGGTGCAGCTCATGCGCTGCTCGGCATTTTGATTGTGTAATGTTTTCTCTGTTCCTTTTATGAAGGCTTGGTAATCTGCAAGCTTAATGCTACGTATTCTTTCGTTTTTACCACTGTATGTTTTTAATTTTCTGAGAACTTCTTTCATCACCTCAAAATAAGCATTAAATTGGCGATGAAAATCAACATTCCTGCCTTGCTTATTTTCTGAATGTCACTGTACTTGTTTTTATCTCTTTGAGTGCTATATTCGTCTTTTGATTTTCATGTAGGTTCTATATTAGTTTAATTGTGTTTCTATCCACTCTAAGCTGTCCCATAATATGAAAACGTTTGTTCCACTATGCATTGTCAAAGGTATTTTCATAGTCAATAATACAAATAAAGTGAGATCTGCCCATCTGAACTACTCTTTCTGTAAGAAACCTTATTGCTCTAACCTCGTCTCTAGCGCCTCTGTCATTTCAGAACTCAACCCGATTTTTGTTTTGCTTAGATTCTATCTTATTTTCTTTTTGAAAAATATTGTTAGTAGAAGTGATTGCAAGATTCGCTAACAAAACGTTGCTGTAGTGCCTCATCTAAAGCAGAGGTGGATATATTGAGGTCGGGTTTAGATAAAATTCGAAAATGGTCTGTAAGCTGGCAAATAGAGTTTAATGTAGAAATATGTACATTCATCCACATTGTTAGATCTAATATGGAACATAATTACAGAATGGGCGAGAACAATATATATAAGATGATTAAAGGAACGGATAGATTAGACTATAACAGGTTTTTCAAAATACAATCACCTACAAGAACAAAAGGGCATAGTTACAAATTAACTAAAGAAAGGTCCAGATTAGGTATTATGAAGCATTTTTTTTAGTCAGAGAGTCGTGAATGCTTGGAATGCATTGCCACAGGAAGTAATGGAGGCAGGTACAATTAATGCATTTTAAAATAGATTGGACGCGCATAGCTTTTAGAGCAAAGTAATGTAAAAGACACTGGTTGTATACAGACTACGGAGTCTTCTAAACCAGTATAAAGACGTAAAGTTTAGTTTAGTTAAGTTAAGAAATATCGAAGCGCAGGTTTCAAGTACGATATTGGCTGAAATCGATCTCTTTTGGTTTTTTTAATTGTTACTTATGTTGTATGATCTGTAAATGTGTGTCTGTGTGTGTGTCTATTGATATTATTATTGGTCTCTTTCTTTATGTCTCTCTCTCTTTCTCTGTTTCTCTCTTTCTCTCTCTTTCTCTCTCTCTCTCTCTCTCACACACACAGTCACTCTATCTATTTGTGCATTTGTCTCGATGTCACTCTTTCTCTATCTCTATAGACTCATCAGAGTACTTCTTCTTCTTCTTCTTCCTTTTCTTCTTCTATCTTCTTCTTCTTTTTCTTCTTCTTCGTCATCTCATGCGTTAAGGCTTTTCATTCATGGTAGATTTATAGTCCCGTTTCTAGGACGAAGTCCACAGTTCTCTTCAGGTCCGGGTGGCAACTCCAGAGCCCTCTGAAGGTCCGGGTGGCAACCCCATATCCCTCTGAAGGTCCGGGTGGCAACGCAACATCGCTCTGAAGGTTCAGATGGCAACCCCACATCCCTCTGCCGGTCCAGGTGGCAACCCCACATCCCCCTGAAGGTCCGGGTGCCAACCCCATATCCCTCTGAAGGTGCGGGTGGCAACCCCAAATCCTCTGAAAGTTCAGGTTGCAACCCTACAGCCCTTTGAAGGTCCGGGTGGCAACCCCAGAGCCCTCTGCAGGTCCTGGAGGCAACCCCACATCCCTCTGCAGGTCCGGGTGGCAACCCCAGAGCCCTCTGCAGGTCCGGGAGGCAACCTCACATCCCTCTGAAGGTCCGGGTGCCAACCCCACATCCCTCTGAAGGTCCGGGTGGCAACCCCACATCCCTCTGAAGGTTCAGGTGGCAACCCCACATCCCTCTGAAGGTTCAGGTGGTAACCCTACAGCCCTATGAAGGTCCGGGTGGCAACACCACATCCCTCTGAAGGTCCAGGTGGCAACCCCACATCCCTCTGAAGGTCCAGGTGGCAACCCCACATCCCTCTAAAGGTCCAGGTGGCAACCCCACATCCCTCTGAAGGCCCGGGTGGCAACCCTACAGCCATATGAAGGTCCGGGTGGCAACCCTACAGCCCTCTGAAGGTCCGGGTGGCAACCCCACATCCCTCTGAAGGTCCAGGTGGCAACCCCACATCCCTCTGAAGGTCCAGGTGGCAACCCCACAGCCCTCTGAAGGTCCGGGTGGCAACCCCACAACCCTCTGCAGGTCCGGGTGGTAACCCCAGTTTCTGTGTCATCTGTGTCCCCTCTGGCCAGGTTTGACGTCCTACGTATCTGTGTATTGCACGGTCCTGTAGGATGTGTTCGATGCTCTGGGACCCGGTTCCACATGGGCTGTCACTTGAGTGCGATATCTTGATCTGATTAGTCTGCAGTGGTCTGTTCCTATGCGAAAGATGGTGGTTTGTTGGCGTCTGCGAAGCTGGTGAATTGAGTCAGGTCTACTGCCCAAGCGCATGCCTTTCTTCCATTTTGAGCGTTAATGATTGTGGATGATAGGTTTTGCTTCTGGGTAAGATACTGTGTGGATAAGTTGCTTCATCATGCCACCTGCTTTGGATAAAACATGAGCTCTTTCGTTTTCTGTGATTTCACAATGGGAGGGTAGCTACTGAAGAGCAACTGTTCAGGTTCTTTGGATTTTACTGAGCTCTGATCTGATTTTCCGCTGCATTTGCTTACCTCTGGCGTTGTGTATTGCTTGTAGTAGTGATCTGCAATCTGTCAAGAATACAACAACAGTTGATGGGTGTTCGTCCGATCTGGTGAACATTCTTTTTTGCCTGTAGGAGCGTCATAGACTCTGCCCTTAGGCTGGAAGAAATCTTCCCAGTAGGGCAAGCCTTATAAAGTATATTCCCATTGTTGTATCTTGTCAGCGTACATTCTTGTTTATCCATTGCTTGTTTTCTTTGATGTTTCTAAGCCTCATAATGTATACACATCACTCATTTAATCTCTCACACTGTCTCTGCACTAAAACACACAATCTCTCATCCTTTTTTAAATCTTTTCTAAACGCAGCAAGTAAACGTCTATTTATTCATTAATTATTCATTGCCTCTCTCCCTCTTATCTAAACAGTTATCACGACTCCTCTCTCGTAAACAAATTCCTCTCACGTAAACCAATTCCTCTTCAGTAAACAAATTCATTTCAGGTAAGCAAACAACCGCGTGTTTTCACGCGACAGATCGCACAAACACTGTTTGGGGTATTCTTGTGCAGGTCGATCTTGTTTGTCGTTATTTGCCCAGCAACACGCGAAGGGATGAGCCAATACAGAGTCGCCGGTACGTGAGTCAGATACAATCTTAGCGGTGGGCAGAGTGACAAGACCAACACGTATGGTCGCGACCAGGAAGAGGGTCATGCCCAATCATATACTATCACACATATGTGCAACTGCATAGACAGACACCCGATGTGAAAATAATATGCCTACTGTCACCTTGCAATCGTATCGCAAACGGCGGTTAATGAGGGTTGTGCTTAGTACCGGAAACCACCACCTAAATAATCTTTGTCATTATAATCAGCCCCTGCCAAAGCTCGGATACAGACTTTCTGTAAACGGCCCAGCTGTTGTTAAAACGTATGGTTCAAATAGGTGCAAACACGTGAATGATTTCTAATGCTAGGAAACAGGCTTCTGCAAAAATGTGCCAGTTACAGTGGTGTCATATGCTTAATATTGGAGTGAAATGGTAAATTAAATGAGCATAGACACACACACACACACACACACGCACGCGCACGCACACACGCACACGCACGCGCACACATGCGCACACTCATACACCCATACTCACACACAGATGCGTCACACGCACAAAAACTCGCGCACGTATAATGCACGTGCACAATAAACATAAACCCGGGCACATTTACGCACGTACACAAGCAGACCAATCTCACACGGTCACGCGTGTACGTGATCCCTGCTCATACACGCAAACACACAAACATACACAACATGTTCGCCCCCCCTCCCCAAACCCATCCATCTTACTCCCACCATCTTACTCCACTACACAAGTACACTTATAAACAGACACACACAAAACATTCTCACAGGCATACACACAACACCCGCTCAAGCGAACACGCTCAAACACACGCACGTGCTTGCATTTAAACACTTATAATACACATTTTAAAACTCTCAATCCAACACACACATACATACATTTACACTCACATCAACAAAACACACTGACAATCAACACAAAAACTAATAAAACACGCACACATGGGCACACGAAGCGAAGAAGAAGACACACCAACACGCGCACGCATCCACACACACAAACACACACGTACATACATACATACATACATACATACATACGTAGGTATACGTATAAATATACGTTTAAAAATAAACCTTAGCAGTTATAGATGGACAAGAGTAGATTTACCGGCCGCTGCCCGTACAAAATTCTAGTTTTAAATTCTACTCAAATGATTTGTATCTTCCACCACGCCTAGTAAACATCAGGAAGTAAAATACCTACTACATATAACCGATGCATTCGACTACCTGGCAACAGACATTTAACATTCCTGTTTGAATCCCAGGATTCCAAATTTTTCCAAGCTCTATTTTATTCCTCTACGATATCTGCAGTATTGGTTCTGAAGCCTTTTTTAAAATTGTGTATAATAAATGGGGTATTAGGTCTAGAGCTTTCTTTCAAAACCCAGAAGAGGGTTCAAGATGCGCATGAGTTGCAGTGGTCAGCGACCCATAACTGACTGCTAGCATCAGAGCCAGCAAACCAAAGCTGCCAAGACCCTTCTACACCTCCACGCGGTGATCCTGGATAACAGGCTGCAGCAGGGCAGACTAGCTAAGGATAAGGGATCGAAGAGGGAATGCTCACCCGGTACTAAAAAATGTTTGCTGAAGTCGGATGTGTTGGACAGAAAGGTGAAAATATCGCAGCCAAGCTGTAAACTACTCCACAACGCATTCCGTTCTCTGGACTACATTCTGCTACTTAAGCCCTTTCAGCGTTTGGTAGCAGGAGATTGAGAACGAACGCAGAAGAAGAAGAAGAAGAAACACAGAAGAGGGTTTGCAAATTGTTGTCATTTTTGTTAAGAGTGAGATGAGCGTCATCCCTTGAGGTAGAGTGGCTTCTGCCCTGCGAAGTCTTCCTGGTCTTGATATTAACCCACTACAATATGCTTTCAGTGTGGCAGTCATTCCTCTTTCGTCCCAACACGCTTTCGGTTTTTGTGGTTGGTGAGATTTGAGATATCATGAGTTGGAAAGTCTTCAACTCTCAGACTGTTTTGACACTGTTGGTAGTCAACTCTTGGGACAATATCTTCTAGTTTTGTCTCTTTACACATGTAGCACACAACACCTTGCAGGACAGCACTCACGCACGTAAGAGGCTTATAAACAGACTTCCACACACACAAACTTAACTTAACGTCTTTATACTGGTTTAGACGACTCTGCAGAGTCTGTATACAACCAGTTTCATTTACATTACCTTGCTTTAAAGGCTATGCGCATCAAATTTATTCTTAAATGCATTAACTGTCCCTGCCTCCACTACTTCCTGTTGCAATACATTCCAAGCATTGACCACTCTCTGACTAAACAATATTTCATAATATCCAATCTGGACCTTTCTTTAGTTAATTTGTAGCTATGTGCTCTTGTTCTTGTGGGTGGTTGTAATTTGAACAACTTTTTATAGTCTAATTTATCCGTTCCTTTGATTTTCTTATAAACCTGTATTAAGTCACCTCGAGACAGCGCGGGCTAGTGGTTAAGTGATACTGCTCACAGCACCGGTGGTTACCCTTGGGAAGCAAACCCTTAGAAAATGGAGAGGAAACAGACCCTTACATAAAATGCATGCTGAAGTCAGATGCACTGGGCCGACAGGCGTAAAATAAAAACCACAGTGCAACGCACACCGCCTTGGGAATTAGAGAAATAAGGCAAACGCAAAAAAAAACACCAAATAAACACACATCGATTTCTTCTCTTTTCTAGACACTGTAGGCCGGTTTTTTTCTGAGTTTTCCTCATAACTGTAATTCTGGAATCCCACGCACGCACTCACAACTTCTAACTATAAACATCACAATCAACTGATGATTACAAACATCACAAACAATTGATGATTACAAACATCACAAACAAATGATGATTACAAACATCACAAACAAGTGATAATTGCAAACATCGCAAACAACTAATGATTACAAACATCACAAACAAGGCTACAAACATCACAAACAACTAATGATTACAAACATCACAAACTACTAATGATCACAAACATCAGAAACAAGACTACAAACGAACATTAGAAAGAACTGGTTACTACAAACGAACATTAGAAAGAACTGGTTACTACAAACATCACCCACAACTAGCAACCCCTTCTATATGCTAAAAGGACCTCAATCCTCAAGCGTCCCCTAAACTTGTGCCGAACCGCTGAAATACTCTCCCTTTTGCACATATCCTATTTCTCTATCCTTTTTCTCTTTCTCTTCAAAAATATGTCGGTTTTTGTCACTTCTGCCTCAAATCAGATTGAATTTCTTTCTTGTCTAGTTCTGATCTTCCTTGTATCACCTTCCTAATTCCATTTCTTTTAGTATCTTCATCTATGTTTTCAATCCACCATTTTGTGTCTTTCTTCCACCCTGTACCTAGCTCTTGGTTGATCACCTATCTGTTATCCACCTTGTCACATGTGTCCATCTTTGTTTAGCTTGTAAGGTAAGTACTATTTCTTTCTCCGTATTCATCTTCTCAGTTTAAGATAATGCGTTTTACTATCTGTTCAAGTCCCCTGTCACTAACAACAATCTATTGATCGTAACTTATCTTAGCTTCAGTGAAAAACATAAACTATTAACCTCAAAGAATATCAGGAAAAGATGAAAAGAACAATCGCCACTCATATATGGCCAGTTCTACTGTATGAGACTGAAACATGGACATTAGCGAAGAGGGATGAAAAAAGATTGGCAGCGTTTGAAATGTGGGGCTGTCGTAAAATGGAAAGAGTGAGTTGGACAGAGAAAAGATCCAACGACAATGTCTTCACTGAAGTGGGGACACACAACGACAAATATTGCATAGGATACATACACGTTAGTTGAGTTGGCTGGGTCCCAATATGAGACATGCAAGTCTTCTACAGAAGATACTAGAGGGTAAGATTCAAGGGAAGAGAGGACCTGGGCGACCAAGACTCACCTTTACATCTTAGGCATGCAGGGACATTAAAGTACGAACTTATGCTGAAATTATGAGAACTCAGGAGATAGGGTTACATGGAGAGACATACTCAGACAACCTTACAACCAGTCTCAGGACTGATGAACCAGAGGATAGGGTCAAATGGAGAGACATACTCAGACAACCTTACAACCAGTCTCAGGACTGATGAACCAGAGGATAGGGTCAAATGGAGAGACATACTCAGACAACCTTATAGCCAGTCTCCGGACTGATCAACCAGAGGGTAGGGTCAAATGGAGAGACATACTCAGACAACCTTACAGCCAGTCTCACGACTATCAACCAGATGGTGATGGTGATCATTGTCAAACAGCAACATCTTTATGTTTATTATTATTTCCAGCTAAAACTTACCGCAGAACCAGTTGTGTCTTGATGGCTTATCTGTATCGGTAACATGTTTTCTTAAGCTTGTTGTCATGGAAATCCTCATGTCATTGTCTCCCTTCCCCTGCCCCTTTAAAAATATATTTTTTCCTGGCATATTTTCCTGACGTGCTCAATACGCTGCTCTCAGTGCTTTTATTTTATTCCACCTCGGCCGGGGTTTTGCGTAATAATGTGTCCTTGTGATAATCTCTTTACCATATTACTCTTTTTTTCATTCTCTCTCTCTCTCTCTCTCCTCACTCTCTCTCTCTCATTTTCTTCTTGATGACAACTTTCTCACACTTTCTAGCTCCCTATGGACCTGTCTGTTACTCCTTACGTAATGATGTAATTGGTCCTGCCGAAGACGGATGTGTTGGACCGAGATGTGCAAATATCGCAGCCAAGCTGTAAACTAACAACACAACGCATTCCGTTCTCTGGACAACATCTTGTTACTTGCAAAGCCCTATTCAGGGTTTGGTAGCGGGAGATTGAGAACGAACGAAGAAGAAGAAGAAGATGTAATTGGTATACTCATTATGGTGCAATATTTTGTAGCTGTACTTTTATTACATACACTTTTAGATAATATTAAAATGCCTAGATAAACCTTGGTACTCTAATAATCTCAGACGTATTGTTATCACTGTACAAATGAGATTAATTATTTTCTTTCGCTTTTAGTGAAACATAATACCACCAGGAAACCAGTAAACAAGTATTTATATTGGCGGTTTCAAAAGCGTTGGTTTTACATGACGAGGTTGCTAGGCCAATGCATAGTTCTCGTTAGTCGAAATTCACGACATACTTAAAAGACTGCATTGGCGTGGTTCTATTCAACACGGACACCAATCGGGGGATACGAAAGAGAGATCGTATGTTTTATATAGAGCCAGTCGTGCATATGGAAATGACACGTAGACAATCGGTCACTGAAGACGCCAGACGGCCAGTGGTAGCCATAATGATGGCATTTATAGAAACATTTTAAGACCGATATAAATAACAAGTTAGGCTTGCGAGGGTGTAATGAATGAGGTACAGGCCCAAACAAGACTTTTCACACTCACCAGAACACAAAGACAACATGCTAGACACATCAGAGCACATATGCAACATGCTAGACACATCAGAGCGCAAAGACAACTTGTCAGACACACCAGAACACAAAGACAACTTGATAAACACATCATAACACAAAGACAACTTGTTAAACACATCAGAGCACAAAAACAACATGCTAGACACAAATTAGGACACAAAAACAACTTGATAAATACATCATAACACAAAGACAACTTGTTAAACACATCAAAGCACTCGGACAACATGCTAGACACATCAGAACACATAAACAACTTTCTAGACACATCAGAACACAAATACAACGTGCGTGTTAGACACATCAGAACACAACGTTAACGTATCACACACATAATAATACAACAGTCGTCTTTTGTAAAACATATTATATGACAACAGGCTGGAACAAATTGCAAGAACAGCAACACTGGCTAGGAAAGTACATCAAGGATATAAACTGGTTTAGTTGGTAACAACATAGTTGTCCATCACAAGTGATGAAGACCACTCTCAGCCGTGTGCCCAGTCGTATCTCTTGCTGTGTCCATGATAGTTTGTCCATCACAAGTGATGAAGACCACTCTCAGCCGTGTGGCCAGTCGTATCTCTTGCTGTGTCCATGATAGTTTGTCCATCACAAGTGATGAAGACCACTCTCAGCCGTGTGCCCAGTCGTATCTCTTGCTGTGTCCATGATAGTTTGTCCATCACAAGTGATGAAGACCACTCTCAGCCGTGTGGACAGTCGTATCTCTTGCTGTGTCCATGATAGATTGTCCATCACAAGTGATGAAGACCACTCTCAGCCGTGTGAACAGTCGTATCTCTTGCTGTGTCCATGATAGGTTGTCCATCACAAGTGATGAAGACCACTCTCTTTGTTCAGCCGTGTGGACAGTCGTATCTCTTTCTGTGTCCATGATAGTTTGTCCATCACAAGTGATGAAGACCACTCTCTTTGTTCAGCCGTGTGGACAGTCGTATCTCTTTCTGTGTCCATGATAGTTTGTCCATCACAAGTGATGAAGACCACTCTCTTTGTTCAGCCGTGTGGACAGTCGCATCTCTTGCTGTGTCCATGATAGTTTGTCCATCACAAGTGATGAAGACCACTCTCAGCCGTGTGGCCAGTCGTATCTCTTGCTGTGTCCATGATAGGGCCAGTCGTATCTCTTGCTGTGTCCATGATAGTTTGTCCATCACAAGTGATGAAGACCACTCTCTTTGTTCAGCTGTGTGGACAGTCGCATCTCTTGCTGTGTCCATGATAGTTTGTCCATCACAAGTGATGAAGACCACTCTCAGCCGTGTGGCCAGTCGTATCTCTTTCTGTGTCCATGATAGTTTGTCCATCACAAGTGATGAAGACCACTCTCTTTGTTCAGCCGTGTGGCCAGTCGTATCTCTTGCTGTGTCCATGATAGTTTGTCCATCACAAGTGATGAAGACCATTCTCTTTGTTCAGCCGTGTGGACAGTCGCATCTCTTGCTGTGTCCATGATAGTTTGTCCATCACAAGTGATGAAGACCACTCTCAGCCGTGTGGCCAGTCGTATCTCTTTCTGTGTCCATGATAGTTTGTCCATCACAAGTGATGAAGACCACTCTCTTTGTTCAGCCGTGTGGACAGTCGCATCTCTTGCTGTGTCCATGATAGTTTCTCCATCACAAGTGATGAAGACCACTCTCAGCCGTGTGGCCAGTCGTATCTCTTGCTGTGTCCATGATAGATTGTCCATCACAAGTGATGAAGACCACTCTCAGCCGTGTGGACAGTCGTATCTCTTGCTGTGTCCATGATAGATTGTCCATCACAAGTGATGAAGACCACTCTCAGCCGTGTGGACAGTCGTATCTCTTGCTGTGTCCATGATAGTTTGTCCATCACAAGTGATGAAGACCACTCTCTTTGTTCAGCCGTGTGGACAGTCGTATCTCTTGCTGTGTCCATGATAGTTTCTCCATCACAAGTGATGAAGACCACTCTCTTTGTTCAGCCGTGTGGACAGTCGCATCTCTTGCTGTGTCCATGATAGTTTGTCCATCACAAGTGATGAAGACCACTCTCTTTGTTCATCCGTGTGGACAGTCGTATCTCTTGCTGTGTCCATGATAGTTTGTCCATCACAAGTGATAAAGACCACTCTCTTTGTTCAGCCGTGTGGACAGTCGTATCTCTTGCTGTGTCCGCTGAAATGGGTGACTTGCGCGGAGATTTGGATTAAAGTGAGGAAGAAACTGCGCCTTTTGTCAACCTCACTCACAGAGCTTTAAGCTACCTTTTGCCAGTGGCAAGACATTTATCGAGACGACTGGAGATAGCATAGGATGCAGATTTCGCCTCAGGATTACCACCGAAGCCTTTCCGTAAACATGTAACCCGCAGGGTAGAAATGTGGGAAGGCATCTAACGCAGTTTGCCGTGCCTTTTCGATAACCACAAGAGGTCGTATGGACAACACTCAGCGTGTGAGTGAGTCTGGCATCTCTCCCTAGCTGTATTCAGTTCATCATAGTAGCATCTAAAATTCCCACACGCCATATTCGTGAAGGTGAACCGGCAGAACTAACCCGTGAGATACGACACAGGTATAAGCGTAGCGCCATTCAGCCGGCGTCCAGACCAGGATAAACGGACGGAAGAAATCACAAAAAAAGAACGAAATAACAAGTCCAGACGGAAAACAACTCCACGTATCTGTGAACACAAGTGTAAGTCGTCGACTAGTGTGAATTCCAGGCAAAAATCTGTGGTCTGGCGGCATCCATAATGATCCAAAACAGTAGAGAAATGTAGACTCGCAGCCAGTTACGGCGCCATCTTTGCCAGATTATGTTGCTAACAACAACGCCATGAATAATAACCCTCAGTCAGGACAATGATGTGATGATCTCCTATTAAGTACCTCAATTGGCACGGCACATCACACTGCCGATGCTGATTCTGCATTCCCGTTTAATTCAAGAGATACTTTTTACAACTTCCAATTTTATTTCTAACCGTCCATCGAAGTATTCCCTCTTCTTGTTTGCACACTTTCGTGTGTCTGCATCGCTGCAAGCAAAGCATATAATCACAACCAGAGCTGATCATTGCAACAGGGAGCATGTACCTGAGAACGCTTGCGGGTTTCTATTGCGGATCAGGTTCATATCCCCACGTACTGCCTTCTATAGTAGTATCCCACTATCCCTATTCTTTGCACCACTTGATCCTCACTGGTGATATTAGGTCTGTCTCGACATAATTATATAACCGAACAATAACGGAAGCTGTTGAAGAAATGGACAGGGAAAGCAATATGGTTAACATAATTATATTCCATTCTTACATCCATCCTTCGATTTTCATATCACTTTAGCAAATATCACTACGTGATGTATCACTATACGTGATATCACTATTTAATATCCTAGCTCAGGTGGTGATGAAAGGAAAGTACAACCCTTAGGACTGTACTCACGTAAACACAAATGGATCTGCAGAAGCAGTTAAGGATGGTGAAGGAGACATATTTGTAAGTTCAGCAATGGGAAAACATCCTATAAGACTTTCCCTACTGGAAAATTTCTTTCAGCCTTAGGACAGAGTCTATGGCGATAATACAGGCAATAAGAATGTTTACTAGATCAGACAAACACCTGCCAACTCAGATTGTATTCTTGACACATTGAAGATACTACTGGATGCAATACAAAACACCAGATGTGAACAAACAAATACAGCGGGAAATCTGATCAAAGCTCAACAAAATGCAAGTCAACAGTTGCTCTTCAGTGGCTACCTTCCCATTGTGGAATCACAGAAAATGAAAGATCTGATACCCAGGCCAAACCAAGTGATACAATTGAGCAACGTATTCACACAGTGTCTTACCAAGACGCAAAAATTTATCGAGACGCAAAAACTATCATTCACAATCAGTACAACTCAAACATTAACGAAAGACGGACAGGGCAGTAGACCTGACCCAATCCAACCAGCTCCACAGACATAAACGAACCACCATCTTTCGGCTGAGAACAGGCCATTGCAGGCTATTAGGTCACCTACATCGGCTCCAGATACCACACACAAGTGACATAACTGCCCACCATACACCGACCTACGAGGTCAAACCTGGCCGGAGGGAGCCGAAGTGACGCAAAAGCTGTGGGGCTGCCATCCTGACCTGGAGAGGACTGCCGGCTTCGTCGTAGCGACTGGACTATAGAAAAGCATGAGCCAAAAAAGCCTGAACGCAAGGGAAAAACTATACAATAATCACTTTACCGGTTATCACAATACCATATATCATTATAAGATAACTAACGATTGCCTCGTACCGGCTGCGAGTCTAACATTGCTTTGATGTTGTAGTTCATTATAGACGCCACCAGGCCCCAGACATTTCCTGGATGTCCACACTAGTCAACGACTTACACGTGTGTTAACGGAAACGTTTCATTGTTTTCCATTTGAACTGGTTAATTCGATCATTTTTTTTCTTTTCTTCCCTCCGATTATCATGGTCTGGACATCTGCTCTATGAATTAGTAATGCTGTTAAACATGTGTCGTATTTTCATGGTCTAGGGAACACCACTGAACTTCACGAGATTGGCGCCCTTCGTGGTATCTGCAGACATCGTAGGTTTTGGTGTGACTGTGAAATGAAGACAGGTGACTTTAATGAGCTAGAACACGGAACAGGAGAGATGCACAACACTGTTATCATGCGTTGAGTGATGTCCCTACGACCTCTTGCGGTTATGGGAAAGAGAAGACACACAACGATACATGTCATCCCCCCTCCGCTGCCTTGTCGGATACCTGTTTGCAGGAAAGGCTTAGGGAGTAAACCCTAAAAAAAAATCTTCATCCTGTGCTATCATCAGTGGTCTCGGTAATGTTTTGCCACTGGCCAAACGAAGCTAAGAACAAGAGAGTGAGGTTTACTTTCTCACGTTAATCCAAATCACCGCGCAAGTCACCCATATCAGCGGACACATCAAGAGAAAAGACGGCTGACACAGAGAGAGTGGTCTTCATCACATGTGATGGACGAACATCATATCATTATACAAACATATCAATATACTATCGTTCTATACTACATCACTATACCAGATATGACTATACCACGTATCACTATATTACACATCACTATACCACGTATCACTATATTACATATGACTATACCACGTATCACTATATTACACATGACTATACCACGTATCACTATATTACACATGACTATACCACATATAGCTGTCCCAGTCCTTCTCAACATTTATATTCTGGAGAGACCCTTGAAATAATTTCACCATTTAGTGGAACTCATATCTAACATTTACAGACCTGCATATCCAGCTATTTTTCGCAGTGGATTTTAGTGACTGTTTACTTAGATCTGCATATCCAGGTACTTTTCGCAGTGGATTTTAGTGACTGTTTACTCAGATCTGCATATCCAGGTACTTTTCTCAGTGGATTTTAGTGACTGTTTACTTAGATCTGCATATCCAGGTACTTTTTGCAGTGGGTTTTAGTGACTTTACTTAGATCTGCATATCCAGGTAATTTTTGCAGTGAATTTTGGTGACTTTTTATTTAAATTGCATATCCAGGTACTTTTCGCAGTGGATTTTAGTGACTGTTTACTTAGATCTGCATATCCAGGTACTTGTCGCAGTGGATTTTAGTGACTGTTTACTCAGATCTGCATATCCAGGTACTTTTTTCAGTGGATTTTAGTGACTGTTTACTTAGATCTGCATATCCAGGTACTTTTCGCAGTGGATTTTAGTGACTGTTTAATTAGATCTGCATATCCTGGTACTTTTCGCAGTGGATTTTAGTGACTTTTTATTAGAACTGCATATCCCGGTACTTTTCGCAGTGGATTGTAATGACTGTTTACTTAGATCTGCATATCCAGGTACTTTTTGCAGTGGATTTTTAGTGACTTTTCACTTAGATCTGCATATCCAGGTAATTTTTGCAGTGGATTTTAGTGACTGTTTACTTAGATCTGTATTTCCAGGTACTTTTCGCAGTGGATTTTAGTGACTGTTTACTTAGATCTGTATTTCCAGGTACTTTTCGCAGTGGATTTTAGTGACTATTTACTTAGATCTGCATATCCAGGTACTTTTCGCAGTGGATTTTAGTGACTGGTTACTAAGATCTGCATATCCAGGTACTTTTTGTAATGGATTTTAGTGACTGTTTACTTAGATCTGCATATCCAGGTACTTTTTGCAGTGGATTTTAGTGACTGTTTACTTAGATCTACATATCCAGGTACTTTTCGCAGTGGATTTTAGTGACTGTTTACTTAGATCTGCATATCCAGGTACTTTTCCAAGATGATTTTTAGTGACTTTTTACTGGAATGGAAAGAATAAGCCTACCAGATCTCCATGCATGTCATAAGAAAAGGCTGCAGAGAGTTATTCATGAAGATAGCAACCTCATAGTGTAAAACAAACTGCTACAGATCCAGCCACTGCAAAATCAGACACACTTCATGATACAGGCTTCTCTATCGATCGTCTGCTCCATCGATCATCTGTTCTCTATCGATCGTCTGTTCTCTATCGATCGTCTGTTCTCTATCGATCATCTGTTCTCTATCGATCGTCTGTTCTCTATCGATCGTCTGTTCTCTATCGATCGTCTGTTCTCTATCGATCTTCTGTTCTCTATCGATCGTCTGTTCTCTATCGATCATCTGTTCTTTGCAGTACGTTGCCCGACCAACGATGTTTGACCTAATCTGCGTAAATAACTTCCACCAGGGACAACTGATGTATGTCAGACCAGGGACAACTGATGTATGTCAGACCAGGGACACCTGATGTGTGTCAGATCAGGGACAACTGATGTATGTCAGACTAGGGACAGCCAATTTGTCAGAGTTGTGAAGACGTTTTGTGTGAAGTCAGAAGCCGACCATTAGTCCTTCGAGAAAGGCTTGGGTCACTAAGTTTGAACTCCTCTTTCGTGGGTGACAATGTTTCCGCCGCATAGAAAATTGCAGGTAATGCTGTGGAATTGAAGAGGGAGAAGCGTAGGCTCTGGTCATGGCTGTTGTCTAGTACATACTTAATTGACGAGAAAGGCTCCCAGCCCGGGCGACGCCCTCTTGTCAACTCTGGGCTCAGGTCGTTCTGAATGTTGAGCAGGTGTCCAAGGTCGATGTTCTTGTCTACGTCATCCAGAGTCTTCCATCGAGGATGAGTGGATCGCGGTGATCGACGTGACAGCGCTTGACTTTCGTCCTGTGCGTGTTCATTTCCAGTCCCGTTTTATTTCCCTCTCGATGCAGCATTGCTAGCTTTTCATTAGCGTCTGTGGTTGCCTCTGGTAACGGGGACTAGATCGTCCGCAAAGTGAAGGGGATTTAGACGGCTGCCACTTATGTCGATGCCAAAGTGAAGGTGATTTAGACGGCTACCACTTATGTCGATGCCAAAGTGGAGGTGATTTAGACGGCTGCCACTTATGTCGATGCCAAAGTGAAGGTGGTTTAGACGGCTGCCACTTATGTCGATGCCAAAGTGAAGGTGATTTAGACGGCTGCCACTTATGTCGATGCCAAAGTGAAGGTGATTTAGACGGCTGCCACTTATGTCGATGCCAAAGTGAAGGTGATTTAGACGGCTACCACTTATGTCGATGCCAAAATGAAGGTGATTTAGACGGCTGCCACTTATGTCGATGCCAAAGTGAAGGTCCTTTTATGGATACCCTATTGTCCTGCTGGAGTAAAAAATAAATCAGATGATGAGTCAGTTGTAAAGATAATACTCTCTACTCTACATAATTCTATTTGTTTGTCGGTCGTCGTACACAAAATGGCAGCTTAACATGTTACTTCTAATCTGTCAACTGACGTCACAAAAAAATCCAGTATAATTATTTCCATAAATGTGTTAGCAGCGATAGCTCAATGTATAAGAGCGATGTAGTGGAAAGTCTAGAAATTGATGATTGTTAACATTTTTTTCCTGTAATTTTTTGTGTATACTGATCAGTTTATTTGTTCCTTTCAAAGTTGTATGATTAAAAACTTGTCATTAAAAATATATATATTCTGATTGACATCTAATAGCGACCATCATTATTGTCAGATTAGATAGTAATTATTTATACTCTTTTGATTGAATTTATTCCATTCTATATAGGCTAGTACAAATATATAGGAACGGATGACGCATGATATGATGACATGGTGTGTATATGTTGAAAACCTGTGTTCTATAGGAAGCTAAAAGGATTTCATGATTTCTTTTTATGATAGACACTGTGCTGCTCAATCTCTGCCCACAAGATGGAGCTTTGTCTTGTTCAATTACACAAAACAGCATCAGCTATTTGATGTGAGAGAGAAGCCCTGCTTTATATGGGCCAGTTAATGATGTCAATTGAAGAAAACTGGCTCATAAACAATTTTATGTTTCGGAAATTGCATTTTGTTGGCCACGTCAAACGTCATAACGGACTGGAAAGAACGGTCATGGAGGGCATGGTACCGGGAAAGTGACGCAGGGATCAACCAAGGCGAAGGTGGATACAAGATGTTAAGGATACTCTAAACATGAACATGGAGCAGGCGGGAAGAATAATTGAAGACCAAGATTCATATCGGCTGGTTGTGGTGAGAGCGACGACAAAAGTCATACTACATGATGATGAACAATGTAAATAAGTTATTTTACAAAAATCCACGAAGTTAATTTATTTATGTCCAACCCACGTAGGTCACACTTACAATATGTCTGGAGGATAGAATAGCAGTGGTACTGTTCTTTGCTCAGATCTTTTGCTTCCACAAAAAAGGAAATAATTCATAATCTCAATGTAGAGGTTAAAGAACGTAAAATAACCTATGGACGGTAGACGTTTTTCCAAGTCTTGGCTGGTTCCATCCAATCGTTGAAACAAAATAGAAATCTTTTATTCCAATGTAAATTCTGATCTATTGAATGGTTCTGAAACATGGACAACAAAAACATCATAAAAAAAGTACATATATTCATACATATAAGATCGCAAAGTAAGGATTGATCTGGATCCGACAGGAAGCTCTTGAAACAATACTATGTTTCTCATGCAGGAAAACAAGAGGAAATGCTCCATTTTCACAAGAGTGGATACAGAAAAAGGTAAAGGTAAGGTAAAAATATAAAAATTGATTCCCATAGTAATAACTTGTTGCGGATGATGTGGTAGGAACTTATTATACGAGGCCCCAAATTGTTTATCACGTAGGCTACCCAATCGCCTTCATCGTTGCCTTTCATTTCCTAACAGTAACTCAGGTGCCAATTTATAGCTAGATCGAATAGAGCGTGCCTGTAACTGGGGTTGAACCACTTACCTTCGACATACAAGCCAGATCTACCATTACGCTAATCAGAAACAGAAAAGTAAAATGAGCCTTTCCTTTATATTCTTCGATACACGTTTTGAAAGTGGTGGTTGGAGCACCAAATTTCCAGGTGTCCATTCAATCCGTCACTTGAGTAAAAAGACGTACTGCTCTTTTAACAAATCTTAGTGGCGCATTGGATGGCAGGAACCCAATCACTGAATCCTTCTAAATATGGTACAAAGGTCAAGGGGGTCCCATGGCACGAATTGCCGTTGGGGATGAAGACAACTCTTCGTGGACTAAGCCACAGTCAATGTAGGTGTGGTGCTCAGCTCCCTTTCTTGCTATTTATACCTTCCCTAACGTCAGGTGCGAATTTTTACAGCTGGGTCGACTGGAGGAGCGTTTGTACCAGTAACGAACCAAACACGTATTCGTTTCTGTCCGTTCATGATTTTGAATCCTGTCGTAGGGTAATTCCATTATCAGCAGCCAGCTCACTGTCGACCAGGCTACACACATATATTTTAATAGGCGACTAAAGAAGATTATGTTATAATAGGCGACTAAAGAAGATTATGTTATAATAGGCGAATAAAGAAGAATATGTTATAATAGGCGACTAAAGAAAATTATGTTATAATAGGCGACTAAAGAAGATTATGTTATAATAGGCGACTAAAGAAGATTGTTATAATAGGCGACTAAAGAAGATTATGTTATAATAGGCGACTAAAGAAGATTATGTTATAATAGGCGACTAAAGAAATTATGCATGGCTTTATCAGCCTCACCACATAAAGCCCTTTGCTATTTAACAAATTGCAATTGAAAGCAATGGCGTACAGGCTTCCTGTAAGATAGCAGCTGTACTGTAAGTCTATACTTGCCATGAAGCAAATAATGGAAAGGAAATGAATGCATTTTTGTTGCTGAACCATTAAGAAACACACTTCCAGTTTTTCTGTCTAATGCCTGTCTGTTTTTCTCTCTGTCTGTGTCTGTAATTTAACACTTTCTCCCTTTTATCTTGCATATATCCGTCTTTTACTGCCTTTAAGACGGTATTCTCCGCCATTTTTATCCCAGAAAATCGTCCTATCTTGAGCGAGCGAAACCACAATCTTGCAGATTTCCGGTCATGTGATTTGGGTATTGAAGAGCGCCAATCTCGCGGTTTGATAGGCCAGTAATTGAAGCTGTCCTAACGGAAGATGGAAGAAACTGTCTGACAAAAATAGAACAGTGACTACATCCGGAGAAAAGATCTACTTTCATAGATGTGCTGTTAAACTTGGTTTTTGTCGATTTGTAAATGTTTTAAATAAAAGCAAGCTTTGTCTAGAAGCGCCAGATTGTCTTTTCCTCCGTCGTCGCTCGCCTTGTATTTTATCACCTTGGTTTTATTTCACGACTTTGCCGCCAATAATCGTATATCATCCGTCTCGTTTTCTCCATATCCGTTTCACATTTCCTCCCTTCTATCGTCATGTCACTTCTCGTTTCTTCCTCCGTTGTTCTTTTTCTCCACCACAGAAAAGCTCGTGAAATGACTGAACTCTTGTGTCCACAGCAGACACTCGTACAATGTAACAACCATTAGTATGCATTAGTAGATTACTGGATGGTCTGTCCTTCAACGTCGGTTATACTGCTTCAGTCTCAACTTCTCGTCCATTCGTCTCTGTCACGTGCTGCGGTGGACCAGTAGATAATGAGGGGCCTATCTGAAGCCTTGTGAGTGTTGTTGTGGGATACAAGGGAGTTGGATCAGCGTACTGGTCAACCTCCCCGTCGTCACTTCTTGTCTCTAGGGTACCATATAGCTGTCGCTGTTCTCTATCGATCATTTGTTCTCTATCAATCGTCTGCTCCATCGATCTTCTGTTCTCCATCGATCGTCTGTTCTCTATTGATCGTCTGTTCTCTATCGTTCGTCTGCTCCATCGATCGTCTGTTCTCTATCGATCGTCTGTTCTGTATCGATCGTCTGTTCTCTATCGATCGTCTGTTCTCTATCGATCGTCTGCTCCATCGATCGTCTGTTCTCTATCGATCTTCTGTTCTCCATCGATCGTCTGTTCTCTATTGATCGTCTGTTCTCTATCGTTCGTCTGCTCCATCGATCGTCTGTTCTCTATCGATCGTCTGTTCTGTATCGATCGTCTGTTCTCTATCGATCGTCTGTTCTCTATCGATCGTCTGCTCCATCGATCGTCTGTTCTCTATCGATCGTCTGTTCTCTATCGATCGTCTGTTCTCTATCGATCGTCTATGCTCTATCGATCGTCTATTCTCTATCGATCGTCTGTTCTCTATCTATCGTCTATGCTCTATCGATCGTCTATGCTCTTTCGATCGTCTGTTCTCTATCGATCGTCTGTTCTCTATCGATCGTCTGTTCTTTATCGATCGTCTGTTCTCTATCGATCGTCTGTTCTCTATCGATCGTCTGTTCTCTATCGATCGTCTGTTCTCTATCGATCGTCTGCTCCATCGATCATCTGTTCTCTATCGATCGTCTGTTCTCTATCGATCGTCTGTTCTCTATCGATTGTCTGTTCTCTATCGATCATCTGTTCTCTATCGATCGTCTGTTCTCTATCGATCGTCTGTTCTCTATCGATCTTCTGTTCTCTATCGATCGTCTGTTCTCTATCGATCGTCTGATCTATCGATCATCTGTTCTCTATCGATCATCTGTTCTTTGCAGTACGTTGCCCGACCAACGATGTTTGACCTAATCTGCGTAAATAACTTCCACCAGGGACAACTGATGTATGTCAGACGAGGGACAACTGATGTATGTCAGACAAGGGACACCTGATGTTTGGCAGACCAGGGACAACTGATGTATGTCAGACAAGGGACAACTGATGTATGTCAGACCAGGGACAACTGATGTATGTCAGACCAGGGACAACTGATGTATGTCAGACTAGGGACAGCCAATCTGTCAGAGTTGTGAAGACGTTTTGTGTGAAGTCAGAGGCCGACCATTAGTCCCTCGAGAAAGGCTTGGGTCACTGAGTTTGAACTCCTCTTTCGTGGGTGACAATTTTTCCGCCGCATATAAAATTGCAGGTAATGCTGTGGAATTGAAGAGGGAGAAGCGTAGGCTCTGGTCATGGCTGTTGTCTAGTACATATTTAATTGACGAGAAAGGCTCCCAGCCCGGACGACGCCCTCTTGTCAACTCTGGGCTCAGGTCGTTCTGAATGTTGAGCAGGTGTCCAAGGTCGATGTTCTTGTTTACGCCATCCAGAGTCTTCCATCGAGGATGAGTGGATCGCGGGGATCCACGTGACAGCGCTTGACTTTCGTCCTGTGCGTGTTCATTTCCAGTACCGTTTTATTTCCCTCTCGATGCAGCATTGCTAGCTTTTCATTAGCGTCTGTGGTTGCCTCTGGTAACGGGGACTAGATCGTTCGCAAAGTGAAGGTGATTTAGACGGCTGCCACTTATGTCGATACCAAAGTGAAGGTGATTTAGACGGCTGCCACTTATGTCGATACCAAAGTGAAGGTGATTTAGACGGCTGCCACTTATGTCGATGCCAAAGTGAAGGTGATTTAGACGGCTGCCACTTATGTCGATGCCAAAGTAAAGGTGATTTAGACGGCTGCCACTTATGTCGATGCCAAAGGGAAGGTGGTTTAGACGGCTGCCACTTATGTCGATGCCAAAGGTGCCCCAATCGTATAGACTGAGGACGGATTTCCAAGCATGCGAAAAAATAGACTCTGTATACGACGTCCCTATAACGACCTGCTCTCTGTATGGCTACTACTACCGGTTTTTGGAAGTGTTCACATTAGTATCCATGAACTTCATAATTTCGACAACGAAATTAATAGGTCCACAAATGGCATCATGCAATTGTGCTCAAATTTTTTTGGACATACTCTTCTCTCTGGTTGGACTTCGTCACAGACCAACACTACCATAATGTTACGTCACAAATGGTGCAACAATTACCACTTTACGTTACCAACAATAAGGAACTGGTAGATGTAAGGCAAAAGACGTTTCTAAAATAAAATAACAATATTTATAGAATCTGACTTTTATATGAACTAGTTAAAATATATATTGAACAATATTTTGTCTTTAGTAGTTGTAATTAATATTAAACATAACAATACGAAGTAGAATATATTCACACTAATCGCTGTCATCTTTTCTTTTACAAATGTATACTTTATATAAAATAATGTTTGCCCAGATGCTGCCAGGTCTTATAACAGGCGATGAGAATAGGAACACTGTAATCTACCAGTTGGCCGTAACAGGCGACTTGAGCAGGGTGGGCATGGAGCTTGCTACCAAGTGAAATGTTAACAATGAACGACACCTTTTTTTTAATTTTCATTATCTAAAAACAAAAATCAGACGCTCTTCCACTGAACAAAAAAAAAGCCCACTTATTGCTTAATTAGCATAGTTTATTGGAAGGGAAATTAAATCCAAATCAAACGGCTGAGTAATTCACCGAATTGTCTGCAGTCGACTTTAAACTTATATCGAACAAAAATGTTACCAGCAAATTTATATATGTGCTTCTCTATCTCATTGTTTGAAGTTGTCTTCACTTCGTCTATGTGACTGCTACAGCCGATAATCGGATGTGGGGGGGGGGGGGGGGGGCGCTGGGGAAAGGAGGGGGGGCCCCTCGAGAGGTAAGGTGTCCTCCTCGGGTGCCGATGAAGGTCACGGGTCCGAATGACAGATGGGATTGGTTCACCTTCTGGTGTAAATGTCTCTGATCTCCGAGTGGCGAGATAGAACTCCGGTGTTCAGTTTTAAGCACGCTGAAAATCGAAAATCGAAAACTTAACAGCCACTGCCCGGACAACTTTTTATGAAAGAAATTCTAGTTAAACATCTTCCCTAATTATGTGTACCTTCCCCCAGGCCTAGGAAGTAGCATCAAGTTTTAAAATATCTACATCGTAAAGCCGAAACCTTCGGCTACGTGGCAACACACGAGGCGTGTTCAAATAAAACCGGACCTATAAGTACTAAGTGAACATACGTACGATGCGCATGATGACGTCACTTCTGATGTGAACAGCACATACCAACCGTTAAGTTTGCAAAATTTCATTATCCTATGACTTATAGTTTCGGCAGCAGACTGTTGAAAACATGGCGAGTGTGATACGAAATCAGTGTTTGGTAACAAAAGTGTGTGGAAGACAACAGTGAAGAACTGGATAACGATGTTTAAAGAAGGACATGAGTTAACGAAAGATCTTCCAAGACCATCTCAGGTGCAAATTGTTGCGTCAGAAGCTGCAATCGCCAAAACTGATGAAGCAATTTGGAACTTACGTTCGCAACACTTTTGTCATCAGATACCGCCTGCATTCTACGATGAATGTCAACTGGTCGACATCCTTCAGCTGTTACAAAACCGAATCATCGATCGCTGATCAACTCTAGATGGATTCCGTATCACACCCGCCATGTTTTCAACAGTCTGCTGAGGAAACTATGAATCGGAGGATAATAACATTTTGCAAACTTGACTGTTAGTATGTTCTGTTTACATCAAAAGTGACGTCATCATGCCCAACGTACGTATATTCACTTGTTGCAGTTTGGTCCGGTCTCATTTGAACACGGCTCTTATATTAACATGTCTGTTTGAGTACCAGAATGTGAAGTATCCATGTTGGCCATCGGTGACATTGTTATACAATTTATATTTAATCACAAACAGGGCTGCAGTTTAGTCAGTACGCACCTTGTTTTTTAAAGTGTGTAAATACGTAATATTACAAATGAATACATAATTCAAATACAATTGAAATAGTTAAGGGTTATTTATATAAGGCAATCCAATACTTTAGCCGATAACAATACGGATAAACATTATCCAACCGCTGCCGTTTGGTCCTATTTAGACATGTTGCTCTTCAGGTCGAGGATGTCCTCACCACCAGGTCTTAAAATAGAACATAAACATCAAGGATTGGCAACAACTATCTCTATCCTGATCTTGCCAGCCAACGCACTTCCTGGTTAGGTTAAATCGGAAAGACATCACCCTCAGTGCATGGAACCTTTGACTCCGAAACTCATCGTGTTCATTGACGGATTATGCGGCGGTTCCGTGTCGTCTAAGCCAATTACATATCTACCTACCTACCTACCTACCTACCTACTTACCTACGTGCATGGTAATTATCACGTTCACGGTTGTTGCGGCTGTTCCGTGTCGTCTAAGCGAAATACCTATCTACATACCTGTAAGGTAAATATTTGTTGTTTTGACATTATTTCTGATGACGAGTTCCAGATTCATACCGATAATGTATTTACTTTACTTTGTACGTTCTTCTTCTTCTTCTTCTTCTGCGTACACAGTCAGACAGTAACCATTTTTTTCTCGAAAAAAGCGGCGGTCATCCTGAGACTCTCGCCACTACCATAGAGCTTGTCTTGCAGTTCCACTGGCAATGGCCACATCTGCTCTCTCTGATCCTCGTATGTCGGGCAGTTCTGCAGCAGATGTTCAGTGGTCATTTTACCAGTACCGCACGGGCATTCGTCGGTACACCCTATCTTCAATTTGTTGAATAGGTGGTACCTCAGTCTGTTGTGGCCAGTGCGAAGTCTGAAGACAACGACCTGCTCTCTTCGGTTCAACTGGTAATAGGCATCGTTTTTGGTGTAACCAGTATGTTCGGTTTCCCATTTGGACATGTATCTGGCTTTGATAAGCCGTTTTGACTCTTCGTACGTCATACTGGTATCTGTTTGTTGTAGCATTGCACCTTCTTTTGCCAGTCTGTCTGCCTCCTCGTTGCCTTGGATGTTGCAGTGTGACGGAACCCACTGTACCACTACCCTTTTTGGTGCGGACTGCTGGCACAGTTTGCAGAGTGCTGCTCTTAAGTCATTAAGCTCAGTGTTTTTCTGGCTTTTTAGCGCTGTGACTACTTCGAGAGCATCTGTCAGCAGGACTATATGGCTCTCATTTTCACTGTGTGTTACCATTTCTTCCACTGCCGCCCTCAGTGCCTCTGCCTCTGCTTTGAAATTGCTTGTGTACTTATCAGTAGCGAATGACAGTGTTATTTTTCTGCCATTTGGTAGGTTCAGGAATGCTCCTGCCCCTCCGTTCTGTGTAGTGTTTGTTACAGAACCGTCGGTGTATGCATGGGTCCAGTCCATGCTTGGGTAGCTTTTCGTTATGAAGCTTAGGGTAGTGTCTCTCCTTTCTTTTTCACTCTGGCAGTTTTTGTTTGCAATACCTGGTATATTTTCTACCACCTCTGGAAATATATCCTGCCTCCAAGTAGGTTTTCGTACAGTAGTGATGGGTTTTGGTGTTGTTAGTGCGTTTATGGGATCTTCGTGCATCTTTGCTTTGGCTATTTCTGCAAAGTTTCTCCGCTTTAGTTTCCCATTTCCCAAATTGTTTAGTCTCTGGTACATTGGATGGTCCGTCAGTCTTCTGAGTTTCTCTGACTGCAGCTGGGCTCTGCAGTCTCTTCTATCGGTCATGGATTGCAGTTTTGTAATCTTTTCAAGTTCTACAATTGGCGTTGACTTCATGCCACCTGTTATAATTCTCATGGCTTGGTTTTGAAGTTTGTTAACTTTATCGAAGTTCGCCTTCGCTGCGGTTGTCCATGCCGCAATGCCATACTCGAGAACTGGTCTCACTCTTCCAGTGTACAGTTTCTTTAGTATGCCTTCGTCTGCTCCCCAGCTTGTGCCAGCAAGTTTCCTCATGATCGCCATTCTTTCTCTGGCTTTCATTCGGTTTCTCTCAATCTGACTTTTCCATGTCATGCGCCGATCAAATGTGACTCCCAGATAGGTTGGGTTGTCGTTTGGCTGCAGGATTTTGCCATTTAGCCTTAATTTGGTACTTTGGGGTTTTAATGAGAGCGAGAATATTGTGCACGTGGTTTTCTCCTCGTTTATTTTGACCAGCCATGAGTTCGCCCATTCTTCCAGCGATGTTAGGGCCGTCTGCATCCGATTTCTTGCTATGGTGAGATTCTTTTCAGAGGTCCACATAGCCAGATCGTCTGCAAACATTGAGCTATGGACTCTTCTTGGTATATTCTCTGTAATATCGTTTATATATACCAGGAAGAGTGTGGGTGACAATACTCCCCCTTGGGGTACTCCCTGCTCGAGTGTCACCTTTTTGCTCATCTGCCCTTGTACTTGGACTCTGGCCGTTCTTTGTTTGAGGTAGTGGTTGATCCACTTGTACATCTTCCCACAGACATCACTTCTTCTTAGCTTGACTCTAAGTCCATCCTTCCAGACTTTGTCAAATGCCTTTTCCAGATCCACCCAAACAGCTACTGTGTGTTTCTGTGCCTGGTAGGCATCTTCTATCTCCTGGGCTATGAGGATGACCTGGTCCTCAGTGGATCTGTGCTGTCTAAAGCCGGCTTGCTGTGGAATTAGTATTCGTTTTTCTTCCAGATGCCACATCAGTCTGGTGTTTATCATCCGTTCCATCAGCTTGCCAACACAGCTCAGTAGGCTTATGGGCCTGTATCCATTTGGATCTGTTTTGTCCTTCCCTGTTTTTGGTACTGGTACCAGTATTGCATCTTTCCATGCCTGGGGTACAATACCCCTTTTCCAGCTACTTTGTACGTTCAATAAGGTCGTTCCCCGCAGTTGGGAGACTTTCCTTCATTTTTTTTTATAACATGTCTTACGTCGGTCGTTGTTAGCCAATGTTTAAGTAGGATCACGATTATGTTATCTATCCATTCGTACGGGACGTCCTCATGCATTGTAGCCATATCTTCGTGTTGTCTCTCCAATTCAAAATCGATGTCACCGTACACTGAGCTGACCCGTACATACTCAGTGCTTCTCAGAAAATAGTGAGTGGTGTTGATACTTTCGGTTCTAGTAGCTTGCTGGTTGTGGACACTCCTGCTCTGTCTTCAATACGACCGTCACTTATGGACTCGCGTTTGATCTAAACACTTTTCAATCTGTAGATTGCCAGTTTCTAGATTTCAGTATCATCATCCAAGAGGGTGGTCGTTTATCTGGCTTCAAAATGTCATCTTCGTTTCCAACATCCCTATTTCTGGTGTGTTTTAGGCCAGTGTATCAGCTTCGTTTCCAACATCCATATTTCGGGTGTGTTTTAGGCCAGTGTGTCAGCTTTTTTAAATTCCGAAAACCTCATCACGTCCACCAGGTAGATCCATACGAGATCTGGAAATTTCAGCCATCTATGTACGCTGTCAATATTCCTCTATGCTTGTGAGACATGGACAGTTACAGGTGACCTTCAGGGAAGGATACAGGCCTTGGAGATGAGATGTTCTCGAAGACTTTTAAACGTCAAGTACAAAGATCGAGTTACAAATGAGGAAATACTAGATAAAATTACGACAGCAATAGGGCCTTTTAAAAATCTCTTGTTAACTGTCAAAAGAAGGAAACTCGCTTTGTACGGTCACATATCGAGATCAACTCGCTTGGTACGGTCACATATCGAGATCAACTCGCTTGGTACGGTCACATATCGAGATCAACTCGCTTGGTACGGTCACATATCGAGATCAACTCGCTTGGTACGGTCACATATCGAGATCAACTCGCTTGGAACGGTCACATATCGAGATCAACTCGCTTGGTACGGTCACATATCGAGATCAACTCGCTTGGAACGGTCACATATCGAGATCAACTCGCTTGGTACGGTCACATATCGAGATCAACTCGCTTGGTACGGTCACATATCGAGATCAACTCGCTTGGTACGGTCACATATCGAGATCAACTCGCTTGGTACGGTCACATATCGAGATCAACTCGCTTGGTACGGTTACATATCAAGATCAACTCGCTTGGTACGGTCACATATCGAGATCAACTCGCTTGGTACGTCACATATCGAGATCAACTCGCTTGGTACGGTCACATATCGAGATCAACTCGCTTGGTACGGTCACATATCGAAATCAAATGGTCTTGCAAATACGATCCTTTGCGGAAAGGTGGAAGGCAGTCGACGAAGAGGCTGACCAAAAAGAGGTGGGAGAACAACATAAAAGAATGGACCAATCTCCGACCAGAAGAGGCACAGGCAGCGTGAGAAGGGTGGCGTGGGTTGCGAAGATGTCTTCATGGTTGCCTCAACGACCTCGCCGGTTACGGGATGATCTGACCTGATGTCCGCAATTTAGTCATGCCCCAACGAGCCCTTTTATATACACTGAAACCAGATTTGTGGGTCAGAAACAATGACGACCTTCGTTAAAGAGGTCCCAAAATAAAATTTCTCATTTTCCAATCTCGTGCTGGATGTTATAGCCAAGTGTGCCCTGCATGGCTGACCTTCTTTATTTTTTTTTAATTTTACGTGTTTGCCTCACTAGTTTCTACTGACGGAGGCGCGCCTATTCCACCTCAGACTAGTCAATTGGGCCATATTAATACGCATAAACCAGTGCTTGGATGTATGTGTGCATTTGTATGTACCTATGCTAGGTTTGCGCACTCTCAAGCCAGCCCAACCAACGTGTGAAAGTTGTGCAAGAGAGTGGTTGTTGGGCAGAGTAAAATGAAACGGAGTGGGGTAAGAAGAGAGAGAGGAAGGAGAGAATCTTCCTGAACTTTTTTTTTTTTTTTTGCTTAGATGTTTGCCTCACTAGTTTCTACTCGCGGAGGCGCGCCATTTTCCACCCCAGACCGTAGTCCATTGGGCGATATCAGGACGCATAAACCAGTTCTTGGATGAATGTGTGCGTCTGTATGTACCTATGCTAGGTTTGTGCGCCCTCAGAAGCTAGCCCAACCAAAGTGCAATGGAAGGGTCTCACCTTGAGGGCGCGTGTGAAAGTTGTGCAAGAGTGTGACTGTAGGACAGAGTCAAATGAAACAGAGTGAGGTAAGAGGAGAGAGAGAAGAGTTGCCCACAGGGTAGAAGACCTGACCTCCTGAACTGTTATCTTTCCTCTCGTTCTATCATAAATCCACAATCTGATGTCTCACCGCACTGTTAATTTACATCGGTGTATCTGACATGCAACATGATTATCACAAGTATTATCGATTATCAGTTGTTTTTGTGTGCGCAATGTAAGTTGATCTGATTGTGTTTTCGTGCCTCTGTCTTTCTATGTATTGTACACTAGAAGTAGCTCTCAGAATATTTATAATGTCATCATGTCGAGTTACATACCTTCTGACCACATTAAATACCGTCCCCTGAAAGTTCATGATCTTCGTCTTCCTTATCTTCTTCTTGTTCTTCTTGTTCTTCTTCTTCTTGTTCTTCTTTTTTTTGTTCTTCTTTTTTTTGTTCTTCTTGTTCTTTTTCTTGTTCTTGTTTCTCTTCTTGTTCTCGTTCTTCTTGTTCTCGTTCTTCTTGTTCTTATTTTTTTTCGTGTTCTTCTTGTTCTTCTTCTTTTTCTTGTTCTTCTTGTTCTTGTTCTTGTTCTTCTTCTTCTTCTTGTTCTTCTTGTTCTTCTTCTTCTTGTTCTTGTTTTTCTTGTTCTTGTTCTTCTTGTTCTTCTTGTTCTTGTTCTTCTTCTTGTTCTTGTTCTTCTTCTTCTTGTTCTTCTTCTTCTTCTTGTTCTTCTTCTTCTTCTTCTTCTTCTTCTTGTTCTTGTTCTTCTTCTTCTTCTTCTTCTTCTTCTTCTTCTTGTTCTTGTTTTTCTTATTCTTGTTCTTCTTGTTCTTGTTCTTCTTGTTCGTGTTTTTCTTGTTCTAGTTGTTCTTCTTGTTCTTGTTCTTGTTCTTCTAGTTCTTGTTTTTGTTCTTCTTGTTCTTGTTCTTCTTCTTGTTCTTGTTCTTGTTCTTCTGGTTCTAGTTCTTCTTGTTCTTGTTCTTCTTCTTCTTCTTGTTCTGGTTCTTCTTCTTCTTCTTGTTCTTGTTCTTCTGGTTCTAGTTCTTCTTGTTCTTGTTCTTCTTCTTCTTCTTGTTCTTGTTCTTCTTCTTCGTCTTGTTCTTCTTCTTGTTCTTGTTCTTGTTCTTCTTGTTCTTGTTCTTCTTGTTCTTGTTCTTCTTCTTGTTCTTGTTCTTGTTCTTCTTCTTCTTCTTCTTCTTCTTCTTGTTCTTGTTTTTCTTATTCTTGTTCTTCTTGTTCTTGTTCTTCTTGTTCGTGTTTTTCTTGTTCTAGTTGTTCTTCTTGTTCTTGTTCTTGTTCTTCTAGTTCTTGTTTTTGTTCTTCTTGTTCTTGTTCTTCTTCTTGTTCTTGTTCTTGTTCTTCTGGTTCTAGTTCTTCTTGTTCTTGTTCTTCTTCTTCTTCTTGTTCTGGTTCTTCTTCTTCTTCTTGTTCTTGTTCTTCTGGTTCTAGTTCTTCTTGTTCTTGTTCTTCTTCTTCTTCTTGTTCTTGTTCTTCTTCTTCGTCTTGTTCTTCTTCTTGTTCTTGTTCTTGTTCTTCTTGTTCTTGTTCTTCTTGTTCTTGTTCTTCTTCTTGTTCTTGTTCTTCTTGTTCTTGTTCTTCTTGTTCTTGTTCTTCTTCTTGTTCTTGTTCTTGTTCTTCTTGTTCTTGTTCTTCTTGTTCTTGTTCTTCTGGTTCTTCTTCTTCTTGTTCGTCTTGTTCTTGTTCTAGTTCTTTTTGTTCTTGTTCTTGTTCTTCTTCTTGTTCTTGTTCTTCTTCTTGTTCTTGTTGTTGTTGTTGTTGTTCTTCTTCTTCTTTTTCTTCTTCTTCTTCTTCTTCTTCTTCTTCTTCTTTTTCTTCTTCTTATTCTTCTGATTCTTCTTCTGATTCTTCTTCTGGGTATTTGTGTTTGGCTTTGTTTCTGCTTCTTGTTGTTCGTAATTCTCTTCTTCGTCCTCATCTTCTTTTTCTTCTTGTTTTATCTTCTTCTTCTTGTTCTTGTAATTGTTCTTTTTCTTCTTTTTCTGGTAACGCTATTAGACGTCACTTGAAGGGGAATATATATATGTATGTATAAAGAATGCAAGGTCATCATGACATCATTAATATCCCCATTGATTGTGTCCAGGAAAGATACTGGTGACGACCAAACGTGCTTTCTCGTAAGTAGGCCACCTTCGAAGCAGATGTTCAGCAGCCATTTTATCACGTTCGTCGGTCTGTCCTATATTTAGCATGTTCAATAGTTGACATCCCATTTTATTGTTGCCTGTACGAAGTTTAAAGACTACCATTAGATCAGCTGTGATGAGCTGGTATTACGCGTCATTCGATTGCTGACCAGGATACTGACACACACGCTTGTTCTAGTGTCTCTGTCTGCTAAACAACCGGACCTGTTCGCAAATTACACATTCGTTTATCAGTTTGAAGCACTTTGCCACTTTCCTTCGACAGTAAGCCAGCTTCCTGATTTCAGCTGCCCATCTGTCTTTGAAAGTCAACCAGCTTCCTGATTTCAGTTGTTCAGCTAGCTTCCTGATTTCAGTTGTTCAGTCAGCTTCCTGATTTCAGTTGTCCACCTTCCTTTGACAGTTAGCTTTCTTCCTTCCTGATTTCAGTTTTCCACCTTCCTTTGACAGTCAGCTTTCTTCCTTCCTGATTTCAGTTGTCCACCTTCCTTTGACAGTCAGCTTTCTTCTTTCCTGGTTTCAGTTGTCCACCTTCCGTTGACAGTCAGATTTCTTCCTTCCTGATTTCAGTTGTCCACCTTCCTTTGACAGTCAGCTTTGTTCCTTCCTGGTTTCAGTTGTCCACCTTCCTTTGACAGTTAGCTTTCTTCCTTCCTGATTTCAGTTGTCCACCTTCCTTTGACAGTCAGCTTTCTTCCTTCCTGATTTCAGTTGTCCACCTTCCTAAGAATATGTTGTTGAATATCATCTTTTTGAGTGTCCGGCGCTTGACGGTGTTATGAAAGACCATCTTTCTCTGAGGTAAGACAAATGTAACACTCTGAACGGAACTAATCAGCAACTCACAAACAGTTGCAGATACTACTATATAGCATTAAGCTGTAGGACAGAAGCCACATGCTGCTGGATCAGTACCCAACCATCTGTCATGGGAAGTGTTGTGTTCTTCAGACATATGTGGAGTGCATATGTTTTCTATATGTGCTGTTATTTACCTGTGATCTGCGCCCCACTTTTCACCGACGCCACAACGTTTCTCAACTTTTGGCTTCTCATTCAGAGCCCAAATGGGAAACCGAACATACTGGCTACACCAAAAACGATGCCTTTTACCAGTTGAACAGAAGAGAGCAGGTCTTGGTCTTCAGACTTCGTACTGGCCACAATAGACTGAGGTACCACCTATTCAACAAAATGAAGATAGGTGGCACCGACGAATGCCCGTGTGGTACCGGGAAAATGACCGCTGAGCATTTGCTGCAAAACTGCCCGACATACGAGGATCAGAGAGAGCAGATGTGGCCATCACCAGTGGCAACACTAGACAAGCTCTATGGCAGTGTCAACAGCCTCAGGATGACCGCTGCCTTTTTCGAAAAAAATAATGGTTACTAGCCGATTTATTCTCTAGTACATTCTGTTGTCTATTAGCATTCTGAATTTATCACCTTGGTATTGTGCCCTGCTATCCCGCTGACCCAGCCTGTCCTCTATTAACAGTAGGTTTGTAATCGTTTCTAGTTCTCTAATATGGGTGGTCTGCGTACCCTTTTGTTATAATTCTCAAGTCTTGGTTCTGGACTATTTATTTCATCAAATTTTAATTTGGCTGTTGTTTTTCGTACTGCTATGCCTAGATCTAGGACTGTCTCACATGTCAAGAATACAGTTTTTTTCAACCATTTTCAACTGTTTCCCAAGCACCGGAAACTTTATTTTTGATTGATATTCCATGCATTGAGAGCGTCTCATATGACTCTATCTTTGATCTTCACCTGAGATGGCGATCAAAGGTAATCCCTAAATAAATAGTTGAGGTTTTCACCGTCACACAGATTAAGGTCTTGGTTTGTTGTTTTTTTTTGCGTTCGCCTTATTTCTCAAATCCCGAAGGCGGTGTGCGTTGCACTGTGTTTTTATGTTGCACCCATCCGCCCAGTGCATCCGACTTCAGCATGCATTTTATGTAAGGGTCTGCTTCCTCCTGCATTTTCTAAGGGTTTACGTCCCCGGGGTAACGGCCGGTGCTGCGATGGGGATCGAACCCAGCACCTTTGGATTGTGAGCTGTGCCACTTAACCACTACGCCACGCCGTCCCCTTGGTCTTCGTTTAAATTCAATTGTTTATTTGACAGAGAAAACATTGTACGTTGATTTTTCTTTCTAACTAACCTTTATAACCGTGTCTTGATCTATTCTTAATCACGTTTAATTTGACAGAATACCTGCGAATAGTCGTTAATGATCCACAACGCCAAATCATCCACAAAAACAGAGAGCTGTACACTTACAAAAATGTTCTCCATAGAAGAATGCCCAAGCTTATGACTTGGAGAGGCCTTCCAGTTATTATTTTATTTCCACTCCAAGTCATATCATCCATTAGTCAGTCATGCCTGAATGGGGCTGCTAACTAAGTCAGTCATCATATACGCTTCCGCTACAACACGTGCGTGGTTGATTGGTCGTTGATCATTTGGTTTCTAACGACGGTTTGTTTGTGTTCTGTTGTGAGTTCAGTGTGATTTGCTCTAGCGTAGTATTTCTAAAGTACATTTGCAACTGTTCTTCTCAATACTATACTGTTTTCTTGCTTGATTGTAATGGTATGGTTGGTGGATGAACCCTCGTTGTTTAGGGCCTAAGCTGATTCTATTTTAATATGGTTGGTGGATGAACCCTCGTTGTTTAGGGCCTAAGCTAATTCTATTTTAATATGGTTGGTGGATGAACCCTCGTTGTTTAGGGCCTAAGCTAATTCTATTTTAATATGGTTGGTGGATGAACCCTCGTTGTTTAGGGCCTAAGCTAATTCTATTTTAATATGGTTGGTGGATGAACCCTCGTTGTTAAGGGCCTAAACTAATTCTATTTTAATATGGTTGGTGGATGAACCCTCGTTGTTTAGGGCCTAAACTAATTCCATTGTAATTTGGTTGGTGGATGAACCCTCGTTGTTTAGGGCCTAAACTAATTCCATTGTAATTTGGTTGGTGGATCAACCCTCGCCATTTAGGGCCTAAACTAATTCTATTGTAATTTGGTTGGTGGATCAACCCTCGCCATTTAGGGCCTAAACTAATTCTATTGTAATTTTGTTGGTGGATGAACCCTCGTTGTTTAGGGCCTAAACTAATTCCATTGTAATTTGGTTGGTGGATCAACCCTCGCCATTTAGGGCCTAAACTAATTCTATTGTAATTTGGTTGGTGGATGAACCCTCGTTGTTTAGGGCCTAAACTAATTCCATTGTAATTTGGTTGGTGGATGAACCCTCGTTGTTTAGGGCCTAAACTAATTCCATTGTAATTTGGTTGGTGGATCAACCCTCGCCATTTAGGGCCTAAACTAATTCTATTGTAATTTGGTTGGTGGATCAACCCTCGCCATTTAGGGCCTAAACTAATTCTATTGTAATTTGGTTGGTGGATGAACCCTCGTTGTTTAGGGCCTAAACTAATTCCATTGTAATTTGGTTGGTGGATCAACCCTCGCCATTTAGGGCCTAAACTAATTCTATTGTAATTTGGTTGGTGGATCAACCCTCGCCATTTAGGGCCTAAACTAATTCTATTGTAATTTGGTTGGTGGATGAACCCTCGTTGTTTAGGGCCTAAACTAATTCCATTGTAATTTGGTTGGTGGATGAACCCTCGTTGTTTAGGGCCTAAACTAATTCAATTGTAATTTGGTTGGTGGATCAACCCTCGCCATTTAGGGCCTAAACTAATTCTATTGTAATTTGGTTGGTGGATCAACACTCGCCATTTAGGGCCTAAACTAATTCTATTTTAATATGGTTGGTGGATCAACTCTCGCCATTTAGGGCCTAAACTAATTCTATTTTAATATGGTTGGTGGATCAACTCTCGGCTTTTAGGGCCTAAACTAATTTTATTGTAATTTGGTTGATGGATCAACTCTCGCCATTTAGGGCCTAAACTAATTTTATTGTAATTTGGTTGGTGGATCAACCCTCGCCATTTAGGGCCTAAACTAATTCTATTGTAATATGGTTGGTGGATTAACTCTCGTCGTTTAGAGTTAGGGCTTCAACTAATTTCGATTTTAATATGGTTGGTGGGTGAACCCTCGCCTTTTAGGGCTTTAGTGAATTTCCAAAGTTGTGTCTTCCCGTATCCATTTTGAGAGCTTTTGATTTTTTTCTTTCCATTTTTTTTTTCTGTTATCTGAATTAATTTTCTGTTGTATCTGGCAGTGGTTGCTGCGAGAGTGATGTTTGTTTTGCTTGATTGTCATTTCACCACAAAGCTTCTATCAGCTGATTTCGTTCTCAAACTTTCATAATTCTTCCCTCCATAGGGGATTTGTAAATTGTTCTCCCTCCTCTGGAAATCGTCTGAGCTGCCTCTGTAAGAATAACTTCATTTATGATTCTAACCACAGTGGTCACACTCTTGTTTCGTGTTTTAATGGCTCTTACTAAGTTTACATGTGAGCCAAACACAGCTGTTCCAGAAAACTGGTTTGTAATTCCAACCAGACAATGGCTTCTATGTCCCGAAAAGATTATCCATATTTATCGCTAAATTATTGTCGTGTGATCGCTGCCGGCTAGTTGACAGAGGACGTACAAGTAATTCTAGTCTGGATATTCCCTATTGAGAAGAACGTTAAGTCTTAAGTGCAAGTTGAGTGTCACCGTCTGCAGCAAAAACTGCGTTCATTATCCAGTCTATTTATGAAGTGAGGATTTGTATATATTTCCTAGCTCTCCACTTTATCCACTCAAGCATCTATATTTGAATATCTCTTCAGACATTTCATTGCAGACACTTTAAGTGTCCATTCAGGTGTCTTGGGTGTGGACTAAGGTTGAAACTGGTTGAAAAATGCAGCTGTGAAAGTTAACAATGTGGTGGTCTAACAAAAAACCTTTAAATATAAGACGATTAATATTGATTGCGTAGCATAAAATTGTTACAACTTGTCCCACGTTACACTTCGCTATACTTCGCAACACTTCGTCACACAATATAATCTTTCTCTCCGGGGTCACTTCTGTTTCTTTTTTTCACTTGTGTCCTGCTTGAGCCTTTCAGCGTCAGGTTATCAGGTTATGAAGAAATTTCTTGACCGGGCCCTAGTATGTGCTTTGTACAAGGGGAGCTTTACTGCTTCTGTTATTTCTGCTATCCATCGTTTGCGTGGTCGGCCCTTTGTATCCATTGCATCTGTATAGCACTGCTTTCTGAGCGTGTGACGTTACCGAGTCATTTGGTTTGCTGTCTCTTGATGAGGCCTAGTACTGGTATTGCACCTAGTTTTTTCAAATCTTCTTTTCTGATTCTATCGTTTATTGTTGCTCCAAGCATTCTACGTAAGCATTATATCTCTGTTGTTACAATGTTTCATTTATGTTAGCTTGTCAATGTGCTATTTTGGCACATATAGCACAATATGGATTGGAATATCGTGCTGTATAGAGTTGTTAACCCAATCTGGCAAGATAAACGGTTAGCACTATGCACGAAAATCAGATTAATGCGTACACTGGTCCTGTCAATACTCAGCTATGCTTGTGAGACATGGGTAGTTACAGCTGACCTTCAACGAAGGATACAGGCATTGGAGATGAGATGTTTCCGAAGACTTTTAAACGTAACGTACAAAGATCGAGTTACAAATGAGGAAATACGAGATAGAATTACAGGAGCATTAGGGCCTTTTGAAGATCTCTTGGCAACTGTCAAAAGAAGGAAACTCGCTTGGTACGGTCACATATCGAGATCAAATGGTCTTGCGAATACGATCTTCCACGGAAATGTGCAAGGAAGACAACGAAGAGGCCGGCCCAAAAAGAGGTGGGAGGACAACATAACAGAATGGACCAATCTCCGACCAGAAGAGGCACAGGCAGCGGTCACTGACAGAGAAGGATGGCGTGAGATTGTGAGGATGTCTTCATGTGTGCCACAACGACCTCACCGGTTACGGGATGACCTGACCTGACGTAACCTGAGAATTCTATTTGTATCCATTAGCACGTTGTTTACATCGTAATATCGAAGACATTTGTCCAATGATTTGACTTGCTTTACTACATCTGTGTAGGATTTCAGTGTTCCATCTGCTGAGATTTTTTTTTTGGTTTTGTTTTGAAAATTCTTTAGGGCACATAATACATTTTAACAATTTTCAAATTTGTACACAACAAATTTCAAACAAAATTTGTGTATGATGTGAAGTAAAATGATGTACAAATTTCCCATAAGATGAAACATAAGTTGGTGGGAGTTACATTTTTTGAAGTGAATGGTGACATCATTTTAAAATTATGCAAATTCTCAAACATTTTGTAACGTACTTTTGCTTTTACATGCTCGCCATGTTACGGTGCTAGCACTCTTAGCTCTACTTTATGGCCCCGGTAAAACACACGAGAAAGAGTTTCCGCACAAACTTTAAATTTCCCCAGGAATTCCTAGAACAGGCCAATCGGATTACACGACTCAACCAATTTTCTCTGTAAACGCTACATTAGTGGAAACCCACGCGCTATGACGCTGACGCAAGTTATGACGCAATTAGACGATTTAATCCATCGTTCGCGGGAAATTATCCCAGTCAAGTGTTGACATTATGAACTTGCCACTCCTCTCAGTCGTCGACGAAATGTGGCATTAATTGTCAAAGTTTTCCAATGGCTGATTCCAAAATGTGGAGAAAAATTCAGCCGACAATCGTCGTGACATTGGTATATTAATTGTTAGCGTAGGAGCGTGTGTGACGAAATACACATGTTTAGGATGGCTGTCGGATTATTACTGTTGTCAAAGAGACCCGATGCCGTAACCCGGTTTGAAAATAGTAAGACCAATGTAACTTCCAAAGCATGTCGCAACGTACGACTAAGGAGAGGTGTGCATGAGACAAGCAACATCTTCACGGAAAACACATTGCTATTGTAACCATTCTTGCAAATATTTGGATACATACTTACTAGAAAAGGGATCCTTTTGCTTCACTTGGAGGCAAATGATAAAGATGTAAATTATTATGTCCTACTACTACAACTACTACTACTGCTACTTTTACTATTACTACTATTACTACTGCTACTACTACTACTACAACTACTACTACTGCTACTTTTACTACTATTACTACTGCTACTACAACTACTACAACTACTACTACTGCTACTTTTACTATTACTACTATTACTACTGCTACTACTACTACAACAACTACTACAACTACTACTACTGCTACTTTTACTATTACTACTATTACTACTGCTACTACTACTACTACAACTACTGCAACTACTACTACTGCTACTTTTACTATTACTACTATTACTACTGCTACTACTACTACTACAACTACTACAACTACTACTACTGCTACTTTTACTATTACTGCTATTACTACTGCTACTACTACTACTACAACTACAACAACTACTACTACTGCTACTTTTACTATTAATACTATTACTACTGCTACTACTACTACTACAACTACTACTACTGCTACTTTTACTATTACTACTATTATTACTGTTACTACTACTACAACTACTACAGCTACTACTACTGCTACTTTTACTATTACTACTATTATTACTGCTACTACTACGTGCACCACCACTACTACACTACTACTATTAATACTACTACTACTAGTACCACTAATACTGCCACTATTACTGTTACTTCTGCAACCCCTACTACAATCACTGCCGCAACTGCTATTACTACTACTACAATTACTACTGCTACTGCTGCTAGTACTACTATTACTACTACTACTTGCACCACTACTACTACTATTTCTGCTTTTAATACTACTACTACTAATAGTACCACTAATACTGCCACTATTACTGCTACTTCTACAACTACTACTACAATCACCGCCGTGACTGCTATAGCTACTACTACTACTACTACTACTACTACTACTACAACTACTACTACTACTACTACTACTACTACTATCACTACTACTATCACTACTGCTAATACCACTCGAACTATTACTAATAGCGCTACTACCTCTACCATTGTTGCTACTATTGCTGCTACTGGTCGGACTACTTATACTACCACATCCCACAACTACTACTACTACTACTTCTGTGACATATATAGTTATCATTAAGAAGTTTTTTTTCACTCCGGGGGTCTCCCACAAGAAGTGTAGGATTGATAAAGTTCAGGGAAAACAATGAATGACTAGGCATTGTGCAGGCAGGTGATTAAGCTCATCTCATCTCCCGATAGAAATAACAAACAAACACTTTGTTGTTTGGGAATGCTCACAATGAGTAGGCTACTCTTTTCTGCGCCCAGAAAATGACACCATATGGCGGGCTGTAGTAGCTTTCTTTACATCCTGAGTGTGTTGATGAAGGTAGACAGAGGTCATCCAGGCGTTGTGCTGTTCTTGGCTTCATCTGTGTATCTGTGTGTCCGTCAGTACTACGGGTATCAGTTCGATCCCTCACCCCGTTAGCCAGGCTGCCATGAAAACACTCCGTTTCCAGGGAGGGTACCAGGAAGCCGAGGTGAGGGTCTTGGCCAGTATGTTTTGCTTGACCAGACGTTAGTTTTCCTCTCCAAAGACACCTTAAACTTAACTGATTTCACACAGTATTTCATTGCTTATTTAACGATCCTTGCCGTTTTGTCGTCATATATATAAATATAAATATATATATATATAGGGGATTCCGTGGCGAAGTGGTTAAGATGTCGGCCCCGTGATCAGGTGGTGTGGTTTCGACTCTGGACTCCGCCGTCTTTTTCACGGGTGCTTGATGCGGAGTCCCCTGCATCTCGAAGTCGCCCCCTAGTCGTCTTGTCCTTGACTTGCCACTGGGGACGGGTGGCACGAGACGAGAGAGAGTGAGGATAACAAGTAGCGCAGTTTTCCTTACTAAAAATAGCGCTAGCAAAATTTATTATGCCATCATCGTCTACGATGGACGGCGGCCTTGCCCTTGCATATATGAATAGTTACCTTCAGTCGTTATTAACTTAACGTGTTTATACTGGTTCAGAGGACTATACAGCATTGATTGTGAAATTATGTGCTTTTATTTTGAGTGATATTTTGTGATTCTTTTCCACTTGTTTTTCTTTCCTCTGTTTGTTGTAATGGTAGCCAACTGTAGATATTCTAAAGAAGGCCATGTTAGTCTTTCATCGGCCAGTTTGAGGATGAGCCGTAACAATTTTTTCCATTTGGTGCCGTCAAACGTTTCGTCTTCCCAGGATTATGAATCTATTTCCAATATATGAATGTAAATGGGCTTAACTGCGGCCTCCTAACAAAGATCAAAATACGAACGGTGACTTGGCATGAGTAGTTTTGCTGTATGGCAAGTGCAAGAATAGCACCACTGTCCCACAGAGAGAATGTCGTAAGAGGAGACTAAATGTGTGAAATGGCATAACATCTGCCATGGTTAGGTGGTTTGTTAAGAGCAGCATAGATGGCGTCTAACAGGCTGCGGGTCTACTTTTCTCGAGTGTTTGAGTTTACTAAGATGGACTCGCACATCGGTTATCCACTCTCCACGGCACTTGTTCCAACGGAGCAGATTAATAAGTTGCTCGTGCCTACCCCGTTGGGAAGAAAATCGTGCACCCGGCTACATCTAGCTCATACCATAGCTGGGACCAGCACAGGAGCATCGGCCTCTGTAAAAGTACAGGTAGACTAAAAACTAAGACTTGGTATGGCCATGTCTCGAGGTACAAGGGCTTTGCACATACAGATCACAGTACAAGGCAAACGGAGCCGGGACGTCCAAGAAAACAAGGGGAAGACAACATCCATGAATGGACTAACCTACGACCCGAGGACGTACAACGAGCAACCCCAGACAGAGAGGGGTGGCGTAGGATTGTGAAGGTGTCATCAGGGGTGCCACAACGATCTCAAAAAGTCATTGAGAGAAATGAACTGAACTGCTCATGTATAACTCGAGACATGTATGAGTTGAAAAACCGCGTAATGGCTCACAGTTGTTATTTTCTGTAGAAACGTCTGTCATTAAACAGAAACATAATTTTGTAGCTTGCATGACGTTAACGGAAGCTTTGCAGTAGGATCCTGTTGCTATTATTAGAGTATTTCAAACTTTTGTTACACATGCATCTGCAATGATTATTGCACCGGGAAGCAAATTACGAGGTATGGTCGAAAAGTTTTGCACTTCAGTATACGAGGGGGTCAAGACACTTACCTGGAAATTAGTGTGACATTTAGTCCTTCTCTATGTATTCACCATACAAGGCGATATACTTCTCCCATCTATTCTTCACCTTCCTGATGCCTTGATTGTAGAACTTCTCCGTCTGGAACCGAAACACGTCTCCGGTTTAGTAATCAAGTCCTGCACGTCAGAAAATTGTGGGGGTATGAAATCATGCCCCAGCCATCATACACCGGACTTGGCACCTAGTGACGTCTTTCTGTTTCCAAACATGAAGCATTTGCTTGCCGGACGTCGTTTTTATGACGTCCAGGACGTCATTAGTGAACTGGAGACGTAGTTTCAGGCCCAGACGGAGGTGTTCTACAATAAAGGGATCAGGCGACGAATAGCAGGGAAAGCGTATCGCCGTGCAGGCTGAATACACAGTGAACAACTAAAGTTCTCACCAATTTCCAGGTAATTGCCTTGACCCCTTCATACTCAAGTGCATAACCATTCGCCCCAGGTAAGTGTCTTGACTCCTTCATACTGAGGTGCAAAACTTGTCGCCCCAGGTAAGTGTCTTGACTCCTTCATACTGAAGTGCAAAACTTGTCGCCCCAGGTAAGTGTCTTGACTCCTTCATACTGAAGTGCAAAACTTGTCGCCCCAGGTAAGTGTCTTGACTCCTTCATACTGAAGTGCAAAACTTGTCGCCCCAGGTAAGTGTCTTGACACCTTCATACTGAAGTGCAAAACTTGTCGCCCATCCCTCGTAGAAAATCTGGAAGCATTGCATTTGTTGTCAGTGATAGAATTACATACTGATGATGATTCGCTTGTTCGTTCCAAGTGGAAGATAAGACCATTACTGCAGCTGACCCCTTTACGAGAAGCATGTTTCCAAGTACTTGCAGTTTCAGTTCGATAGCATTTATTTTATGTGATAAGGTCACTAGGTTCATGCATAACCATTTACAGTCGTCCTTTACATGTTTGAAAGTTATAAGTTGGCGCCATGCGTTTCATACTGCTGTATCTCGCCGGTGTCAATAATTAGATGGGTAGACAATACAAACCAGGAAATGATATGGTGATCCAGATGTGACTCCGCCTCCTCTTACGCAAATGTTTAATCACACAGATATGTTTACTACGTAAGTCTTTCTTGCCCTTACAATTTAGCTCCCGGCCCGGGCTTACGTCATCACACCCCATAATTTGGAGTCTCATTCGGTGCTCGCTCTTCGAACAAATTCAATGTATGCCACTACGCATGCGTATGACCTTTAGCGAGCAAGTAGTACAAATGAAAATTTAGCGTAGCGTGAGTTCAGCGCTGTTGTTTGATGACTTAACGCGGCAACACTCCAGCTGTCAGCTAGTTTTAGCGGGACTATCCTCCCGGTCTGGCAGGGGTTACAGTATACGTTTTTTCGACTTTTGAAAACGTGTGTTTAAGAAAGGTTGTTTGACTAGGATATGTGCAAATGGTTGTTATAAGGATCCGTGTTAGTGTGTTCTTGGATCTGTGTTAGTGTTTTCTTGGGTCTGTGCTAGTGTTCTCTTGGGTCTGTATTAGTGTTCTCTTGGGTCTGTATTAGTGTTTTCATGAATCTGTGTTAGTGTTTTCATGAATCTGTGTGTTTTCTTGGGTCTGTGCTAGTGTTTTCTTGGGTCTGTGCTAGTGTTCTCTTGGGTCTGTATTAGTGTTATCACGAATCTGTGTTAGTGTTTTCTTGGATCTGTGTTAGTATTATCTTGGATCTGTGTTAGTATTATCTTGTTTCGGTGTTAGTGTTTTCTTGGATCTGTGTAAGTTGATACTAGAATCTTTGTTGGTGTTCTCTTGGATATGTGCAAGTTGATATGCTTTGTATTAGTGTTTTCTTGGATATGTGCAAGTTGATAGGATCTGTGTTAGTGTTTTCTTGGATATGTGCAAGTTGATAAGATCTGTGTTAGTGTTTTCTTTAATATGTGCAAGTTGATACCATGATATGTGTAGTGTTTTCTTGGATCCGTGTAATGTTTTCTTAAATCTGTGGAAGTTGATACTAGGATCCGTGTTAGTATTTTCTTGGACCTGTGTTAGTGTTTTGTTGGATCTGTGGAAGTTGATACTTGGATCTGTGTTAATCTTTTCTTGAATCTGTGCAATTTGATTCCATGATCTATGTTAGTGGTTTCTTGGATCTGTGCAAGTTGATACTAGGATCTGTGTTAGTGTTTTCTTGGATCTGTGGAAGTTTATACTTGGATCTGTGTTAGTGTTTTCTGAGATCAGTGGATTTGGTTAGTAGGATCAATGGAAGTTGTTACTAGGGTATGTGTTAATTTTTGCTCTAATCTGTGGGAGGGGACACTATGATCTGTAGGAGTGGACACTAGGATCTGTAGGAGTGGACACTAGGATCTGTGGGAGTGGACACTAGGATCTGTGGGAGTGGACACTAGGATATGTGCGAGTGGACACTAGGATCTGTGGGAGTGGACACTAGTATCTGTGGGAGTGGACACTATGATATGTGGGAGTGGACACTAGGATCTGTGGGAGTGGACACTAGGATCTGTGGGAGTGGACACTAGGATCTGTGGGAGTGGACACTATGATATGTGGGAGTGACCACTAGGATCTGTGGGAGTGGACACTAGGGTCTGTGGGAGTGGACACTAGGATCTGTGGGAGTGGACACTAGGATCTGTGGGAGTGGACACTAGGATCTGTGGGAGTGGACACTAGGATCTGTGGGAGGGGACACTATGATATGTGGGAGTGGACACTAGGATCTGTGGGAGTGGACACTATGATATGTGGGAGTGACCACTAGATCTGTGTTAATGCTTTCTGGGATCAGCAGAAGTAGTCATTAGGATCTGTGGAAGGGGTTCTAATGATCTGTGTTAGTATTTACCATGATCTGTAGAGGTTGTTCTAAGGATCTGTGTTAGTGTTTACTGGGATCTGTATAAGTAGTAGATGGGATCTGTGACAGTTGCTGTCACTGTATACTTACTCTACAATCATCTACTCATGTAGAATGACAATTACGTTCAATTGTCCTGGAATACTTTGTCACCAACATGAATTACTAGATTGCGTGGCGTTTTGCTACCAATTAGAAAATAGCTTTTCACCAGTTCTTTGGCCGTCATTGAAAGTTACATAAAAGTATTTCGTATTTATTTTTAGAGCAACCGATGGTTTTTCTTCCATTTAATTTTTCCGAAACGGCAAGAATTGTTGTCTGGATACGATTATATGATTGTTTCGAAGTACTGTGTTGATTCTCGGTTTCGTGTTAAAGATTTCACGAGAATTAAATCAGGCTTGAGTCAAGCAGAGAAGGGCGTCTGGATAGACGGAGCATTTGTGTGTAGAATCATCGTGCTGCTGGTACTGTCAGTATCCGAACTCTTACATATTTCCTGAAAGAGACTGACCACCTATAAGTTTGCTCGGGACTCAGTGATGTCAAAATTCCTGAGCATACCATAATTTAAGTTAGGAAACATAGCTATGAAGGGGTACTGAAAAGGCTTTTACTGGTTAATCTAATAGCTCTTGCCTCTACCTACCTTACTTTAACATGTAATCGGCATGTTTTTTGTTTGTTATAATCCTTGTTTATGCTTTGGGGCGAATCTTGGACTTGCATGGTACTACGGCCTAAGATGCAGCAGGGAATGAACTGACAGCAGCCAGAGACTCAAAGTTGCCTGCTTCCATCAGAGTCAACAAACCACAGATGATCAAGACCCTATTCTGCCTCAAGTGGCGGCTCTAGAATCAGGCGGCTCTAGAATCAGGCTACACTAGTGTTGTCTGGCTAAGGGATAGGGATCGAAGCGGGAAAGTAAACCCGGTACACACAAAAAAAACAAGCTAAAATAGCATGTGTCGGACCGAAGGGTGCAAATATCGCATCCTCGCTGTAAACTACGCAACAACGTCATTTCGTCTTTTTCAGAACGAACGCCGATGAAGAAGAAGTATTGTACTTGAATAAACAGACGTATAACACTGTGTTCAGAGAAGCAGAGAACAAAGACATTGTACTTGAATAAACAGACGTATAACACTGTGTTCAGAGAAGCAGAGAACCAAGAGATTGTACTTGAATAAACAAACGTATAACACTGTGTTCAGAGAAGCAGAGAACCAAGAGATTGTACTTGAATAAACAGACGTATAACACTGTGTTCAGAGAAGCAGAGAACAAAGAGATTGTACTTAAATAAACAGACGTATAACACTGTGTTCAGAGAAGCAGAGAACCAAGAGATTGTACTTGAATAAACAGACGTATAACACTGTGTTTAGAGAAGCAGAGAACCAAGAGATTGTCCTTGAATAAACAGACGTATAACACTGTGTTCAGAGAAGCAGAGAACAAAGAGATTGTACTTGAATAAACAGACGTATAACACTGTGTTCAGAGAAGCAGAGAACCAAGAGATTGTACTTGAATAAACAGACGTATAACACTGTGTTTAGAGAAGCAGAGAACCAAGAGATTGTCCTTGAATAAACAGACGTATAACACTGTGTTCAGAGAAGCAGAGAACCAAGAGATTGTACTTGAATAAACAGACGTATAACACTGTGTTCAGAGAAGCAGAGAACCAAGAGATTGTACTTGAATAAACAGACGTATAACACTGTGTTCAGAGAAGCAGAGAACCAAGAGGTTGTACTTGAATAAACAGACGTATAACACTGTGTTCAGAGAAGCAGAGAACCAAGAGATTGTACTTGAATAAACAAACGTATAACACTGTGTTCAGAGAAGCAGAGAACCAAGAGATTGTACTTGAATAAACAAACGTATAACACTGTGTTCAGAGAAGCAGAGAACCAAGAGATTGTACTTGAATAAACAAACGTATAATACTGTGTTCAGAGAAGCAGAAAACCAAGAGCCGAACAATGATGACTGATACAGCACTCTACTTGCGTCATGGCGAGTATATGTTTTCTTTTCTTTATTTTTCCTTTCAGGAAGTAATTGGGAACGGCAGGTCAAGCTGTTTGGATATTGATATTTTAACCACGAGGACGTGCATTCAAAAGCTTGGTAAGACATCATTTATTGTCTATGGTTTGTGAAATAAATTCGTGTCCTGTGTGCAGGGGTGTAGCCAGAGTTTGTGCTGTTTGGAGCAGTCCTTGAGTTTGCCTACTCTCCTAATACAATTCAAACATACTTAGACAACAAGTAAAAACTATAGCAACAAACAAATTTAAGACACCTTGTCTATTTTTGAAGTGAAAAATGCAATGTTAACATTCTGCAATGCTATTTCTCTTGCTTTTCAGTTAGCAAAATGTTAGATGATATTGTTGATGTTTATTTCATCTGTCACTTTCTAGTCTGTAGACAGTTTGACAAGATTTGTTAATCGCAAGCTACTCATTGTAGATCTGAAGTCATTCTTGATCAGTTTTAAATGAGAAAAAAATAACTCTTTTCACTGCTAGCAGCACTAAAAATAGTTATGATGGGCACATTCCTAGTAATTTGGAACTGAGCTCACAAGAATATACTTTTGAATAAACTTCAAAATCCTTCCTTCCCCGTCTCAATTTCGTCTTGCGAAAGCTATGATGTTTTAACTTTCGTAAGTGAACACACACATTATTAGAGTTATGTTGTCTATTGCCGCTCTTCCTACTGCTTATAGGTTGGAGATTATAATTATTTTGCAATTTTAGTCAAAACAGAACCTTATTGACACGATAGCCAGGTGTGATGAATGGTTGCTAATGAAAATTGCATGAATAGTGATTACATGAACATGTATATAATGAAAACAAAAGGTTTTACATGTTTTCGTTTTTTTGTAGTAAACCAAAGTGCCGCCCGATCGGACCTCCACCACTTCATCCCCAGATACGCTGTTGTCTGTGCATGACGGCTGCAGGGGTAAGCGACCCTTATTTAGTACCGTTATAAACCCCGTGGTATCAAGATGCTAAGCAGCGCATGAGCTGCAGTGGTCAGCGACCCATAGCTGACTGTTAGCGTCAGGGCCAGCGAACCAGAGCTGCCAAGACCCTTCTACATCTCCATGCGGTGATCCTGAATAACAGGCTGCAACAGGGCAGACTGGCTAAGGAGAAGGGATCGAAGAGGAAATGCTAACCCAGTACTAACAAAATTCTTGCTGAAGTCGGATGTGTTGGACCGAAAGGTGCAAATATCGCAGTCAATCTGTAAACTATGACAACGCATTCCGTTCTCTGGACTACATTCTGGTACTTAAGCCATTTTAAGGGTTCGGTAGCTGGAGATTGAGAACGAACAAAGCCAAGCCATAAACCCTGTCGGTGAAGCTCAGCAATAAGAATAAACGCGGTGATAATCGGTTATTTAAACAAAATAATCGGAATGGTGGTTGTATTTTCTGCCAGTCGACACGTGAACCTAGATTTGGATGCTCGTGGGTTCTGGTCTATGGTTTAACTATTGCACACAAGTGATGCATGGAAAGCCCATTTCTCACCAGACATATTAGGAAACCGTTTCTCATGTTTCTATTATGGTGATCGAACGTATGTTAAAGCCATCTTCCCTGTTTATTCTTGGTGTTAGTAGTACGTCTTTGAACATAAGGTGGCTTCCTTACAAGCCTAATGTTGTGCCTTATTATTTTGACACTCTGTAAAGATATTTGATTCTCTGCCATGGCTTGGCATAAAAATCAAAACTCAAAGATGAACGACCTTCAGGAAATATTTAGATATATCATCCGTTATGTTTCATTTTGATTGGTGGCATGTGCGCGCGGAGGCAAAGTTCTGTAAGCTGACGTGAATTTATGTCATTGACACAGATTTAGACTAAATATTGCAATGTAAATTATCGTTGGATTTATAAAACATTGACACAGATATAGACTAAACATTGCAATGTAAATTATCGTTGGATTTATAGAACATTGACACAAATATAGACTAAATATTGCAATGTAAATTATCGTTGGATTTATAGAACATTGACACAAATATAGACTAAATATTGCAATGTAAATTATCGTTGGATTTATAGAACACTCATGTTTTAATCTAGAAAATCTTTTAGAAAATTCTACGAAGCTTTAGTTACAAACTATGCGAAGAATACATCTTATATAAGATGTCTCCACTGTTCGTGGTTTCGTTGATATGCGTGTCTTTAACGATTTCTTTCTTAAATTGGTATCTGTACTTTTTCAGCTTGTTTCTGAAATAAAATCTCACCAACTGAAGATCACACTTTGGTTGTTGTTGTTGTTGTTGTTGTTGTTGAATGACCATCATGAGTATGTTTCCTATTTTGTGTACTTTGAAAAGGGCGTTAGGTGGCTGTTGTAGAAGCTTTCCTCACATCCAGAGCGTGCTAATGAAGGTGGACCGTGGTCCTCCAGACGGTTGTGATATGATTGACTTCATCTGCGTGACGATCACTACTACGGGGATCACGTCGATCCACATCTCATCAGCCAGACTGCCTTGAAAACAACCACAGCAATTCCTGTACTCGCCGATTAGTATCCGGGACAAACAGAATAGGACCACTTTCTCTTCAAATCGTATCGTAAGAGGTAACTGAGGTGTGTAGTGCATGAAGCTAGCAGCCTCATCACGTAAGAACCATTGCTACAGAATGCTTTCCAGAATCCACGTTCTCTTAGTATACCCGGCTTCTAACGTAAGGTGAAGGGGGATGGAGTCACCTTAGTCGTCGCTTACGACATGTCTGGTAGGTTACAGAATTGCTATTCGTTGCTCTCCTTTCGGGTCCCGGTAACACTCGGGTGACTTAATAAGGCACACTGACTTCAACAGATATAGACAGGGCATCGTTTGGTGACTCGGTATACGTTTATTGAAGACCTATGCTCAATAGTGATCAAGTAAATCAACGTAAATCAAGTATCCCGTCTTAGGCAACCAGGGCGTCTCTCTCTTAGTCCACATCAACGGTTGACGGCAAAATCTCAGTCAGCGCACAGCGAAGGTGGTAATGGATGCGATACGTCTTGGTCAAGTGTTGTGCATTCGGACTTGGGGACGACTCCATGAGGGTTGTGATTTTTTCCTGACAAGGATTTCCGGGGACAAATATATAATCTGCCTAACGGAGGCGTCATGAGAGAGACGGGTATACTGCCGAAGAAAGCGAGGCGGCGACGATCCAGCGTTGAGGAATGCTTTGCGTTGCGTCTATCGTGGGATCTGGATGTTTGTTTCTAGGTCTTGCCAGTGAACTCCAAAGATGCGTCGTGTATTGTGCGCGGAAGGCCTGTTTAATACCCATTATGCAAAAATTATCTCCTCTATAACTTTTGAAGCATGTCGTTTAAAGCGACTGCAGAGGACTGTGCATAGATCTAGCAACTTCATCACATAAGTGATAATTGCTATTTTAAACCACTGCAAATGTTCGTATACATACTCATGTGAAAGGAACCAACAGCAGAAGTAGCTTATGCTTCACGGTGGTAAAAGTTACACTAGCATACACTTACATCAAAAAAGTCTTCATCGGCAATTAAATAGCAAATTATGGAACAAATTCAGTTCTCGAAAAAGCTGGGAGAGGGGACTAACATCTGGTAAGACAACATAAATTGAACGAACATGTTAGTCGGGGTCAGATCAAATATACTGGACAAGACTCCAAACTCATTGCCACGTAGGTCTCCCTAGAAACGGGCTGTTTTCATGGCAGCCTGGCTAACGAGGTGACGAGTCGACATGATTTATGTAGTAGTAAGCGACACGCAGATGAAGCCAAGCATAGTACATCCACCCTGAGGACCATGACCCACTTTCTTCAGCACGCTCGGAATGTGTGGACAGCTATTGCAACCCGCCATTTATCGCCCATTTCAGAGCGCTCAAAAGAATAATATTACTCAATATGGGCATTCAACCACAACTCATTCAAAGCTAACACGCAGTGACGTGTCTTTTCTCTATTCTATTCCTGGAGAATTCAATGATCTGCCATTCGCTGACAGGCCAGTTTCATCTTGACAAAACCTTCCTAATCAAGCTAAATTATGAGTACTGTAGAATGTGTCTATGAAGGATTGGAACCAGCAGAGAAAGAGACTAAGGTGGAAACTTAAAAACACTTGAACAGTGGAAGAGAAAGTCAGTGTTCCTGGAGCCTGGGGGGTGGTACTCAACAAGATGGCTCGGAATTGCAACAGATGTACAACATCCGTGTAGCCCTTCGTTCTATCGAACAATAGACGTTTTGCTTTTCCGTCTTTCTTATCCCCGATTTGTTTTGACAATCTAAAACAGGAATGTCCTACCTACTGCCCACAGGTCGCACCCAGGCCTTCCAATCCAATGTGTTTCATTTGGCTCGTCAATCACAAACACGTAATTCAGTCTAAAAGAAAAAATCTACATTGCTCCGCCAGAGTTTTGTGAATACTGGATGTGATGAACATTTTTGGTACAAACTAGATTTAACAATCAATTCGGTTTGGAATCTATACTAAACAGAATCTATTTGTTGCTGGTGTTGTGTTTGTAGCGGCACTTTTATTGAAGTCCATTCCCCGTGGCATTCCAGTTACGACAATGAGGTCTTTAGTTCTACATATTAAGGTAAGGAATCCCAATAACAGATACTGCTGTCGGGGATCAAGTGCTAACAACTTGGTTGTACTAGGTCACATGATGTTTTAATGTAAGTAAGATGACCAGTTCCCTTCCTCTCAGTCTTTCCTAACCTAACAGCAAGCCAGGTACCAATTTACAGCTGAGTTGACTATCGAGTATCGAAACGGGTATCGAACCTTATTATCTATGTTGTTGAAATCTAACGCCCTACCACTTCGCTGTCTAGGCTGCATCTTTATGTAGTGTTACGCAATAATGTTTGACAAAGGAGTGCTCTTTCACCCATAAATGCAATCCTATTGGTCATAGTAGCATTATCATAATTGCATTTCCCTGTCATTCCCGTATGAGCATATGGCAAGCGCTGCAGTTGTCTTCTTTGTAGGTAGCTTGTGTGAGAGCATTTACGTGCTCTTATTGGTGGTGGTTTCTGTACCCTTTACATGGTGAGGTTGCTAGCTACGTAAAGAAACATCAACAAAATCATTATTCTTATCATCATCCTCACAAACATCATAATCCGCACCATGACCAGTATCATCGCCATACTCACCATCATCATGAGCATCATCATCTTTACCATGACCCTCACTATCACCATGGCCAACATCGTAATTATTCTCACCATCTCCATCATCATCATCATTTTCATCATAATCTTTACCATGACCCTCACTATCACCATGGCCAACATCGTAATTATTCTCACCATCTCCATCATCATCATCATTATCATCATCATCAATATCCATCCCTCGGAACATGGGGCCACACAGGGAGGATAATCGTGTGCTCCTTTTTTGAACCGTCTTCTTGAGTTCCGCCCATGCGACTCCAGATGCACTGACCTTCTCTTCTGTTGTTCTTAGCCAAATGTGCCTAGGCATGCACATTCATCTTTTTCCCTGTCGGTTTCAATTATAATTAGTTACCACTTATACCAAGCATAATGGAGGTTTAAAGTGGGTGTGTGTGTGTGTTTGGGGGGGGGGGGAGGACAGTGATTAAAGTATTTTCTTTCCAGTGGAGATGCTACTGCATATGTGGGTTATATGAGGGCGTTTTTAAAAAAAATAGTTCCATGACTGATCAGACTAATGGACATTTAATAGTGCTATACCTGATCAGACTAATGAACACATTTAATAGTGTCATGACTAATCAGACTAATGGACATTTAATAGTGCTATACCTGATCAGACTAATGAACACATTTAATAGTGTCATGACTAATCAGACTAATGGACATTTAATAGTGCTATGACTGATCAGACTAATGGACATTTAATAGTGCTATGACTAATCAGACTAATGGACATTTAATAGTGTCATGACTGATCAGACTAATGGACATTTAATAGTGTCATGACTGATGATCAGACTAATGGACATTTAAAAGTGTCATGATTGATCAGACTAATGTACATTTAATAGTGTCATGACTGATCAGAGTAATGGACATTTAATAGTGTCATGACTGATCAGACCACTGGACATTTAATAGTGTCATGACCCGTCAGACTAATGGACATTTAATAGTGTCATGACTGATGATCAGACTAATGGACATTTAAAAGTGTCATGATTGATCAGACTAATGTACATTTAATAGTGTCATGACTGATCAGAGTAATGGACATTTAATAGTGTCATGACTGATCAGACCACTGGACATTTAATAGTGTCATGACCCGTCAGACTAATGGACATTTAATAGTGTCATGACTGATGATCAGACTAATGGACATTTAAAAGTGTCATGACTGATCAGACTAATGGACATTTAATTGTGTCATGACTGATCAGACCACTGGACATTTAATAGTGTCATGACCCGTCAGACTAATGGACATTTAATAGTGTCATGACTGATGATCAGACTAATGGACATTTAAAAGTGTCATGACTGATCAGACTAATGGACATTTAATAGTGTCATGACTGATGATCAGACTAATGGACATTTAATTGTGTCATGACTGATCAGACTAATGGACATTTAATTGTGTCATGACTGATCAGACTAATGGACATTTAATTGTGTCATGACTGATCAGACTAATGGACATTTAATTGTGTCATGACTGATCAGACTAATGGACATTTAATTGTGTCATGACTGATCAGACTAATGGACATTTAATTGTGTCATGACTGATCAGACTAATGGACATTTAATAGTGTCATGACTGATCAGACTAATGGACATTTAATAGTGTCATGACTGATCAGACTAATGGACATTTAATTGTGTCATGACTGATCAGACTAATGGGCGCTGATTTCTCTGTTTGCATGAATCAGAGTGGTAAGAGCAAATGGTCTAACATCAAAGAGTTGCAATCTATCTAGCAGTAAATGGGTACCTCACTTACATTTATGGAAGTCAAGGCAATGTGGAAGGGAACTGTTCAGGCCACCTTAAGTCAAACTGAGACGTGATTAGATGACGTCTCTAACACTTCATCCCAGACCACAGTGTCTACTGCTTTGCGATCACCTTTACCTGTATGACTCCTTCGTCAAAGCGCTTAACCCGTTCTATCATTAAATGCTTCTGAAACAATTTACAGGACGAATTTGATGACCTCGCACTCAACTCCTAGTAAGTGTTTACGACACCTTTGCTTTGGCACAGTAGCCCAATTAAACGCTGAAACTAGTACGAAACCCCTAGATCAATGCGAAGTAAATCTGTATTTAGATATTTATTGGTGATAGTGAAAGACCGGCGAGGTCCCATAAAACGATACGATAAAAGCTGTAATAAAAGTTCAGTATGTTTCAAATGCGTATAGTATTTTTACACTGAACGAATTGTCAGTACGCTAGATAGCTATTTTTTAGAATGTTTAGATTGTAAATAACCACGTCGAAGACAAAAACTATGGTACTAGACAAGCAAGCAACATAGGCAACTGAATTTAATTATTAATGGAGAAATAATCAAACGGGTAGAAAGATTTATATATTTTGGTCCAACAGTAACAGAACATGTTGCAATGAGACATTTATTAAAACAAGGACTGCATTAGCAAAAACGCTTTCCAAGAAATACAGAAATTGATAACATCAATGAATATAGATATTGAACTGAGGAAAAGAATAATCGTCACTCATATATGGCCACTTGCGTTGTATAGGGATGAAACATGGAGTCTTCCAAAGACGGATGAAGACAAGCTTGAAAGTATTATAATATGGTGCTACCATAGAATGGAAAGAGTGAGTTGGATAGAAAGAAAATCCAATGACAATGTCCTCGCTGAGATAGGTTCACAAAAACAAATATTAAAACGTTTACAGAAACGAAGCTTGAGTTGACCGGGACACAATATCAGATATGAAAGTCTTTTATAGAAGATACTAGAGAGCAAGATGAAGGGGTAAAGTGAAGAAGTGACCAAGACAAACCTTTACATCTCAGGCATGCAGGGACATTAAAGTAGGGACCTATGCTGGAGTGAGAAGAGCTGCAGAGGATAGGATCAAATGGTGGGACATGCCAAGACAGCCTTACAACCAGTCCCAGGACTGATCAACCAGAGGATAGGATCAAATGGTGGGACATGCCAAGACAGCCTTACAACCAGTCCCAAGACTGATCAACCAGAGGATAGGATCAAATGGTGGGACATGCCAAGACAGCCTTACAACCAGTCCCAGGACTGATCAACCAGAGGATAGCATCAAATGGTGGGGCATGCCAAGACAGCCTTACAACCAGTCCCAGGACTGATCAAATGGTGGGACATGCCAAGACAGCCTTACAACCAGTCCCAGGACTGATCAACCAGAGGATAGGATCAAATGGTGGGACATGCCAAGACAGCCTTACAACCAGTCCCAGGACTGATCAACCAGAGGATAGGATCAAATGGTGGGACATGCCAAGACAGCCTTACAACCAGTCCCAGGACTGATCAACCAGAGGATAGGATCAAATGGTGGGACATGCCAAGACAGCCTTACAACCAGTCCCAGGACTGATCAAATGGTGGGACATGCCAAGACAGCCTTACAACCAGTCCCAGGACTGATCAACCAAAGGATAGGGTCAAATGGAGAGACATGTCCAGACAACCTTACAACCATTCCAGGACTGATTGATCAACAAGAGGATAGGGTCAAATAAAGAGACATGTCAAGACAGCCTTACAACCATTCCAGGACTGATTGATCAACCAGGGGATAGGGTCAAATGGAGAGACATGATCAGACAGCCTTAAAACCAGTCCCAGGAATGATTGATCAACAACAGGATACGGTCAAATGGAGAGACATGCCCTGACAGCCTTACAACAAGTCCCTGGACTGGTCAACAAGCTGATACGGTAAAATGGATACATACCCAGAGAGCCTTATAACCAGTGCCAGGACTGATCAACGCTGATCTATGAAAATAGGAAAACTTGGATGAAAGTAAAAAGTTTTTTTTCTGTATGCCTGTTTTGTTTGTATTCATCATATAGGGAGGGATTCACAAATTCAACACAATAACGAAAAAGAAAATGCGACTTCCAAAATGCCACCAAATACCCACCTCCTGTTAGGAAAACACTGCTTTACATCGTTCAAATAACACGCGCGTATCATATGTCAATATTTATATATGTATATCAGTGAAGGATAATAGTACGCGTGCACCGCCCACTGTGATTCCCTGCTCTTGAGTGGCTGGTATCAGGGGCTGACCTGATCAGCCACCCCCCGCCCCCCCCCCCCCTCCTCCTTTAAGTACGTCACTGTTAAATACGTATGTGTTGATATCCTCATAATAATCATTGCCGGCACGCATCGTCATACGCTGTCGGTCACAGATGGCGACACCTCTCCAGCAAGAGTGCTCGTCTCACGTCAGATTAGAGTAAGCTTATTGAACAGTGATCTTTCAATCAGGACCTCTCTTTTCCCGATTACAGAAACCTTTATCTGGAGCAGTCAATGTCTCACTCGCACGGCTCGACGCATCAACGACCTCCCATAATTGTCAGCCTGGTATTACTGGTGAAAGTAGGTCAACCGTGAGAGGAATATAGATTTAAGACATGCTGTCTGGTTTATGAAATCAGATTTATACTCGTAGTATCAATTTGTTGCATACCTTCAGTGTTTTCTTCAGAGACGTTTGTGATTTCACAGTTGGATTTGTTTCGTGCTACGTTCTGACGTGCCATATCTCAAGGTATGATGATAGATAGATACGCGTACATAAGTGATATCTATACATATCTTTTGGTAGTTTTCATAGGTGACGCTATACTTTTTCTTCATCTTTTTTTGTTCTTCTTCGTCTTTTTCTTTTACTTTTCTGCATCTTCGTCATTTATTTTTATTTTGTTTCCTTTTTTCCCTTCTATTTCTTGTCTATTCACAACTACTACTACAACCACAACTACTATTACTTCTATCACCACTGCAACCAGTACTGCACCACTACTACTACTACTATCACAAGAACTACTACTACCACTGTCACCACAACTGGCTACTATTTCTATCACCACTACTACCAATACTACACCACTACTGATAGTTGTCCATCACAAGTGATGAAGACCACTCTCTTTGTTCAGCCGTGTGGACAGTCGTATCTCTTGCTGTGTCCGCTGAAATGGGTGACTTGCGCGGAGATTTGGATTAAAGTGAGGAAGAAACTGCGCCTTTTGTCAACCTCGCTCACAGAGCCTAAGCTACCTTTTGCCAGTGGCAAGACATTTATCGAGACGACTGGAGATAGCATAGGATGCAGATTTTACCTCAGGGTTACCACCGAAGCCTTTCCGTAAACATATAACCCGCAGGGTAGAAAGGTGGGAAGGCATCTAACGCAGTTTGTCGTGCCTTTTCGATAACCACAAGAGGTCGTATGGACAACACTCAGCGTGTGAGTGAGTCTGGCATCTCTCCCCAGCTGTATTCAGTTCATCATAGTAGCATCTAAAATTCCCACACGCCATATTCGTGAAGGTGGGAAAAAAACATGAAAAAAAACTAGTAAAAGTTGATTAAGGTTGAGCTTAATCAAAATTTAAAAATGGGTATGGTCAGATACCGCACCGAGACGAGAACACAAACAAAACCTACGTTACGACCAATAGGCCTTCATCAGGGACAACAACACTGAACTAACAAATCAACATATAAGAAAAAATGGTCAACTCATCTGTTTCAGGTGGGAGACGCTTTCTGTCTAAGCGACCGGTCGTGCCAAGTACTCGATAGAAACTGAAATAGGAGCGGTCAAACAAAAAGTGGCGGAATATGCCTGATAAGCCAAGCGTGGCCAAATAGTGGTCCAGATAGGAGAACAATGAGAAGGCAATATAAGCCGGGAGGGCGTGATATTGATATAAGAGAGGGGGGAAGAGAACTGATGGAATAATGGGGGGAGGCGGGGGGGGGGGGAGGAAGACAAATAGATGGGGGGGGGGGGGCCAGTGTGAGGGTTTAAGAAAAAGTATGGAAGATATTTATACCATGTGGTTGGAGACAGCCCATACTCGAGATAAGTCTGTTCTCAAGGGCGAATCGATGACGATCGTCAGAGAAGCACGAAACTAGACCAGTGACACTGACGTCAGCCATACCCCGGTGCTCAGGACCATTGAAGTGGCTGGCAATTGGGGAACCAGTGCTGTTGCGGATGTCGTTGAGGTGTTGGCGGAAACGCTCCCGTAGTTCCATACCAGTTTCCCCAATGTAAGTCATACCATACTGGCGGCAGATGATGGAATAGATGAGGTTACGAGATTTGCATGTGAACCCCTCTTTGATGAAGAATTCAGCCTTAGGAAAGGTAATGGAGCGAGAAAGGATGACATGAGGGCAGGTAACACAGCCACGTGTATTTTTGCACGGCCTGGTGCCTGGGAGGCTATGAGGGCTGGTGTGTAGGCGACTACTGACCAGCAAGTCCCTCAGGTTCCTGTCACGCTTGTAGGCGACAAGGGGAGGATCGGGAAAAACTTCGCGAGTGGCAGGATCAGAGTGAAGGATAGGGAGATGGCGGAATAGGATATCCCGGACAGAGACGCTGTGAGGGTGATAGGTGAGGACGAGTTTCACACGGTCAGATGGAGGACGGCGGGTGGGAGTGAGGGAGTCTTGGCGGGAGATAAGAAGAACCCGCTGAAGAGCGGAGGAGAGAGTGGTCTCAGGGTAGAGTCGCTTGCGGAAGAAGTCAAGCATCTCGTGGGCCCTGAGAAGGAAGTCGTCGTCATCCTGACATAGGCGTCGGAGGCGGAGGAGTTGGGAGAAAGGAAGCGAATCGCGGCAGGATAGGGGATGGGAGGAAGTGTAGAGGAGGTAGTTGTGAGCGTCAGTGGGTTTGTAGTAGACAGTGGTGGAGAGGCCTGAAGGGCAGATAGAGACAGTGATGTCCAGAAAGTGGACAGACGTGAGGGAAATGTCAGACATGAACTTGATCGAGGGATGGAAGTCGTTGACAAAGTCGATAAAGTTGAGGAGATCCTTCTCCGACATGTCAGTCATACCAATCACATCGTCGATGTATCGATAATACATCAAAGGAAAGGGGCCCTGGAATTGAAGCCAGATCAAGTGTTCCAGGTGACCCATGAACAGGCATGCGTAGCTGGGGCCCATTCTGGTGCCCATAGCCACACCGCTGATCTGGTCGAAGAACTGGCCATTGAATTCAAAGGTATTGAGAGTAAGAACGAGTTCTGCTAGACGGACGATGGCAGACGTGGAGATGGATGGGTTAACCCTTCGGTCAAGGAAGAAACGGAGGGCCAATAAACCATCAGAGTGGGGGATCGAGGTGTACAGTGAACAGACATCAAGTAGGAAGAGACGATAGGTATGGTCAGGGGAGAGGACAATGGTAGAGCAAGTGGTTAAGGCGTGGTTGGTGTCCTTAAGAAATGTGGGAAGACTCTCCACCATAGGTTGGAAGACACTATCCAGGAAGTCTGATACCAGTTCGGTGGGACAGGAACAGGCAGAGACAATAGGGCGACCTGGGTTGTCGGGCTTATGAATTTTAGGCAGCATGTAGAAAGAAGGCTTACCCAGACAACTGTCAAAGATTCGGAGGTTTGTAGCGCTCTTCGGGAGGAGATGTCGTTTGGTCATATCAAGGATGGTGGTAGAGACCTCCTTGTTAAAACGGACAGTGGCATCATCGGCGCGCGGTTTATAGAAAGAAGGATCAGATAGTTGAAGACTGCCCTCCTGAACATATAAATCCTTGCGCCAAACCACCACTGCTCCCCCCTTATCAGCAGGTTTAATCACGATATTCGTGAAGGTGAACCGGCAGAATTAACCCGTGAGATACGACACAGGTATAAGCGTAGCGCCATTCAGCCGGCGTCCAGACCAGGATAAACGGACGGAAGAAATCACAAAAAAAGAACGAAATAACAAGTCCAGACGGAAAACAACTCCATGTATCCGTGAACACAAGTGTAAGTCGTCGACTAGTGTGAATTCCAGGCAAATCCGTGGTCTGGCGGCATCCATAATGATCCAAAACAGTAGAGAAATGTAGACTCGCAGCCAGTTATGGCGCCATCTTTGCCAGATTTCCTACCACTACTACCACCACTACTAACATCACTACTACTACTATTATCACCACTACTTTTACCAGAACTACTACTACTACTACCACCACTATTACCACTACTACTACCACCACCAGCACTACTACTACCACCACCACTACTACTACTACTACTACCACCACTACTACTACTACTACCACCCCCAGCACTACTACTACCACTACTACTACTACTATTATTACCACCAGCACTACTACTACCACCACCACTACCACTACTACTACCACTACTACTACTACTACCACCACTACTACTACTACTACTACCACCACCACTACCACTACTACTACCACTACTACTACTACTACCACCACTACTACTACTACTACCACCACCAGCACTACTACTACAACTACTACTACTACTATTATTACCACCAGCACTACTACTACCACCACCACTACTACTACCACCACCACTACTACTACCACCACCACTACTACTACTACCACCACCACCACTACTACTACCACAACTACTACTACTACCATCACCAGCACTACTACTACTACTAGCACCACCAGCACTACTACTACTATCACCAGCACTACTACTACCATCACCAGCACTACTACTACTACCACCACCACCACTACTACTACCACAACTACTACTACTACCATCACCAGCACTACTACTACTACTAGCACCACCAGCACTACTACTACCACCACCAGCACTACTACTACCACCACCAGCACTACCACCACCACCACCAGCACTACTACTACTACCACCAGCACTACTACTACCACCACCAGCACTACTACTACCACCACCAGCACTACTACTACTACCACCAGCACTACTACTACCACCACCAGCACTACTACTACCACCACCAGCACTACTACTACTACCACCAGCACTACTACTACCACCACCAGCACTACTACTACTACCACCAGCACTACTACTACCACCACCAGCACTACTACTACCACCACCAGCACTACTACTACCACCACCAGCACTACTACTACCACCACCACCACCAGCACTACCACCACCACCACCAGCACTACTACTACCACCACCAGCACTACTACTACCACCACCAGCACTACTACTACCACCACCAGCACTACTACTACTACCACAATTACTACTACTACCACCACCACCACAACCGCCACCACAATTATCTCCACTACTACCTAATAAATCACCACTTTTATTACTACTACCTCACCACTACTTTCGATCACCACTACTACTACTACTACCACTACTACTACGACGATCACCTCTACTATTACTATGATCGTCTCTACTACTACTGCAATCACCACTACTACCATCACCACTACTACTACAACCATTACTACTAGTACTATCACCACCACTACTACAACCAATAACCCAAACTACTACTACTACTTGTAGTAGTAGGAAGACTAACGTTTGATCATGCAAAATATACTGATCAGACATGTCGGTAAGAGTCAGGCAAAACATAATGGCCAAGACCCTCATCTCTGCTTCCTAGTAGTCCTCCCTGGAAACGGGTTGTTTTCATGGCAGCCTGGCTAATGACGTGAGGAATCCACGTGATCCCTGTAGTAGTGTGTGACGCGCAGATTAAGCCAAGCATAGCACAACTACCTGGAGTATACCGGTCCACCTTCATTAGCACACTCGGGATGGGACGAAGATACTGCAACGCGCTACATAACGTCTTTTTCAGGGCGCACAAAAGAGTACACCTACTCATTGTGGGCATTCGCAAACAACAACTACAACAACAACTACTACTACTGCAGCTACTACTACTTCTACCACAATTACTACTACTACCACAACTACTACTATTACTACCAGTACTGCTACTACCATAGCTAGTACTACTTCCCTTCTTTGAACCCCTGAGTTATTCGACTCTGAGCAGCGCATGAGCTGCAGTGGTCAACGACGCATTGCTGACTGCTAGCGTCAGGGCCAGCGAACCGAGCTGCCAAGACCCTTCTACACCTCCCCGCGGTGATCCTGGTTAACAGGCTGCAGCAGGACAGACTGGCTAAGGAGAAGGGCTCGAAGAGGGAATACTAACCCGGTACTAAAAAAATACTTGCTGAAGTCGGATGTGTTGGACCGAAAGGTGCAAATATCGCAGTTAAGCTGTAAACTACGACACAGCGCATTTAGTTCTCTGGACTACATTCTGCTACTTAAGCCCTTTCAGGGTTTGGTAGCGGGAGATTGAGAACGAACGAAGAAGAAGAAGTTATTCGTCCTGCTTCTGTAACAGTGCATGCTGCTGAGACGGGTGGTCTGGCGCCTAGATCAGCCGGCTCTCGGCCAGGTGGACACAGTTTCCAGTATGTCTTAGGTCTTCATCTAGCGGGAAACAAATAAATGCCGAACCTGCTAACTGCTTTGGGACTGAAAGGACATGAGTCCTTTATTAATCATCCCAATGAAGACTTCTCGCTGACCTCAACATTGAAATTAAGAGTTCAGGTGATCGTTTTGTGATTGTTTTTTAATAGTGTAATGATAGTTTTATGATATTTTTATGATAGTTTTATGACAGTTGAACGATAGTTTCATGATAGTTTTATGATAGTTGAACGATAGTTTCATGATAGTTTTATGATAGTTGAACGATAGTTTCATGATAGTTTTATGATAGATTAATGATAATTTAATGATACTTAATGACGGTTATTTGACAGTTGTATGAAAGTTAAATGATAGTTTTATTACAGTTTTATGATAGGTAAATGATATTATTATAATAGTTATAAAATATCTATACGATAAGCAAACAGATAGAACATTGCTCTGCTGATTCGGCAGCTTCTGCTGCTTGCATTGTTCCAAGTGTGTTGGTAACATCATTCCATTGGAGTAAAGAAGGCAGACAGAGAGGGGGACAATACTGCATGGCAAAACAAGGTCATTATATTTCTGCCCGGGCTTCGTGCTAAAAGCATAATTACTATCGTCTGACAAAACGAAAATAGCCAATGAGTATGATATGATAATGTAATAATAGTTATATGATGTTATAATACTTTTTAAATAGTATATAAAAGTTATATTATATTTTTATGATAGTTATACGATAGTTAACTGATAATCTTTAGATAGTTAAATGATCCTTTTATGATAAGTTTATGAAGGTTATATGATAGTTTTGTGATAGTTATATGATAGTTAAATAATGACATTTCTTCCAAGTCTTCACAACTCACTGCAGAACGTTTGGTCAGTGTGACATGTTTTGTGAGAAATTTCATGAGCTGGAAAGACTTCTTAGCTAAACCACACCGGTTGTAGTCTCTTGCGATTGGCTCTCAATGTGACATGTTTTGTGAGAAATTTCATGAGCTGGAAAGACTTCTTAGCTAAACCACACCGATTGTAGTCTCTTACGATTGGCTCTCAGTATGATTTGTTTTGTGAGAAATTTCATGAGCTGGAAAGACTTCTAAGCTAAACCACACCGGTTGTAGTCTTTTACGATTGGCTCTTAATGTGACATGTTTTGTGAGAAATTTCATGAGCTGGAAAGACTTCTAAGCTAAACCACACCGGTTGTAGTCTTTTACGATTGGCTTTCAATGTGACATGTTTTGTGAGAAATTTCATGAGCTGGAAAGACTTCTTAGCTAAACCACACCGGTTGTAGTCTCTTACGATTGGCTCTCGCTGTGGCACTAGCCATATTCTCTTCTCTTTCCCACACATATATCACCCGGATACCGCTAGCCAGAAGAACATCCTAGTTGTAAGTTTCTCGCTATAGATAACAAGGCATCCGTTAAACATATTTCTCTGTATCGTTCTGTTCCACTCTGTTCCCAAGTGTTGACGCCACCGTCATTCCGTTCATGCCCATAGGTGTAGAATGAATTTCTTTGACAAAAGAAATATTTTTATGATTTTGGATGGATACTGCGTCAATTTAATATAACGTGTGAAATGCACATCCACTTCTCCATTTCTGTTTGTAACCATTGAGGATCACCGCTCCGACTTATAGCAAGGGAGGAACACGCCTCTGACATGTAGCCAGGGAGGACCACCCCTCCGAATTGTAGCCAGGGAGGACGACGCCTCCGAATTGTAGCCAGGGAGGACCACGCCTCTGAATTGTAGCCAGGGAGGACCACCCCTCCAAATTGTAGCCAGGGAGGACCACGCCTCCGAATTGTAGCCAGGGAGGACCACGCCTCCGAATTGTAGCCAGGGAGGACCACGCCTCCGAATTGTAGCCAGGGAGGAACACGCCTCTGACTTGTAGCCAGGGAGGACCACCTCTCCAACTTGTAGCCAGGGAGGACCACATCTCCGACTTGTAGCCAGGGAGGATCACCTCTCCGACTTTTAGCCAGGGAGAACCACCTCTCCGACTTGTAGCTAGGTACTACCACCCCCTCCAACTTGTAGCCAGGTTCTACCACCTCTCCAACTTTTAGCCAGGGAGGACCACCTCTCCGACTTGTAGCCAGGGATGACCACGCCTTTGACTTAGAGCCAGGGATGACCACCCCTCCGACTTGTATCCAGGGAAGACAACCACCTTCATTTTTTAGTCAGGGAGGACCACCTAATAAGCATCATTTCTTGTGTAGCCAGTATATTCTGTTTCCCATTTGTCCTTGTATCTAGCCCTAATAAACCTTTTGGACTCTTAAGTCACACCTGAATTTGGATGTGGTAACCTTCCCCCCTTTTTCTCTTCAGTCTGTCTGCCTCCTCGTTGCCTTGAATGTTAAAGTGGGATGGAACTCACTACATTGCGCCACTTCTGGGTTTAGACTACTGGCATGGTTGACAGAGTACTGATATTATATCCTTTTCACAAACATACGAGGTGTGTTCAGAGAATATCCGACTGCCATGTCGGAAAAATACAATTACTCATCTGGAGGTTTGAAACAGTAATCCCCTTCAAAATACTTTCCTTGAGACTCCACACACTTCACTTAGCAATCCTGCCATTGTTGGAAACATTTCTGAAAGGCCTCTTTGGGAATGGAGTACAGCTGGGTAGTCGCATTCCGCATAATGTCTTCTCATGGCTCAAATCGAGCCACTTTCAGCTTTTGGAACAGCTAAAAATCGCAAGGAGCCATATTGGGAGAATAGGGAACTTGGCGAACCAGAGGAAGGTTGTGTTTGGCCAATAAAGTCTGAATCAAATGTAAAGAATAGCGGGTGCAGTGTCATGATGGAGCTGCCAAGATTCCGTGTTCTACAGACCCGGTCGTCTGTGTAGAACAGCATCATGAATTCGAACAGCTTCATGGATGACCTTGATAATGTTTAGACCTTGTGGCGTGTACTCCTGATGCACAACCCAACGTGATTCAAAACAAACTGTCAACATGACATTGACATTTCGTCATGTCGTGGTGAATGAAAACCCGACAGATGCTTACCACACTCACAACTGAAAGTCTGTCTGCCAGCGACTGATGCTTACCACACTCACAACTGAAAGTATATCTGCCAGCGACTGATACTTACTATACTCACAACTGAAAGTATGTCTGCCAGCGACTGATGCTTACCACACTCACAACTGAAAGTATGTCTGCCAGCGACTGAGGCTTACCATACTCACAACTGAAAGTATGTCTACCAGCGACTGATACTTACCACACTCACAACTGAATGTCTGTCTGCCAGTGGCTGATGCTTACCACACTCACAACTGAAAGTCTGTCTGCTAGCGACTGATGCTTACCCACACTCACAACTGAAATTATGTCTGCAAGCGACTGATGCTTACCATACTCACAACTGAAAGTATGTCTGCCAGCGACTGATGCTTACCACACTCACAACTGAAAGTCTGTCTGCCAGCGACTGATGCTTACCACACTCACAACTGAAAGTCTGTCTGCCAGTGACTGATGCTTACCACACTCACAACTGAAAGTCTGTCTGCCAGTGACTGATGCTTACCACACTCACAACTGAAAGTCTGTCTGCCAGCGACTGATGCTTACCACACTCACAACTGAAAGTCTGTCTGCCAGCGACTGATGCTTACCACACTCACAACTGAAAGCCTGTCGACTAGCGAGTGATGCTTACCCACACTCACAACTGAAAGTCTGTCTGCCAGCGACTGATGCTTACCAACACTCACAACTGAAAGTATGTCTGCCAGCGACTGATGCTTACCCACACTCACAACTTAAAGGCTGTCTGTCAGCGACTGGCGCAATCTGCGGGCGGGAAAGAATTACACATGCGCATGATGGTTCTTAAATTTCCCAGCCGAAAAACAACATCCGGTGCTTCAATTTGTTTCCGCGGAGAAAATTAATGTCGGATACTTTTTGAACATACCACGTATGTAGATCTATCTTAGGTGGGCCGCATGGCAATACTTGCCGTAGGGGATGAAGATGACTTTTCATGTACTAAGCAGCATCCTGTGGGAGATGGGGTGGCCAGCTCCCTTCCTTGTTGTTTATACCTTTCCCAACTCATTCTTCAAGTACCCATTTACAGCTGGTTCGACTGGAAGAGCGGCCGTGCCAGGAACGAATCAAGCCCGAATTTTTTTTCTGTTTGTCCATGATTTCGAACCCTGTCGGGGTATAATCCCAGCCTTGGCAAGCCAGCCAGCTAGCGCATTGTCGACTCGGCCATCCGCCGATCTTTATGGGCTCAAAGTAAGTTGTACAAACATTCTTCATTTTGGATACTTTTAAACTCATATAAACATGTTATTAAAAGTTGTTGTTTTTGTTTCATATGGTGGCGTGAATAACTTTTCGATTTATTGTGGCACTGTAAATTAGTTGCTTCCACCAACAGAGCGTCCGGAGGAGACGTCAATATGAACAAGATCTCTCATACACTATCATATTTTGAGGATTCTGAGAAACGACTATTAAATTCTAATGATAGTTTGTTTATTTCTTCAGCATATTTCAACATTCTCTTTTAAAAAAAATTTCGTTCGCCTTATTTTTCAATTCCCCAAGGCGGTGTGCGTTGCACTGTGGTTTTTATTTTGTGCCTGTCGGCCCAGTGCATCTGACTTCAGCATGCATTTTAAGTACGGTCCTGCTTTCCTCCTGCATTTTCTAAGGGTTTGCTTCTCCGGGGTAACGGCCGGTGCTGTAATGGGGATCGAACCCAGCACCTTCTGGTTGTGAGCCGTGTCACTTAACCACTAGCCCACGCCGCCCGCCAACATATTCTGATGATGGTCTGTTTATTTCATCAGCATATTTCAACACATGCTGATAGTTTGTTTATTTCATCAGCTTATTTCAACACATTCTGATAGTTTGTTTATTTCATCAGCTTATTTCAACACATTCTGATAGTTTGTTTATTTCATCAGCTTATTTCAACACATTCTGATAGTTTGTTTATTTCATCAGCTTATTTCAACACATTCTGATAGTTTGTTTATTTCATCAGCGTATTTCAACACATTCTGATAGTTTGTTTATTTCATCAGCTTATTTCAACACATTCTGATCACCGTTTTTAAAGTTGTTTGACAATGGAAAATGTTGAGCAATAAGTTGTCGCTCAGACAATAATTTTTCTATTGGAATGCATTGATCTGTAAGCGCATTAGTTGTTAAATTATTTTGCTTATGATGTTAATTTGTTCGGTTATTTCTACCATAATGCATATGTCTGATACTTTTTCTGAGTCATTTCATTCTGAGTCATTTTATTCTGACTTTCCTTCGTTCACACATTTTCTTTTCTTTCTGTAGCTAATAAATTGTTTTAAGCATGTTGCTCAGTTATCTTACTTTGTGGAGTCATCTTACATTGGTGAGTCATCTTACTTTGGTGAGTAATCTTACTTTGGCGAGTCGAGTCATCTTACTTTGGTGAGTCAGCTTACTTTTGTGAGTCATCTTCCTTTGGTGAGTCAGCTTATTTTGGTGAGTAATCTTACTTTGGTGAGTTATCTTACTTTGGTGAGTCATCTTACTTTGGTGAGTCAGCTTATTTTGGTGAGTCATCTTACTTTGGTGAGTCATCTTACTTTGGTGAGTCATCTTACTTTGGTGAGTCATCTTACTTTGGCGAGTCGAGTTATCTTACTTTGGCGAGTCATCTTACTTTGGTGAGTCATTTTACTTTGGTGAGTCATCTTACCCTGGTGAGTCATCTTACTTTGGTGAGTCATCTTACTTTGGCGAGTCGAGTTATCTTACTTTGGCGAGTCATCTTACTTTGGTGAGTAATCTTACTTTGGTGAGTCATCTTACTTTGGTGAGTCATCTTACTTTGGCGAGTCGAGTTATCTTACTTTGGCGAGTCATCTTACTTTGGTGAGTCATCTTACTTTGGTGAGTCATCTTACTTTGGCGAGTCGAGTTATCTTACTTTGGCGAGTCATCTTACTTTGGTGAGTCATCTTACTTTGGTGAGTCATCTTACTTTGGTGAGTCATCTTACTTTGGCGAGTCATCTTACTTTGGTGAGTCGAGTTATCTTACTTTGGCGAGTCATCTTACATTGGTGAGTCATCTTACTTTGGTGAGTCATCTTACTTTGGTGAGTCATCTTACTTTGGTGAGTCAGCTTACTTTGGTGAGTCAGCTTACTTTGGTGAGTCATATTACTTTGGTGAGTCATCTTACTTTGGTGAGTCATCTTACTTTGGTGAGTCAGCTTACTTTGGTGAGTCATCTTACTTTGGTGAGTCATCTTACTTTGGTGAGTCATCTTACTTTGGTGAGTTAGCTTACTTTGGTGAGTCATCTTACTTTGGTGTGTCATCTTACTTTAGTGAGTCATCTTACTTTGGTGAGTCATCTTACTTTGGTGAGTCATCTTACTTTGGTGAGTCAGCTTACTTTGGTGAGTCATCTTACTTTGGTGAGTCATCTTATTTTGGTGAGTCATCTTACTTTGGTGAGTCATCTTACTTTGGTGAGTCATCTTACTTTGGTGAGTCATCTTACTTTGGTGAGTCATCTTACTTTGGTGAGTCATCTTACTTTGGCGAGTCGAGTTATCTTACTTTGGCGAGTCATCTTACTTTGGTGAGTCATCTTACTTTGGTGAGTCATCTTACTTTGGCGAGTCATCTTACTTTGGCGAGTCGAGTTATCTTACTTTGGCGTGTCATCTTACTTTGGTGAGTCATCTTTTTTTGGTGAGTCATCTTACTTTGGCGAGTCGAGTTATCTTACTTTGGCGAGTCATCTTACTTTGGCGAGTCATCTTACTTTGGTGAGTCATCTTACTTTGGTGAGTCATCTTACTTTGGTGAGTCATCTTACTTTGGTGAGTCATCTTACTTTGGTGAGTCATCTTACTTTGGTGAGTCATCTTACTTTGGTGAGTCATCTTACTTTGGTGACTCAGCTTACTTTGGTGAGTCAGCTTACTTTGGTGAGTCATCTTACTTTGGTGAGTCATCTTACTTTAGTGAGTCATTTTACTTTGGTGAGTCATCTTACTTTGGTGAGTCATCTTACTTTGGTGAGTCAGCTTACTTTGGTGAGTCATCTTACTTTGGTGAGTCATCTTACTTTGGTGAGTCATCTTACTTTGGTGAGTCATCTTACTTTGGTGAGTCATCTTACTTTAGTGAGTCATCTTACTTTGGTGAGTCAGCTTACTTTGGTGAGTCATCTTACTTTGGTGAGTCATCTTACTTTAGTGAGTCATCTTACTTTGGTGAGTCAGCTTACTTTGGTGAGTCATCTTACTTTGGTGAGTCATCTTACTTTGGTGAGTCATCTTACTTTGGCGAGTCGAGTTATCTTACTTTGGTGAGTCATCTTACTTTGGTGAGTCATCTTACTTTGGTGAGTCATCTTACTTGGCGAGTCATCTTACTTTGGCGAGTCGAGTTATCTTACTTTGGCGAGTCATCTTACTTTGGTGAGTCATCTTACTTTGGTGAGTCATCTTACTTTGGTGAGTCATCTTACTTTGGCGAGTCATCATACTTTGGCGAGTCGAGTTATCTTACTTTGGCGAGTCATCTTACTTTGGTGAGTCATCTTACTTTGGTGAGTCATCTTACTTTGGTGAGTCATCTTACTTTGGTGAGTCAGCTTACTTTGGTGAGTCAGCTTACTTTGGTGAGTCATATTACTTTGGTGAGTCATCTTACTTTGGTGAGTCATCTTACTTTGGTGAGTCAGCTTACTTTGGCGAGTCATCTTACTTTGGTGAGTCATCTTACTTTGGTGAGTCATCTTACTTTGGTGAGTCAGCTTACTTTGGTGAGTCATCTTACTTTGGTGTGTCATCTTACTTTAGTGAGTCATCTTACTTTGGTGAGTCATCTTACTTTGGTGAGTCATCTTACTTTGGTGAGTCAGCTTACTTTGGTGAGTCATCTTACTTTGGTGAGTCATCTTATTTTGGTGAGTCATCTTACTTTGGTGAGTCATCTTACATTGGTGAGTCATCTTACTTTGGTGAGTCATCTTACTTTGGTGAGTCATCTTACTTTGGCGAGACGAGTTATCTTACTTTGGCGAGTCATCTTACTTTGGTGAGTCATCTTACTTTGGTGAGTCATCTTACTTTGGCGAGTCATCTTACTTTGGCGAGTCGAGTTATCTTACTTTGGTGAGTCATCTTACTTTGGTGAGTCATCTTTTTTTGGTGAGTCATCTTACTTTGGCGAGTCATCTTACTTTGGCGAGTCGAGTTATCTTACTTTGGCGAGTCATCTTACTTTGGCGAGTCATCTTACTTTGGTGAGTCATCTTACTTTGGTGAGTCATCTTACTTTGGTGAGTCATCTTACTTTGGTGAGTCATCTTACTTTGGTGAGTCATCTTACTTTGGTGAGTCATCTTACTTTGGTGACTCAGCTTACTTTGGTGAGTCAGCTTACTTTGGTGAGTCATCTTACTTTGGTGAGTCATCTTACTTTGGTGAGTCATCTTACTTTGGTGAGTCATCTTACTTTGGTGAGTCATCTTACTTTGGTGAGTCAGCTTACTTTGGTAAGTCATCTTACTTTGGTGAGTCATCTTACTTTGGTGAGTCATCTTACTTTGGTGAGTCATCTTACTTTGGTGAGTCATCTTACTTTAGTGAGTCATCTTACTTTGGTGAGTCAGCTTACTTTGGTGAGTCATCTTACTTTGGTGAGTCATCTTACTTTGGTGAGTAATCTTACTTTGGTGAGTCATCTTACTTTGGTGAGTCATCTTACTTTGGTGAGTCATCTTACTTTGGTGAGTCATCTTACTTTGGTGAGTCATCTTACTTTGGTGAGTCATCTTACTTTAGTGAGTCATCTTACTTTGGTGAGTCATCTTACTTTGGTGAGTCTTCTTACTTTGGCGAGTCGAGTTATCTTACTTTGGCGAGTCATCTTACTTTGGTGAGTCATCTTACTTTGGTGAGTCATCTTACTTTGGCGAGTCATCTTACTTTGGTGAGTCAGCTCACTTTGGTGAGTCATCTTACTTTGGTGAGTCATCTTACTTTGGTGAGTCATCTTACTTTGGTGAGTCATCTTACTTTGGTGAGTCATCTTACTTTGGTGAGTCATCTTACTTTGGTGAGTCAGCTCACTTTGGTGAGTCATCTTACTTTGGTGAGTCATCTTACTTTGGTGAGTCAGCTTACTTTGGTGAGTCATCTTACTTTGGTGAGTCATCTTACTTTGGTGAGTCATCTTACTTTAGTGAGTCATCTTACTTTGGTGAGTCATCTTACTTTGGTGAGTCATCTTACTTTGGTGAGTCATCTTACTTTGGTGAGTCATCTTACTTTGGTGAGTCAGCTTACTTTGGTGAGTCAGCTTACTTTGGTGAGTCAGCTTACTTTGGTGAGATACACAGTGTCGCCGGATTCTGACAATAATTCTCTGACGTATTTCTCAAACACGCCATGTTTAAGTGATTGCGATCAAATTTAGTTTATTGTTCTCATTACTAAATCCACAGAGCGCTTCATCTACTGAAAATGCCCTCAAACATTTTACTGATGTATCAAACAGCGTATGTTTCAACCGTTTTCTTCTCCATTTTTTTCAAGAATAAATTTACCGCTCCTCAGGTTTATGGATATTTTGCCCTGTCATTGCCAGTACTCGGTCAGTGGTGATTTCAGGAATCGCCACTATTTGCAATTTCTCGCCTTAATTCCCTCTACCTGCAAACATTTGTCAGACAAACAATTTTCTAGGTCTTGGAAAACATCTTCCCCAATAGTCCTGTCTTTTAAGCTGAAAATATTTCTGTCATTCCGAAAGAATTGTTAATCTGAATTCCACAAATACATTATGAAAAGTTGAGATGCGTTGACATATTCGTACTTTCGTCAATCGCTAAGATATACCTGCTTCAATGGCGTCGTAGATATGGCGTTGATAAGAAAGTTCAGGTGGGCAGTCCACATGGTACGCACACCTGAAAATAGATTGACACGTAAACTGACGTCATGGTGGCCCTACACTAATAATCGTCACCACGGACGTCCACCAATGAGATGGAGAGATGGCCTTCGACAGGACCTTGGTCCGGCATGGTACTTAATGGCAAAGAACAGAGATGAGTTTAGACAAGATTTGGCTACCTGGCATAGGGCACATAATGTGCCCGAGTGAACACCAGGAGTACAGTATAACAGTCGAAAGCTTAATAATAATATTTGAATTCTTTAATTAGATCCTGCAATGTCACTATTATCTGGCCAGCAATGTCAACAATGCTACAGCGTCATATTCTTTGACAGGATGGAATTCTGCTTGAAACTATTTTACTTTTTTGGGTTTAACTTTCCGAATTCTACTGGCGAAGGTATGGTCCTTTCCACCACAGACCGCAGTCCTTTGAGCGATATCAGAACGCATTGGACAGTGTGTGTATCTGTTTGTTATGTGTTCCACTAAGGCAGTTTTACAGTACAGTAGTTTTGCCAATCCATTCTGTACTATAAAAGTGGTCGTACTGAGACCAATCCGTGACGTGCCCCAGTCAGGTCAGACATGAAGGGATTTGAACCCGGAATGATGGAAATGGAAACCAAGCTTGCGTTCGATTTACACCTCTACACCACGCACTTCCCTATTATTCTTTTGTAGGGTAAAACTTATTTTTCTAATCGCTTCCAAACACTCTTTAACAAATTCTCCCTCCTTCTTCGTCTTCTTCATCGTACGCAGTCAGACAGTAACCATTATTTTTTCGAAAAAAGCAGCGGTCATCCTGAGGCTGTCGACACTGCCATAGAGCTTGTCTAGTGTTGCCACCGGTGATGGCCACATCTGCTCTCTCTGATCCTCGTATGTCGGGCAGTTTTGCAGCACATGTTCAGCGGTCATTTTCCCGGTACCACACGGGCATTCGTCGGTGCCACCTATCTTCAATTTGTTGAATAAGTGGTACCTCAGTCAATTGTGGCCAGTGCGAAGTCTGAAGATCACGACCTGCTCTCTTCTGTTCAACTTAACTTAACTTAACGTCTTTATACTGATTTAGAAGACCCTGCAGAGTCTGTATACAACCAGTTACATTTACATCACCTTGCTCTAAAAGCTATAAGCATCCAGGTTATTCTTAAATGCATTAACTGTCCCTGCCTCCACTACCTCCCCTGGCAATGCATTCCAAGCAGACACCACTCTCTGACTAAAAAAATATTTTGGTATATACTGTTAATAGGCATCGTTTTTTAACAAATTCTCCTTCCAAAAATACATTGTTTTTTTCTGTGAAGTTAACATTGCGACAGAATAGCTTGCTTTGGTAATGGTACATGATTGTGGCAAAGATGAACACACGATCTTTTGCTGAGCCTGTTATTCGGATTGAAGCATATTCAACTTCCTTTAAAAAAAAATCTGCTATGGATTTCAAATGATCCGCATATTTCGTTTCATGATGTCTTTAAAATTGTACCTCTTAAACACAGTGACCATCGTCTCTGTAAATCAAATATGTTAACCTGGTGTTCTGGACACTGAAAAAGTAATTATTTCCTTACTGCTCTCTTTGAATTGTCTGTTTTGTTGGGAAACTTCTTTTTTTTTAAGTTCGTTCTGAGGTTCAAAATAAAATAGGATACCAAAATATTGGGAAGTAAAATTACAAGTGGGACAACAAACACCATCATTTTGAAACAATTTGACCGGATATCGCTTTCGTCTGCCAAATTTTGTTCCGTTACTGACAGATTCTATCTTTTGCTTTTCAAAATTATTTACCGGAAAATGGAAATAATCCAAACAATTAAATTATATCTCATTGACTGGTCACGGCGCAACGCGTTCAAATAATGGAAGGAATTAATGTGATTCAGAAAAGTAGAGCCGGTCTGTCCTAAAAAAAAAAAAATTCTAGCGGGCAGCAAAACTAGTAGTGGCGGCTGCAGGTTGAAGATTCCTGGTTTAGTATACAATTAGGTCTAGAAAAAGTTATGTTTGTGTATACTGCCAATTCCAGTTATGTTTCTGTATACTCAATCCCAGTTATGTTTCTGTATACTGACAATTCCAGTTATGTTTCTGTATACTGACAATTCCAGTTATGTTTCTGTATACTCAATCCCAGTTATGTTTCTGTATACTGACAATTCCAGTTATGTTTCTGCATACTGACAATCCCAGTTATGTTTCTGTATACTGCCAATCCCAGTTATGTTTCTGTATACTGACAATTCCAGTTATGTTTCTGTATACTGACAATCCCAGTTATGTTTCTGTATACTGCCAATCCCAGTTATGTTTCTGCATACTGACAATTCCAGTTATGTTTCTGTATACTCAATCCCAGTTATGTTTCTGTATACTGACAATTCCATTTATGTTTCTGTATACTGATAATTCCAGTTATGTTTCTCAATACTCAATCCCAGTTATGTTTCTGCATACTGAATATTCCAGTTATGTTTCTGTGTACTGACAATCCCAGTTATGTTTCTGTATACTGACAATCCCAGTTAAGTTTCTGTGTACTGACAATCCAGTTATGTTTCTATATACTGACAATCCCAGTTATTCTGGCGAGTTAAGTTAATAGCTGACGGAAAACGCGATTACGAATAATGTGATCCAATGGTGATAAGACGGTTCGGTCCCTGTGCGACCCTTTTCGCCACACACATTTGCTACTTATGTCCATGAACGCATCATGTCGTGGACTATTTTCGTAAAACACAGTTTACTTATAATATTGTTGTATATCATAAATGTATTTTATGCATTGTTTTCTTTGTAACAGAACTTATTCAATCGCCCACACACATTGTCATTGCTCATGTACTCTTCTTCTTCTTCTTCATCGTACGCAGTTAGACGTCAACCTTTATTTTTTCGAAAAAAGCAGCTGTCATCCTGAGGCTCTCGACACTGCCATAGAGCTTGTCTAGTGTTGCCACTGGTGATGGCCACATCTGCTCTCTCTGATCTTCGTATGTCGGGCAGTTTTGCAGCAAATGCTCAGCGGTCATTTTCCCGGTACCACACGTGCATTCGTCAGTGCCACATATCTTCAATTTGTTGAATAGGTGGTACCTCAGTCTATTGGGGCCAGTGCGAAGTCTGAAGACCACGACCTGCTCTCTTTTGTTCAACTGGTAATAGGCATCGTTTTTGGTGTAGCCAGTATGTTCGGTTTCCCATTTGGTCATGTATCTAGCTCTAATAAGCCGTTTTGACTCTTCGTATGTCTTACTAGTATCTGGTTGTGGTAGTCTTGCACCTTCTTTTGCCAGTCTGTCTGCCTCCTCGTTGCCTTGTATGTTGCAGTGGGATGGAACCCACTGTACCACTACTCTTTTGGTGCGGACTGCTGGAATAGTTGACAGAGTACTGCTCTTAAATCATTAAGTTCAATATTTTTCTGGCTTTTTAGTGCTGTGACTACGACCAGGGCATCTGTAAACTGCTCATGTACTCAATTCACATTAGTCAATTGCGTACTGCAAGCGATGTTGGCGACACCATCATTCGGTTTTGTCTTCATGATGTACCTTGCGCTGTATTTAAATTATAGTGATGAAGACGCTGCGTTGGTCATCAACCTCACTCTCTTGTCATGAGCTACCTCGGACCAGTGGCAAGACGTAAGTCAAGACGATTGGAGACACCTCATGATGTACCTTGCGCTGTATTTAAATTATAGTGAGGAAGACGCTGCGTTGGTCATCAACCTCACTCTCTTGTCCCGAGATACATTGGACCAGTGGCAAGACGTAAGTCAAGACGACTGGAGACAACTCATGATGTACCTTGCACTGTATTTAAATTATAGTGAGGAAGACGCTACGTTGGTCATAAACCTCACTCTCTTGTCATGAGCTACCTTTAACCAATGGCAAGACGTAAGTCAAGACGACTGGAGACAACTCATGATGTACCTTGCACTGTATTTAAATTATAGTGAGGAAGACGCTGCGTTGGTCATCAACCTCACTCTCTTGTCATAAGCTATTTTTAAAAATGGATTACATAATTCTTCTTTGTTTGTTCTCAAATGTCCGCTACCAAACTCGGAAACGGGTTTTGCAGGTAACAGAATGTAGTCCAGAGAACGGAATGCGTCGTGTTTTAGTTTGCTGCTTGACTGCGATATTTGCACATTTCGATCCAACACATCCGACTTCAGCAGACACTTTTGAGTACCGGGTTAGCCTTCCCTCTTCGATCGCTTCTACTTGCAATTCAGGATCACCGCGTGGGTCTTGGCAGCTCCTGTTCGCTGTCCCTGACGCTAGCAGTCAGCTATGAGTTGATGACAGATACAGCTCATGCGCTGATTACACGATAAAATCACTGATCTGTATAATCACATCTACAATACCGGATCTGTACCGATTCTTCGTCTTCAGTAATTGTCCTTAATAAGAACATTATCCAGAGCCGCCTCGTGGAGGTGGATAAGGCTATGGCTAACTATGATTCGCTGACTGTGATACAAGCTGTCAGCTCATACATTGCTGCATCTCTCTCCTCCCCCCCCCCTTTACCAATTTACCTGGGTTACGTTAATCTTTATAACACTACCCCCACCTACCTTCAAGGAACATAATTACAACTGAATGTTTAGATTTTAGATCAATCAGTCAGATAAGTCATGTCATTAAGATGCTACCAAAATCATACAGGATATTATTAGGTGTAGAGCAGACAACGCCTACAGCAGATTTCGACCGAACAGCGGAACAAAGTATGTGGATAAGAAACCTGTCATACACGTACATAGTTCCAGAAAATAACATTTATACGTGCTTTTTAGATTATAAAAAAATTGCTCTTTCAACATAAACGAGACATGCCGTGAAATGGTGGAAAATGTTACACGGGCCACAAGAGATGTGAAAGACAAATACATACCACGACACTGGGCTACAACCCGGTAGAAAGTGAGACGACACTGGGCTACAACCCGGTAGAAAGTGAGACGACATAAGAAGGAGAAGAGGAACAATAAGTCCAGCATGAGAGAAGAAGAGAATAACGTCTGGTTAAGTATAACATATTGATCGGACATGTTAGTCAGGGTCAAGTATAACATACTGATCGGACATGTTAGTCAGGGTCAGGTAAAACATATTGATCGGACATGTTAGTCAGGGTCAAGTATAACATACTGATCGGACATGTTAGTCAGGGTCAGGTAAAACATATTGATCGGACATGTTAGTCAGGGTCAAGTAAAACATACTGATCGGACATGTTAGTCAGGGTCAGGTAAAACATATTGATCGGACATGTTAGTCAGGGTCAAGTAAAACATACTGATCGGACATGTTAGTCAGGGTCAGGTAAAACATATTGATCGGACATGTTAGTCAGGGTCAAGTAAAACATACTGATCGGACATGCTAGTCAGGGTCAAGTATAACATACTGATCGGACATGTTAGTCAGGGTCAGGTAAAACATATTGATCGGACATGTTAGTCAGGGTCAAGTAAAACATACTGATCGGACATGTTAGTCAGGTTCAGGTAAAACATACTGATCGGACATGTTAGTCAGGTTCAGGTAAAACATACTAATCGGACATGTTAGTCAGGGTCAGGTAAAACATACTGATCGGACATGTTAGTCAGGGTCAGGTAAAACATACTGACCAAGACCGCCACCTCACTTCCTCGTAAGCCTCCCTGGAAACGGGCTATTATTCTTGTCAGCATGGCTAACGAGGTAGAGGATCGACGTGATTCCCGTTGTAATGATAGATATGCACGCGAAACCAAGCATTGCACAACCGTCTGGAGGACTCTGATACACCACCATCAGCACGCTCGCGATTCGCGGAAAGCCACTCCAGCCGGTTACTTAAAGCGCTGTTCAGGACGTTAAAAATAGAAAACTTACACATTATGGTCATTTACGACAGCATTCACAAACAGTCCGGCATGGGATATGAATGGACAAGACACAAGAATACTCAGTGACTTAAACTGACAAGATTTACCCACCATGTGTAAATGTAACAAAAGTGAGGAGACAAGGTCGTGTTCTGTCTCATTGTCTATTTAACATTTACCAAGAACAATCCAGTTTATCAGAAAATAGAGGAAATGCCAAGACGTATCAGTGGCGTGTCAATCAGTAGTCTCAGATATGCAAATGACACATTTCTGTTGGCTGTAAGTGAACAAGAATGATAGGAATTGACGATTGAAACTAATGACCAAACGTCAGGAATATGGATTTGAACATTAACACATAGAAAACGGAAACTACGATAATAGCGTGGTAGAGAAGACATCTTCTCTGCAGTGATCAGACACTAGAAAATGAAACGAGATTCTCTAATCTTAAACGTATAATAAAGAAGGATGAGAGATAGGTTTGGGTGCGAGTGAAGGGGGGGGGGGGGTGCTTTGCTTTGTTTCAAATGTTTCAATGCAGTTTGTATAGTTTTGCGGGATCAAGATGCTGTACAGTGAATGAGTTGCAGTGATCAGCAACCCATTGATGACTGCTAGCGTCAGGGCCAGCAAACCAGGGCTGCCAAGACCCTTCTACTCCTCCACGCGATGATCCTGGATTACAGGATGCAACAGAGAAAACTGGCTAAGGTGAAGGGATCGAAGAGAGAAGACTAGCCCGGTACTCAAAAATGCCTGCAGAAGTCGGATGTGTCGAACCGAAAGGTGCAAATATGACAGTCAAGCTGTAAACTACGACACAAAGCAAACCGCTCTCCAGACTATATCTTGCTACTTGCAAAGCCCTTTTCAGAGGTTGGTAGCAGGAGATTGAGAATGAATGAACGAACGACCGAAGATGTACAGTAATGCGAAAACATTCGGTGTTGGTTGATACAATATGTAATGTTATAATTCTGCCAGGGAAACATACTTAGTATTTCTAACACATTAGAAAACTATATTCATGGAAAAACCCAGAATCAGATTGATTTTTATTATATCAGAAACAGATTAAAGAATAATGCCAGGAACGCCATACGAGACATACTCTAGAGCAGACATCAAATCAGACCACAATCTTGTTTGTACAAAAAAAGCATATATAACTCAAAAATCAGGCAGCAAAGGAATAAATACATGTAATACAAACGTTTGCGCTAAAACAGTCGGATATACTGCAAAAATACCAGGTAGCAGCAAAGAACGAATATGAAAACTTACAATCAGAAGACAAGGAGATATACAAGGAAGGAAACACAGAGGAGAGAATAGACGCTAAATCGGAATATCTAAAAACCAGTACGCAAGTAGTAAATAAATCGTTACCTGATAAAGAAACAAGAATGGTTGACAGATGACATCTTAACTAATTAACTAAAATGGCAGATAGAAAATAGGCTAGAAACACTTTTGGGTATACATCACTAGATAAAGAGGTACGTACAATGTGCAGGCAGACCAGAGAATAGTCGTTGGAAGAAAAATGCAAGGTAATAGAAGAAATAGCACTAATACACAATACACGAGAAATACATATGGAAATAAAAGGAAACAACAAAGAAGACACAGGTGACGCAGGGTATGGGATGCATCTGAGATAAGAATGGGAACATTTTGATGGATGAGAGGGCCATATCAAACAGATTGAGGGAGTATACAAGAGAACTTTGTGAGGAGCAAGCCAAGTCATCAACATATGATAATGAAGGACCAAGTATCCTCAGATCAGAGGTGGGAAATATGATAAAAACTATGAGAAAAAAGAAAGCAGCAGGCTCAGATTTCATAAACATAGACATGCTAGAGGCCCTGGAAGACTTTGGTAAATATATACTCACTGATCTGTGTAATGACATGCACATCTGGATGCATACCAACGATCCTGACAACATCAACATTTATAACAATACCAAAAAAAAAAGCAGAATGGAACAGAAAGTTCAGACTTTAGAACAATCAATCTAATAAGCCACACAATTGAAATACTGCATAAGATCATACAAGAGAGAATAAGAGGTAAAGTAGAGAGGAAAGTTTCAAACGAACAATTTCGTTTTAGAAAGTATAATGGAACAAGGGAAGCAATTTTCTGTTTGCGAACTCTGGAGTCCAACAGGAGAAATTAATTCAATGTCTTCAAGAAATAGGTCTAGATGGTAAAAACATAAGACTGCTATGTAATCTGTACTGGGGACAAACTGCTACAGTAAAATCAGGAAAGTTATGCTCTCCAAGTATAACAAGAGGAGTGAGGCAAGGATGTATTTTATCCCCTAGTCTTTTTAATATCTACACTGAACAAATATTCAAACATATATCATGAATACCAGGGCTTGTCATTGGAGGAGTCGCAATGAATAACCTAAGATGATACAATTTTGATGGTAAATAGTGTGCAAGAATTGCAGGAGCTTGGGACAACAGTATAACAAACAAATAAAGAATTTGGATTAGACATAAACATAAAAAGCAAAGACTGGGATACTTGAGAATAGTAACAAGAAACCATGTATGCAGATTTAAAAAAAACTACTTGATAAAAATAAACTACTTGAACAGGTACATAGTTTCTCCTATGTAGGTAATAAAATAACAGAATAAGGTAGCGATGAAACGGAAATCAGAAAGAGAATAGGTATGGCCTATTCAACAACATGCTACACATTCTGACATCCAAACAGATAAATCAGAATTTGAAAATGAGAATTGTCAGGTGTTATACATATTGGTCACTACTTTATGGCGCAGAATCATGAACACCGAGTAACAAGTTGGAAAAGAGTATCGAAGTCTTCGAAATGGGGTTATATAAAAAAAGGGGTCGCATTTCTTGGAAAGAAAAGAAAACAATTTAAGAGGTATTAAAGAAGTTGCAAATGAAAAAAATAAGTATTGTCCGAAATCAAGGTTAGACAGTTACTTTATTTTGGCCATATAACAAGAAATATCTCCTTGTTGAAGACCATATCGGAGGGTAGGGTGGAGGGCAGTTGTCCAAGAGGCAGACAGTGTTACAGTTAGGCGGATAACGTCGGGAGATGAATTGAAAAAAAGCCTGTCAGATTCCACCATTTTAACAAGATAGAGAGAGTACACTTGTTATTCATTACAGCCGACCGTCGATGCAAAGATGGCACTTGAACTGAACATAAATAATCTACTATCTGAACAAATATAATATTTTAAATTTACCTGTGTGAATCTGTCCACCGAAGAACCCAGCAGAACGAAGCGGAGATTCCAAACGTGAATTCTTTGATCTCTCCGTGGAACACGTAGGTGGGCTAGATCGGTCAAAGATAAAAGAACTTTGCCAACGAATTGACGAAAAGGTGCCCACGTGAGCATAACTTGACAGGGATGTGAAGCTTACGCATTCTTCATGTCTATTTTGGTGTCCAGGATGAGCAGCCATAGTGCAGTATTGTTACTTGGCTTATTAAATCCCTAATATTTTGGCGTCTAGACACGATTATGTTTGCAATGTCAAACTATCGCTAGAAAATAGAAACACATTTAGGAAAACTTGATATTGTGAAACCTTCTTCTTCTTCTTCTTCTTCTTCTTCTTCTTCTTCTTCTTCTTCTTCTTCTTCTTCTTCTTCTTCTTCTTCTTCTTCTTCTTCTTCTTCTTCCTCTAATTCCTCCTCATCTTCTTCAAATTTTTCCTTATCTTCCTCTTTCCTTTTTCCTCTTTCCTTCTTCTGTCTCCTCTCTCTCGTCTTCTTCTTTCTCTTCTTCTTCTTCTTTTATCTTACTGTACTTTTCTTACGGGTCGCAGAGAGAAGGTATGCCTAGAATTCTGGTTTTCGCGAGGTGGGAGACTTATGTTGCCGACGTCACCGGAGTCGACCTCTGGTTGTTTGCTAGGCGTGCTGAAGTAGTTCGCTCACTTTGAAAACCAGCTTCCGGTAGTCATGAAACACTAGAATTAGGGAGAGTTTATGAAGACAATAGCGGGTGTGCTATGCAGTCTAGCGGTACTGGAACATTGCAGCACACCTTGTCACCAGGTAACGAGAACTAAATGCCTTGCGTTGTGCTATGTTTTTTGGGCTAAACAAATGTATTATGTGCTTGTTCTATTGCATATAATTACAAAAAGGAAAGACCAAAAGTGAAATTATTTAATAATTTAACTGTTATAAAATGAAAATAAAGTGTAGATAATTGACTAAGTTATCCAATTCGGTGATACAATAAACATCTTGAATGCCGGTAAACCTAGGCCTGGTCTTGACAGTTTAGTTTTCAGGCACAGCGATTAGAAATGTGAATAAACATAACACTTGGCAGTTTAGTTTTCAGGCACAAATATCAGAAATGTGAATAAACACGACACTTGACAGTTTAGTTTTCAGGCACAAAGATCAGAAATGTGAATAAACACGACACTTGATAGTTTAGTTTTCAGGCACACAGATCAGAAATGTGAATAAACACGATACGTGACAGTTTAGTTTTCAGACACAAAGATCAGAAATTTGAATACACACGATACGTGACAATTTAATTTTCAGACACAAAGATCAGAAATTTGAATACACACGACTCTTTGTAATTTCACGATATGATACAACAGAATGGCTGATAGTTGTGAGATTCGATCCAAGCGTTTTGTTCGTCGTCTATTCTGTTTTATAACAAAAGTGGAGTTTGGAATAGACGATGATGTCATTTATAAGTTTCTCTTACAGAAAAAGAGTTGTTGTTGTTGTTATTTCGAATGCCAACAACACGTAGGTTACTCTTTTGTGCGCCACGAAAAGAACGTTAAGGCACAGATTGCAGTAGCTTTCGTTACATCTCAAGCGGGCTGATGAAGGTGGACCGGGGTCCTTCAGAAGGATGTGCAATGCTTGGCTTCATCTGCGTGCCACTCAATACTACGGAAATCACGTCGATCCCTCATCACGTTAATCAGGCTGCCATGAAAACAGCCCATTTCCATGAAAGAATTCCAAAAAAGCCGAGGGGAGGGTCTTGCCAGTATATTTTGCTTGACCCTGACTTACATGTCTGATCAGTATATTTTGCCTGACCCTGACTAACATGTCTGATCAGTATATTTTGCGTGACCCTGACAAACATGTCTGATCAGTACATTTTGCCGGACCAGACGTGTAGCAGATCCCACTGTTTGCCCTAAGGTTATTCTAACTTAGAACATTATCACACTCATCTACATCATTCCTGACCACACACAGCAAATGACATAGCAAACATCAGATGGCATATTTATTACATAATACTCATACCAGAAAAATGAGTAGTGAAATTACAAACAAAATACAATTAATATCATCTTAACTAAATATTCCAATATTATTTATATGTTAATATAAATATTAACTAAAGCGGAAATTTTAAGCATTAGCTATTGATGGAATTCCCAACTATCAAAAACCCAGTTTTATTGCCGTACACACATCACATACCCATCTAGATCTCACCTAGTCGATCTACACACTCGCTTAACTCGTCAGAACATACATCGTTCACAAGGTGTCTTGCCTACAACACACGTTCAGATTATCTATTAATACAAAACGCCCACACACACCTAATTGAGCGGCTGGACCCCGACTCAAAATGGCGTATGCTGTTTGAGCGATCCTGTTCTATCTCCAACATTCGTACAGCAGTCTATCAATCACTCCTCTACTAAGTCGGTGAGCTAAACAGACTCCTATCTACATTCACTCATTCTCTCTCTATACCAGCCTCCATGAGCTAAACTTTGGCTAGTGTTAAATACTCTCAAGCAGTATCAGAGCTGACCAATGGATTTCAGGGGGATGGCTCTATTCAGTCGTTATTGGAACGAATTACTGTGAACACCTGTCACTCATCTATCGCAGCAAGCTCCGCTGCCCTCCCGTCTGTCACTCACCCTCCACTGCCCAAATCGGAACTCCAGTGGTCAGTTCCTACCTGTACATTCTTTTCCCAACTCCGATTTCCTTTGTTGAGACGGTGAGTGACCTTGGCGTAGTGATCAGACACAGAGTGACATTGGCACGCATTCAGGTACCTTTGTTCTCATCACATCACCCCTGCCCCAAACGCTATGCCCAGACTGGAAATGTTACATACGCTAGTTTTCCTGCCAATACAGAAGAGGAGAATCACGTCCATTTATAAATAAAATTAGTAAGTAATATACTTGTATTGAATATATTTTGTCTAATATATTTTAAATTTTTAAGCACACATTGTCTGAGGTTTACGGTACCCCGCTGATATATATATATATATATATATATATATATATATATATATATATATATATATATATATATATATATATATATATATATATGTGTGTGTGTGTATATGTATTTCAGACTCTTGTTCATACCAATATATCAGCTATTTGATATTGTATGAAATTGCGTGAGCCGATCTATCAACTCAACGGAACGTTTAAGTTAGTTAATTATGCATTTTTCTGAAAGCCTTTGCTCGGGTTGACTGCTAAATTTTCGTGTACTGTTTTTTTTTCTATCAAGTTGACACCGCCTTTTTAAAGAATTGTTACTTCTTTTATTAACAATTTCTCTGTCTTGTACTGCAAACTTCCATCTAATCTTTAGATAGACCTTACCATACTGTTATATAAATAAGAATAAAAGAGGCTAGATAAGTTTTCAGTAAATTGCGGAACTTATGGAGTTTAAAAATACACAAAAATATGTCTTAAACGCCAATGTAAAGTCCATTCTATTTTATGTGAAGTAAAGTAAAGTAACCCATAGAATTACTGCCGCCAGGGTGTGAGGTGTTAGCGATGTCACATTTCAAAGGCTCGGCTTAATGAGGGCGGTAGCCATCTCCTCTCCCTCGCCGCCTTTGCCTCCCGGACATTTAAGGCTGGTTCGACCCTGGAGTGAATGCGGTCTGAAAAAACATTACCTCCTCAACTGGTGAATGAACCCAGGACCACTCAGATGCGAAGCTAGAGCGCTAACCACTGCGCTACGCTATTTTATGTAGTACAATAAAAAAAAACATTAACCAAAACGGCCCTGTTCTGATGTTCAACATTAATCGAAACATATATATTTATATACACAAGGGATGGCCGTATAGTATTCATATTAATTTATCATTAGGAACTCGTATTCCATTTTCCTGCAAATCCGACTCATATTAGCTTTTCTTGCATTCCATGTTTCTGTAAATCATCTTGCATTTCATTTTTCTGTAAATCATCTTGCATTTCATTTTTCTGTAAATCATCTTGCATTTCATTTTTCTGTAAATCATCTTGCATTTTATTTTTCTGTAAATCATCTTGCATTTCATGTTTCTGTAAATCATCTTGCATTTCATTTTTCTGTAAATCATCTTGCATTACATTTTTCTGTAAATCATCTTGCATTACATTTTTCTGTAAATCCCGCTTATATCATTTTTTCTTGTCTTCAGTTTTCTTGTAAATCATTCTCATATCAACTAATCTTGCAGTAAATTTTCTTGTAAAATAAATCATTCTCATATCTGCTTATCTTGCATTAAATGTTCATGTAAATAATTCTCATATGTGCTTATCCAGCATTCAATTTTCTTGTAAATCATTCTCATATCGCCTTATCTTGTATTCAAAGAGTTAAGGAAAAGTCAAGAAGTTATCACGCCATGAGGCATTTAGAGGATGACGTGGTCAGCATCACGCCGGCCACCTTTACTTCCAAGATTTTTTTGGTACGCAATTTCTGTGGCTGGGTCGACCCCAGGAGCCGGTTTGCGATCAGGAAAAAAATCCCACACCAACTGGGGATTGAACCCTGATCGCCTGCATAGGAATCCAGTGCACTACCATGGCCTTATCATATTCAATTTTCCTTTAAATCCTCCTCATATCTGCTTATCTTGTATTCAATTCTCCTGTAAATCCCCTTCATATCTTCTTATCTTGTATTAAATTTTCCTGTAAATCCCCTTCATATCTGCTTATCTTGTATTAAATTTTCCTGTAAATCCTGCTTTTATCAGTTTATCTTATATTCAATTTTCTTGTAAATACCGCTCATAGCTTATCTTGTATTCAATTTCGCTGTAAATCCCCTCATATCGGTTTATGTTGCATTCAATTTCCCTATAAATCCCCTTATATCGGCTTATTATTCACAGTTTGCATGACATTCTCCTGCAATCCTGCTCGAACTTGCCAATGATAAAAATATTCGTATTAAATCTCTGACATCATCAAGTATCGATTCCGTCCTCCATACAGACAGGGAATTGTCCAGGCGGACAGATAACTCCCACCACATGCCGTTCTCAACAATCATGGTGCTGGAGTAGTCTGCTCTGTGATTTCATTCAGGGTTCCCAGAACACTTCAGCGCCAACCCATTTCATCAAGTTTTATTAACATCTACCTTCGTAACGAATTATTTTCATTTTGTATTCTTGGTAGTCCCCTCGCGATGACATTTAGAGTCGTAACATAGATTGTTCTTGTATTAGCTCCCACATATAGCACCATAATGGTGCTAATGATTTGTAGAATTTAACCACATGTAGTCTTACAATTATGTCGTATAATCCGACTAAATAGGGGTGTGCATGTTTGTAAACACCCACACCATTTACAGTGATTTAGTGATTGTTACAGAAGCCACATTCAAGTGCTTGATTACCGGTTCCAGTAAGAGGGTTAGCTGTAGCAATGGTCTTATACTTCAGATGGAGCGACATGAAATTATTGATAACTGATAAGTATAAGCCTGGCATAATTGGCATATACTGTTTGTTAACTATTAATGTGCAGTGATAGCGATGAGAGATACGATTTAGTGAGACAGAGAGAGAGAGAGAGAGAGCGAGAGAGAGAGAGAGTGAGAGAGACATGAGAGATTGGTGTGTATGAAAGAGACGAAGAGAACGTTTCGGGTATATGTGTGTGTCAAGCGAGAGCAAAACATAGGGTTTCGTGTCGGGAGAGAGAGAGAGAGAGTTTCATGTGTGAGAGGGGACAGAGAAACATGGGGTTTCATGTGTGGAAGGAGAGAGAGAAACAGATGGTTTCATGCGTGGAAGGAGAGAGAGAAACATATGGTTTCATGTGTGGAAGGAGAGAGAGAAACAGATGGTTTGATGTGTGAGAGCAAAGAGACAAACAGAGGGTTTCATGTGTCGGAGGGAAGAGAGAAACAGAGGGTTTCATGTGTGAGAGAGGAGAGAGAGAAACAGAGGGTTTCATGTGTGAGAGAGGAGAGAGAGAAACAAAGGGTTTCATGTGTGAGAATGGAGAGAAATAGATGGTTTCATGTGAGAGAGAGGAGAGAGAGAAATAGAGGGTTTCATGTGTGGGAGGAGAGAGAGAAACAGAGGGTTTCTTGTCTGAAAGACGAGAGAAAAACAGGGTTTCATATGTGGGAGAGGAGAGAGCTGCAGTGTTCAGCGACCCATAGCTGACTGCTAGCGTCAGGGCCAGCTAACCAGAGCTGCCAAGACCCTTCTACACCTCCACGCGGTGATCCTGGATAACATGCTGCAGCAGAGCAGAATGGCTAAGGAGAAGGGATCGAAAGAGGTAATGCTAACCCGGAACTCAAAAAATGATTGCCGAAATCGGATGTATTGGACCGAAAGGTGCAAATATTGCAGTAGAGCTGTGAACTACGACACAACGCATTCCGTTCTCTGGACTACATTCTGCTACTTATGCCCATGTTTGGTAGCGGGAGATTGAGAACGAACAAAGCTAAGCCAAAGAGTATGTTTCACGTGATCCTGAATATTCTTTGCTTCAAAGAGCGCAACAAACGAGAATTGGAGAACTTAACTTAACTTCTTTATACTGGTTCAGAAGACCCTGTAGAGTCTGTATACAACCAGTTACATTTACATCACCTTGCTCTAAAAGCTATGCGCATCCAGTTTATTCTTAAATGCATTAACTGTCCCTGCCTCCACTACCTCCCCTGGCAATGCATTCCAAGCAGATACCACTCTCTGACTAAAACAATATTTCCTAATATCTAATCTGGACCTCTCTTTAGTCAGCTTGTAGCTATGCCCTCGTGTTATTGTGGGTGGCTGTATTTTAAAAAACTTGTTATAGTCTAATTTATCCATTCCTCTGATCATCTTATAAACCTGTATTAAGTCACCACGAATTCTTCTCTCTTCGAGACACTGTAGGCCGGTTTTACTGAGTCGTTCCTCATAACTGTAATTCTGGAATCCCACTATCATCTTTGTCGCTCTATTTTGTATTCTTTCCAGCATGTTTATATCCCCTCTATGATAAGGACTCCACACCTGTACACAGTACTCCAATCTAGTTCTAACTAAAGCTTCATACAGTTTGACGATCACTTCCTTGCTCCTATGTTTAATATTTCTTTTTATCATACCAAACACATGAAATGAAATCGGCAGAGGCAACAGATGCAACCCTGTGGAACCCAAAATAGGAATCATGTCGCTAAAATTCCAGAAACTGTTGTCGTTTCCTATCCGACTTTTAAAAACTCGGATTAACTTTGAAGTGTATCTGGTTTCGTGTTTATTAGAAAGTAACACTTGTTTGTAAATATGGAGGTATTTTCCCACCCTGATACAAGCATAAGAAAGTAACTGTGTACGCATTTCTTTTGCTAAATAGGGATTAGAACGCGTCTGGTCTTGTAGTACGTAAGAGTGGAGAAGAAAAAAGAAAAATGCGTGTCGGAAGTTGACGTCAGAAAACGACGGACTGACGTCAGAGAAAAAAAAACGGTTGATTTTGAAATGCTCAAGGCGACGGATAAATAGGTCTGAAGGAGAAAAGCTGTGCTTAGAGTTGGGAGAATCTTCCTAGTGGTGGAGAATAATCTATCTAGCCGAGTAATACATTTAGAAAGACGAAAAAAATATAGGCACATAAACATATTATTTTTAATTTACCAGATAATTGTTACCAGTTTACACAAACAAAACAAAGACTGTAACATATGCTGTCAGTTTACCAATTATCTGTTTCCAGTTTACAATAGTAAAACAAATTCTATGTCACATCTGTTTATAGTTTACAATATTAAAACTAAGAAACGGTAACATGATATCTTTAAGTTTGTTAGTATCTGTTTCCAGTTTACAATATTAAAACAAACAAAAAAACTCTGTCTCAGATGTTTCCAGTTTACAATATTTAAAAAAAACAAAAAAACTCTGTCTCAGATGTTTCCAGTTTACAATATTAAAACAAACAAAAAAGCACTGTCTCAGATGTTTCCAGTTTACAATATTAAAACAAACAAAAAAACTCTGTCTCAGATGTTTCCAGTTTACAATATTAAAACAAACAAAAAAGCACTGTCTCAGATGTTTCCAGTTTACAATATTAAAACAAACAAAAAAGCACTGTCTCAGATGTTTCCAGTTTACAATATTAAAACAAAAGACACTGTCTCAGATGTTTCCAGTTTACAATATTAAAACAAAACAAAAAATATATCTCAGATGTTTCCAGTTTACAATATTAAAACAAACAAAAAAACTCTGTCTCAGATGTTTCCAGTTTACAATATTAAAACAAACAAAAAAAACTCTGTCTCAGATGTTTCCAGTTTACAATATTAAAACAAACAAAAAAACTCTGTCTCAGATGTTTCCAGTTTACAATATTAAAACAAACAAAAAAGCACTGTCTCAGATGTTTCCAGTTTACAATATTAAAACAAACAAAAAAGCACTGTCTCAGATGTTTCCAGTTTACAATATTAAAACAAAAGACACTGTCTCAGATGTTTCCAGGTTACAATATTAAAACAAAACAAAAAATATATCTCAGATGTTTCCAGTTTACAATATTAAAACAAACAAAACAACTCTGTCTCAGATGTTTCCAGTTTACAATATTAAAACAAACAAAAAAGCACTGTCTCAGATGTTTCCAGTTTACAATATTAAAACAAAAAAACAAAAAACTCTGTCTCAGATGTTTCCAGTTTACAATATTAAAACAAACAAAAAAACTTTGTCTCAGATGTTTCCAGTTTACAATATTAAAACAAACAAAAAAACTCTGTCACAGATGTTTCCAGTTTCCTGGAGTCAAACAGCGACAACGTAAACATAAAAGTCGTTGCTAGTATCACTCTTTCGTAAGAATCAGCTTATCTATATATGTTGTTGTTGGGGTTGTTGTGGATACCCACAATAAGTATGTTCAATTTATTTTGGCGCCCTAAATAGGTCGTTAAGTGGCGGATTGCTGTAGCTTTTTTCACATATGGAGCGTGCTGACGAAGACTGACCGGAGTATTTCGGACGTTTAGATATCTCTGCTCAGTTCGACGTTCTTTTAAAATACTTGGAAAGAGAGGCGCCGGTGATTGAGCAGTTTATTTATTTGTCTCCGCCTGCCTTGCGGGATATTTGTTTACGGGAAAGGCTAGGGGAGTAAACCCCGAGGAAACATCTACATCGTGTGCTATCTCCAGTCGTCTCGATAATATCTTGCCACTGGCTAAAGATAGCTCAGGACGAGAGTGAGGTGGACAAATTGCGCAAAGCTTACTCACTTTAATTCAAATCACCTCCCAAGTCACTCTTTCAACCATTTCATCGGACAGAGCAAAAGGAATATATTGTCTACACGGCTGAACACACACACAGAGAGAGAGAGAGAGAGAGAGAGAGAGAGAGAGAGTGGCCATCATAACACGTAATGATGAACATTATATATATCACTTGACAAAGGTTCCCAAGTTCAACATCTCTGTAAGACATAAATGTTTGCCTAATCCGGGATGAAACTGAAACCTAGCCCGTATACTCTACGGCGATTGCAGGGGGAAGTGGCATTTATTCCTCGCCCAAAAATGCCTCTGGCAACCACGGCAATTAAAACAAACACCATGTTACGATGAGTAGTAACAAAAATCAGCCATAATATTTTCTTTTGGCTTTTAAAAATTGCCATATTATGGCTACTTTTTACTTTCCTTCGCATTTAGATTTAGCACAGAATGAGGCAAACATGTGTCGCCCTTTCATCATACGCATTTTAACACCTAGGCACTAATCGTACTGGAAGAACGATGTATGAAGTAGTGCCTAGGCCACGGAAAGTAAGTAAGTATCATACGCATCACATTCCCTAACTCTATGGGGCTCAGAAGGAGAAGTACTCTTATATAAAAGGTAAAACCGTGAGCTATCCACCAGACCATTCATATTTATAGCTCTTTTTTGTGCTATAATTTTCTAGCAGGTAATGCTGTCTGTGGCAGGCAACTTTTAAAAAAGTCACAAAATCTTATCCATACAACAATCCTGGGTGATGAGTGTTAAGGAAATGATGCTAATTGGTCTTTCGTTCCAAGTGAAGCATGGGACCACGAGTACAGTTTGCACACTCACAGGAAGCCTACATCCAAGCATTTACATTGACTGGCTCAGTAGCAATGATTTTATATGTTGATCGTACAATCTACATGCATATCCCTCTTTAATCGCCTTTTGGACGTTCTTGGCAGGTTACAGTGATCCTATTTTTTTCAGGCCATGTGTAAGTTTTAAATACTCTAAAAATAGCTACATGATCCTTCTACACATTTTTCTTGTGATATTAAAGCTTCTTCCTAAATGACAATCACACGCGCTATGTGTTCTATTAATACGTATTTGAAGATAAAATAGTTTTTCATGACAGACATACGTTTCTAACGCTTTATCTTTGGAGAAATTCGTATTTGCGCATACAAAAGCTCGAGAACCGTTGGGGTAATCAGATAAATGAATACAGAGAATGCGAATAAAGGCTTCCGTTTTAATATGAACATTCTAATAAGCCCAGTCAATTTGTGAACGACAGCCATACCTGACTTGGTGTTGTCCCACACAATAGTAAGGTCTCTACTTCAAACAATGACTATGACTTCCTGGTTAATATCCGTCGTCAGCTGTCGAGACACAATCTTCTGTCAGGCGGCGCTATTGTCTACTCTCAAACCACTAACTCAAAAACAATAATCTTCTTCTTCTTTTTCTTCTTCTTCTTTTCTTCTTCTGTTTTTGTTCACCATGTTCTTAATTTGTTTGCATTTAAGAGTTCCCCACGGCTCCGAAGTAACTTTGTGTGGATGACCGTCTCTGTTGGTCTGTGAGCAGTTAGCTAAGCATATTTTGTAGGTTATGTTCCGCGCTGCAGGTCTGCACGTACGCGTTTGTGATATGGCTAATTCCATTCGTCTAAGTGGTTAGTCAATCCGGTGTGACCTAGTCTCACTCTGAACACGATTTTCTGTAACTATCAATCAAGATAATTGTGCTGTTGTCGCTCGGTTGGTTAACTTTCCTTATGGATTGAAAAAAGGGGCTTCCTTTTCTGGAAAGTCATTATCTGTTAATTTTGTTCTCATGTTGTTTCCTCTTTTGCTAATTTGTCTGTTCTCTCGTTTCATGGCACGCCACATTGTAATGATATCTACTGTAGCATTACCCTTCGTTTGACATTTAGTTCGTCTAAGACTTTTTTTTTAACTCTGACAATTTATCAGTTGGTTTGCAAACCCAACGAACCATATTCAAATCATGTCACGTTCGGTTTGATAGATCAGGTATGCTGTGGATTTTTTTTCATGATATAACCGCTTCTCCTAGTCGACCCAGCTGTAAATGGGTACTTAACGAAATCATAGGCAAATTTTGAAGCCGCTTTGGGTGCTAAAGAGTTCGTGTTCTGTCGTCGGTACTTTCAAACATGGAAGAGGCTGATCACATATTAGAGCGCCAAGCTGGAGTATAGTCAATCCTTTGAGTCGTTTTCCATGTTTACCTGCATTCTTGAGGACTTTCAGAACTGACATTACATCTGTAACGTGCTGACATTGGCTTAACGTGTTTTTAAAATTATTTCTGGAGCAATGTACAACAGCCGAACAGTTTGTACATACTGTTCCGGTGGCAGATCTGTCAAATTTCAATGTTTTGACTCTAGTCTTGTTCTTTAAGGCGGTAACATTCTGTTTGCGAATGCATGTTCTGTCAAACCCCGATAGTGACATTCCTGGTTATTTTAGAGAGCCTGAGTCAATGCAAATCAGGCATCACCCAGACTGAATCTCTCGTGCAGAAAAAATATAAAAGCACTTATCTATGAAAATAGCTGCAGTCCAATCAGCCACAGGTTATCATGGTTCCTCTCACCGTCAACATCATCATCATCATCATCATCATCATCATCATCATCATCATCATCATCAACAATACCATCATCATCATCATCATCATCATCATCATCAACAACACCATCATCATCATCATCATCATCATCATCATCATCATCATCATCATCAACAACACCATCATCATCATCATCATCATCCACAACACCATCATCATCATCATCATCATCATCATCATCATCAACAACACCATCATCATCATCATCATCATCCACAACACCATCATCATCATCATCATCATCCACAACACCATCATCATCATCATCATCATCCACAACACCATCATCATCATCATCATCATCATCATAATCATCATCAACAACACCATCATCATCATCATCGCCAACCAGTATTGTTCCCATTGGAACAAAGCTCCGCAACAGATGCTCTCCACCTTTTCGTTTTCTCTTCCGTCTTCTTGAATTCTACCCACGAGACCCCGATTGAACTGACTTCCTTTTCAACTGTCTGTTACCAGGTGTTTCTAAACCTTCTTACTCGTCTATTTCCACGTGGGCTCCAATCCAATCCACGTCTGGCTATATTGTCTGACTTCTTTCTAAGAGTGCGTCCTTCTCATCCTCGCTGTCTTTCCCCAATCTCCTGATATATCGGTCATTGCTACAGTTAAGTCCCTGCCCTTACCTCTGACCACCTAACAGCGAGTATGCAACGAAGAAACTACAGTCAAAAGATACCACCGATTATCATGGCTACTCTAGTATAATTTATTACAACTAAAACTTTCTCGAGTGACATCCATATATATCTTACAATCACACACATATAGGCAGGCCTAGTGAAACGTTGATAACTTCTGAGGTATTAAAAAAATAAAAACATATTTACTGTATAGTTCTATTCGTTCACATGATGTTGGGGCCCAAGCAGAGAGCACAAAATAATAACACTGTAACCTGTCTGGCATTTCGCTAGAGAGGACTAAGGAGAGTTCAAGATGGACTGGTTATCCCATCCTGTAGAAACGTTTAGCCCCTGAACCTTCAAGACGGACATATCAACATTTAGTGACTTAACGTGCGTCTTGAAGACTTAGGCCTCGCCAGGAACCGACAATGTATTGATTTGATTGATTTTATAGTCATATTGAATAAATGTTACTTTATTTACAACTATCATTTATGAAATTGAGTCCATTCCTAGAATACACTGAAAGGATTTATAGGGACGGAAATATTCCAATACGATACTGAAATGGAAAATACAGTGAAAGGATAGGGAAATTATTAATTTCTGTAGTAGCTCGTGTAAAAATTAAAGGACCAGAAATAACATCAGGGTCAGGCGTAACATGCTGATCAAGGTGGTAGTGAAGAGTAACATCAGGGCCAGGTGTAACATGCTGATCAAGGTGGGAGTGAAGAGTAACATCAGGGTCAGGTGTAACATGCTGATCAAGGTGGGAGGGAAGAGTAACATCAGGGCCAGGCGTAACATACTGATCAAGGTGAGAGGGACGAGTAAATTAGGGTCAGGTGTAACATGCTGATCAAGGTGAGAGGGACGAGTAAATCAGGGTCAGGTGTAACATGCTGATCAAGGTGAGAGGGACGAGTAAATTAGGGTCAGGTGTAACATGCTGATCAAGGTGGAAGCCAAGAGCAACATCATGGTCAGGTGTAACGAGCGGATCTAGGTGAGAGGGACGAGTAAATCAGGGCCAGGTGTAACATGCTGATCAAGGTGGAAGCTAGGAGAAGCACTAGGGCCAGGTGTAACATGCGGACTAAGGTGAGAGGGACGAGGAAATCAGGGTCAGGTGTAACATGCTGATCTAGGTGGAAGCCAGGAGAAACACCAGGGCCAGGTGTAACATGCTGATCAAGGTGGAAGCCAGGAGAAACATCAGGGCCAGGTGTAACATGCTGATCAAGGTGGGAGTGAAGAGTAACATCAGGGTCAGGTGTAACATGCTGATCTAGGTGGAAGCCAGGAGAAAAATCAGGGCCAGGTGTAACATGCTGATCAAGGTGGGAGTGAAGAGTAACATCAGGGTCAGGTGTAACATGCTGATCAAGGTGGGAGTGAAGAGTAACATCAGGGCCAGGTGTAACATGCTGATCGAGGTGGGAGTCAAGAGAAACATCAGGGCCAGGTGTAACATGCTGATCAAGGTGGGAGCCGAGAGAAACATCAGGGCCAGGTGTAACATACTGATCAAGGTGGGAGCCAAGAGAAACACCAGGGCCAGGTGTAACATGCTGATCAAGGTGGGAGCCAAGAGAAACATCAGGGTCAGATGTAACATGCTGATCAAGGTGGGAGCCAAGAGAAACATCAGGGTCAGATGTAACATGCTGATCAATGTGGGAGCCAAGAGAAACATCAGGGTCAGGTGTAACATACTGGTCAAGGGGGAGGAGAAGAAACAATATCATGATCAGGTGTAACTAACGTTACTTTTCCTTCCCACTTTGATCAGTATGTTACACCTCTGACTCTAATGTTACTCGTCCCTCCATCTTGGGCCAGTGGCAAGACGTAAGTCAAGATGATTGAAGGTAATTCAAGATGCAGACATTCTGGTCCCACCTATATTGAGACCAGGAGTCGCTTGAAACTTGCGGGATTCTGGATTCTGAAGTGAACCGAAGTGAACTGCAGTGAACTGAACTGAGCTGAGCTGACGTGAACTGAAGTGAACTGATTGATCTGTATGTTCTCATCTAGTGATTGTCATATCGCGTACTATTTTTCTTTCTTTAGGCTCCATACGAAGAATAGGTTCACCGTTGTAGATAGTCCCATACAGGAACCCTGCACCAAAGCACTTAGTATGCTCCCGCAGTAGTGGGGAGAGGGAGGGGCGAGCAATAACGAAATTTATCTAGCAATTACTAATTCATGATAAGGTTGCTAGACCCATACATATCTCTCCCTAGTCGAATTTTAAAACATAAACTGAAAGGCAGTGGGTCGATTTTTCCATACCGGTTAATGCTGCTCTGGATCAACGCGGGTAGGAATTTTGTATTTTGTATAGTTTAAAATACAATTTTTATTTATAATTTATATCAATTCTTTAACCCTATTAGCTATACATCTTTGCGATATTTAAATTTGCAGCAGTTTCTTTAGCTTTGTGTTATAAATCTTGCCATTATTTCCTGTTATAGCAATTCTAGCAACTTTTGGGTTATAAATCTTGCAGTTATTTGTCATTTATAGTGGATTAGGATTTATAAATCTTCTGTTTTTTTTCTACTTACTGCAAATAATGATTGTAACTTGGGAGTTACATAAATGTTACATTTACATCTTACGTATAGTGTCAAATCTCTCCGGAGTTATAAATGATATTATTTTTATTCATAATTTAGTCATTCTGATAGATTTGGGATAAGAAATGTGACTAGCATTCTTTCTTAATAATTTGGCTTTATCTCTTGGGACTTTAAAATCCTAAACATATTCACATGTGTCTCCCTCCTTCCATTCATTCTAAATCCTCATTATATATATATATATATCGTTTCCCCCGTGTTTAGTTTTTTTTCTATGTATTTTCTCTCTTATTTATTTATCTCCATAGTAATGTTTTTCTTACCTTCGCACTCCATTTCACTGGCATTGATTCCTCACATTTCTTTCCTCAGTTTCTGTTATTATTTTATTTTTTTGTAAAGACTCGAAAGCAAATTTCACTGGGCTTTCACGAGGCTGAGAAACCATGTTTTCCCCAATGTTAATTATATATTGATTTTAACAATATGCACATGAACAAAGTACAGAAATACGTTGCGTAGATTCCACTACACCTTCTGCTTTTAGGAACTGTATGTGATTTTTAACGTTATGCGAACACCATACGTTGCAAAGTTGTATGGGATAATGTATTGTGTCTGTTTTTTTTAACTAAATAGCCAAGATTCCCTACACATACATTACTACATTCCAGCTAAGGTAAAACCACTTATTCTTTGCCTCTTGCCACGAATATCACT